>JAJJWX010004605.1:0-408086 GCA_023529315.1 Papaver bracteatum
AGGAATATTGTATGTCTAAAAAGATATTTCCAATAACAGATTTTGAGAAAACTTAATGTCTGTATTTTGTATCCAAATGAATGAGATATTTTATCGACAATTTTGTAGGTGCTTTTTTTTTGAAATCCTGAGTTTATTGCACCAAAAAAAGTTAATTACAAGAATGAGAAAAAATGAGGTTCGTAGGATCAAACTATACAAACCAAAGATAACATTAAAAACAAATAAAGAAACACAAAAAATTTAAAATTAGATTTATGAAAACCAAGAAATAACAAAAGATGAAAAACAAAAGTAGTGTCATTTGAGTTGAAGAAAGAAAATTAACTTCTGGAGCAAATTGCTTTTTCAAGGAAAATGACTGTGACATTTAGCCTATCTTCAAAATAATCTTGATTCATCTTCATATTCATCTTCTTCTTCATGAAAAGGAAAATTAACAAGAATGTTTAATGAGATTGAGCTTTTTCTTAGTTGACATTCTATCCATTAATATTTTTCCTTTAAGCATTGTTTTCAAAGACCTGATGTCTAATCAAATTATCATATTCACTTTGATCATTTTCACTAGACAAAATATTTTTATATTAGAAAATAACATCATCCAAGATATCTTGCCCGTGGAATTTCTTCTATTCTTTCTGGTATTCCTTGATCCGCTTCAACAAGGGAACCGGTTTAGCATCAGAAATTGTACCCCATTCTTTGAAAGTTTAAATTCACGCTATATTAGCAGCCAACAGGATTCATTTGAATAATCCCGATAAATCATTTTCACTTAGAGAAAATTTAATTAATACAAATTAAATCGAAGGACTGATTATTGAAAGAGAAATTTAAAAAGGATACTATGATCACATGCCTCAATTTCAGCCTGTTGGCATTCGGTCATTACCTCATCAGTTTTTGGACAGCTTTAAATCTTGATTTTCAATATTCGCTTAGTCAGAAAATAGCTGCTTACCTTTCTTAATCCGTTAAAATTTAACATAATTTTCAGTTTTGAAGTACAACCATTAATTTTGAGTATCTTTTAGCTTTTTGAGATTCCAAATAAGAGTCGTTTCATGTTGTAATTAATTCTATTAATTTAAACCAATTAGTCATGAAAAAATTTGAATGTTGAATTCTTCTGCAAATGTTTGACAATTCAAATTAGATTTTTTGTCCATCATTTAAAATGTTTGATTCTAATAATTATATAATTTTATCATTTTAGATTTGAATTAGACAATCTAATTAGTACCATTTCGATCAGCAAACACTTCTTTGCGTTACAGCATTTGGATCAATGAGCTTCATTCGGAAGCTTCATTAAACTCAAACAATATCTTGAAAGCTATATTTCCAACCTGGAACTCCCTCCCAACATGCTTCCCATCACCCTAAACCAACTATTTATAGTATCACTCTTATTTTCAAAATCATCTTTCCTTCCTTTGCAAATCTGCACTTTTTGGTTTCCATTTTTGAACATTCTTCACTGAATTTTTCTTGATCTTCTTCTACAATCGTTATCAATATGACCAAATAATTTGCAGTAATAAGAACAAAATTTTGAATTTTTTGTACCAACAAACTGATCAAAAGACCCATCTCCCACCGTTGCTAAATTAATACAATCTGGAATTTTTGATCCAAAATCTGATATCCACAAGAACTGGCTGCAAAAAGAACCAAATTCATTTCTAAAGATCATCCACCTTATAATTTTACCCAAGTTTTTTCAAAGTGCTAACAAGATTATTTTCTGTCCATGTAACCTCAATATAAACCAGTGAAGTTTACCCAGACAGATGCATTATAAGAACTTTCTTATAAAACATTTAACCATGGGAACTCACTTTGAAGCCTAAGTCATGTTGATTAACCTTCAAAGTCCCTCCATCTAGGATGTTGATCATAAAATATTCAGTTGTAAATCTGATAATGAAAACCCTCGCTCATAGTAGCGTGAACTTGACTTTACCAGGATTCACTTCCATTGATCTATTCTGTACATCTGGACAGTTAGTGCAAGATCTTAAAACCAATCTTCCAATAAGGCTGTATTTCCAAGCCTCACACCCTTCATGAACAAATCTAATCTTAATTCCATGGTTGGTTTATCATCCAAAAATAAAATAGTGAAAGAGGCAATGATTTAATGCATTCAAATACTGCTCTAAAACAAGTCTGCAAAAGTTGTAGATTCTCAGACGGTGTTGCAAGACCCCGGATCCATAGTTTTTCTCATTGTTGATCATCCAATACCACCAAACAAGAATGCAAGAATGAAAAACGCAATGAATTTTACCGTAACACCTCGACGATATGAAAACGAATTTTGTACCAATTTATGTCAAAGAAATCTAAGATTCAATCATCATCATAAACCAATCGAATTGATCTGGGACATCAAAATATGAACAAAAACAATTCTAGAAGTTCTAAATTTTTTACTCTGCAATTTTTACCCAGTTGCAAGAGTATTCAAGATTATCTTATCGCACTTTTACACCACATTTGCAAGAGTATTCAAGATTATTTTTATCGCAGATTTTTATCACAGACGCGAGATTATTCAAGATTACAATAAGAGACAAAAAGTTATTACTTCGTTACTTCATAAGATATTTGATTATTTCACAAAGGAAAGAGTTAATGATTATTTTGAAAGAATAAAGAAACGCGGAAAATTTCGCAGTGACATTAGAATAGGACGAACCTTTATGGCGTACACCCTAGTTCGCGAATAAAATTTCGCAAGAGGCAAATGTAAGACCTAAAGTACGTCATATAAGGGGGTATCTATATGAATGGATCAGGGATAAGGTTATATTGCTGCTGGAACCTGAGTCATGGAGAGCTGGGGTCCATCTCCATGAGAGGTACCTTGGATTTCCAACTATATATATAAGGTTATACCCTGGTTGGACGGTCGAGGGTCTCTCCTAAGGAGTGCAGAGTATGACCAAGGCGCCGAGGTACACGGTTGATCCAAGGGTGCCCGAGGCGTACGAAACTACCCTGGCCATTATTGGAAAGTCTTGGCTATGATGCACTCGACCCGAAGAAAACCCCACTTAGGGTGCAATCTCGTAACTATAAGCTATATATGCAAAAAGGATAAGAGGCTGCGAAAACAACTAGTTGTTGTTAAGACCGGATAGGAGGAGCTAGTCTTGTATGTTCGATGTGCCCTCCTTGAAGGGGCAACCAGGGGGAAGATAAGGGCGGCACCCTCCATTAGGGAGCTGATAAGCGTCTAACGATGACAATGTCATGGGGCTTTATGTTCGTAAGAACATCTAGGACTGTCATATTGTCGCATGACAAGTATTACACAGAGGCAACAAGCCATGAGAAAAAGTTAAGATGAGATCAATGGGTTTTTACATGAAAGTGTAAAGACGTCCTGCGATTTCATCGCAAGACGACAATGTCATGAGGCTTTGTTCTCGCAAGGGAGCTTAGACTTGTCATATTGTCGCAATACATTGAAAGAATAAAGATAAGGAAAGATCAATGGGTCAATACATGCAAATATAAGGACGTCCTGCATTTTGTCGTTAAAAACAAAAAAATTGGCAAAATAAGACCTTTAACTAGGAAGGCAAAATAAGACCAACAGAATGATCCCAAACATTAACTATTTTCTTTTAAGAATGCAGGAAAGATTTGTTCATCGCAATGTACTATTCAGAATTTCTCAGAAGTATTATTCAAATTCTCTCAGAAGGATTATTTACAATTTCGCAGCACTATCCATAATTTCGAAGTCCTATTCGCAACACCTTTCATGACAATATACTAAAAATGCAAGAAACATTTGTCCATTACAAGAAAGATAATGAGGGGCAAGTATGGGAATTGATAAATAAAATATCATTATCTTTCTTGTAAATATTCAAAATAACAGAAATGTGATTGAATTCCAAAGTTACATAAAAGTACATTACTCGCAAGAAAGAGGAAGTAAAGGAAAACGAAAACAAAACTCAAGCTTCAGTATTGGTATCGCCAGCTTCATTATTTTTGCCAATGTTATCAACTTCACCAATATCCTTCTCGTTATGATTGATTCGAGCTTCTTCTTCTTCTTTTAACTCTTCACCAGCAATTGCTTCACCACCAGTAGCTGCTTTTCTAGGAGGTCTTTTTTCTTCTTCTGTTGGGTCTTCTTGAGAAATATCTTCTTCACCGCTTTCATAATCTAGATCATTATCTATAGGAAGAGGAATTTCATCATCATCTACTTCTAGAGGCTCGATGGATATAGGGGGAAGAGACTTGGATATCAGAATGTCATTCACAAGAACTTCATCACTAAGATGAACTTTGCAAAGGAAACCTCTATCGCGATTTCTACTTTATGTTCGTAAGAACATATAGGACTGTCATATTGTCGCATGACAAGTATTACACAGAGGCAACAAGCCATGAGAAAAAGTTAAGATGAGATCAATGGGTTTTTACATGAAAGTGTAAAGACGTCCTGCGATTTCATCGCAAGACGACAATGTCATGAGGCTTTGTTCTCGCAAGGGAGCTTAGACTTGTCATATTGTCGCAATACATTGAAAGAATAAAGATAAGGAAAGATCAATGGGTCAATACATGCAAATATAAGGACGTCCTGCGATTTTGTCGCAGAAACAAAAAAAATTGGCAAAATAAGACCTTTAACTAGGAAGGCAAAATAAGACCAACAGAATGATCCCAAACATTAACTATTTTCTTTTAAGAATGCAGGAAAGATTTGTTCATCGCAATGTACTATTCAGAATTTCTCAGAAGTATTATTCAAATTCTCTCAGAAGGATTATTTACAATTTCGCAGCACTATCCATAATTTCGAAGTCCTATTCGCAACACTGTTCGCGACAATATACTAAAATGCAAGAAACATTTGTCCATTACAAGAAAGATAATGAGGGGCAAGTATGGGAATTGATAAATAAAATATCATTATCTTTCTTGTAAATATTCAAAATAAGTAAATGTGATTGAATTCCAAAGTTACATAAAAGTACATTACTCGCAAGAAAGAGGAAGTAAAGGAAAACGAAAACAAAACTCAAGCTTCAGTATTGGTATCGCCAGCTTCATTATTTTTGCCAATGTTATCAACTTCACCAATATCCTTCTCGTTATGATTGATTCGAGCTTCTTCTTCTTCTTTTAACTCTTCACCAAAGAATTGCTTCACCACCAAGAGTCGCTTTTTCTAGGAGGTCTTTTTTCTTCTTCTGTTGGGTCTTCTTGAGAAATATCTTCTTCACCGCTTTCATAATCTAGATCATTATCTATAGGAAGAGGAATTTCATCATCATCTACTTCTAGAGGCTCGATGGATATAGGGGGAAGAGACTTGGATATCAGAATGTCATTCACAAGAACTTCATCACTAAGATGAACTTTGCAAAGGAAACCTCTATCGCGATTTCTGCTTTATGTTCGTAAGAACATATAGGACTGTCATATTGTCGCATGACAAGTATTACACAGAGGCAACAAGCCATGAGAAAAAGTTAAGATGAGATCAATGGGTTTTTACATGAAAGTGTAAAGACGTCCTGCGATTTCATCGCAAGACGACAATGTCATGAGGCTTTGTTCTCGCAAGGGAGCTTAGACTTGTCATATTGTCGCAATACATTGAAAGAATAAAGATAAGGAAAGATCAATGGGTCAATACATGCAAATATAAGGACGTCCTGCGATTTTGTCGCAGAAACAAAAAAATTGGCAAAATAAGACCTTTAACTAGGAAGGCAAAATAAGACCAACAGAATGATCCCAAACATTAACTATTTTATTTTAAGAATGCAGGAAAGATTTGTTCATCGCAATGTACTATTCAGAATTTCTCAGAAGTATTATTCAAATTCTCTCTAAGGATTATTTACAATTTGCAAAGACTATCCATAATTTCGAAGTCCTATTCGCAACACTGTTCGCGACAATATACTAAAATGCAAGAAACATTTGTCCATTACAAGAAAGATAATGAGGGGCAAGTATGGGAATTGATAAATAAAATATCATTATCTTTCTTGTAAATATTCAAAATAACAGAAATGTGATTGAATTCCAAAGTTACATAAAAGTACATTACTCGCAAGAAAGAGGAAGTAAAGGAAAACGAAAACAAAACTCAAGCTTCAGTATTGGTATCGCCAGCTTCATTATTTTTGCCAATGTTATCAACTTCACCAATATCCTTCTCGTTATGATTGATTCGAGCTTCTTCTTCTTCTTTTAACTCTTCACCAGCAATTGCTTCACCACCAGTAGCTGCTTTTCTAGGAGGTCTTTTTTCTTCTTCTGTTGGGTCTTCTTGAGAAATATCTTCTTCACCGCTTTCATAATCTAGATCATTATATATAGGAAGAGGAATTTCATCATCATCTACTTCTAGAGGCTCGATGGATATAGGGGGAAGAGACTTGGATATCAGAATGTCATTCACAAGAACTTCATCACTAAGATGAACTTTGCAAAGGAAACCTCTATCGCGATTTCTAATCTACATATTCTTGAAGTATTCGAGATAGTCATATCTTCTCTCTGCTCGATCACGAGATTGAACAAGATGAGAAGTGAGAACTCCATTTCTTTGCGAACTTTAGCCAATTTGTCAATCAGATCGGAAATGGTAAAATAAAGGCTTTTTTTAGATTCTGCGAGAAAAACAAATGAAAAGAAAAGATATTCAAGTAAAGATCTCGCAAGAAGTATATCAGAGAAATTTAACAGAGAGATCAACAATTGTGGCAGTCAAATTGACTACCTTCCTTTTGCGAAGTTAAATTTTGAATTAGTGTTAAGCAAAAATTCTCCCATTGGTTCATGGCATCATCAAATTTATCCCCAACTATACCCTTCTGGCGAGATTTTATATATTCTTCTTTGGAGAGGAGATATGAATTTTCTTTTGATAATAAAGAGTAAGATTCTTCTAATTGGGAATATTGATCTTGGAGTTTACCGGCCTTTAAACTTAGAGTTATCATGCCCTTGATAATTTTATCTTTCTCAGCGGCAGATGATTCAGTTACTTCCTTGAGTTCATCTTTTAGTGAGCGAAGAGGTTTCTCTTGATTATCACACATTTTTTGAAGAATACTCAATTGTTGCGAGGAAATCGCCATCATGTTCGAAAAACTACGTTTCTCCTGAGACAAAGTTTTATTTTCATCTGATAAAGATTACATCGCCAAGTTAGCCTGGGTTAACAAATATGAGAGGCGAGTAACTTCGCTACTTAATAAATTTTTCCTTTGCAATAATTGGCCATTCTCATTAGTAAGATTATCTATTTGATCGATCGATTATGTGTGAAGATTGTCTAGTCTATTATATTGGTCCATCCAAGAATTCTCAGCACGGGCTTCTTCAGCAATAGACTCAAATTGAAATCTCTCCATGAATCGTTTTTAATTTAAAACTAAATATGCGAACCAAGGATTTAAAAAGGGAACTGAGTACAGAAAAGATGAAAATTTGATAGAACAGAAAAACAAGAGACAGCGGCAGGGAAATTATACCTTTTAGTTCATTGTTTTTACTGTGAAGATTTTTGCAATCAAGTGAAGAATTGCGAAGCTTTTGGCAAAGAGTGTCACATTCTAAAGTCTTGGCTTGGAGACTTCTTTTTAAAGTTTCAACTTCATTCTATAAAGATGCCTTTGAAGCCATTTGGTTAGAACCAAAATACTTACCTAAAACCTCGCATACACCCTGCTTGATAGGATCAGTAGAATACTTCCTAGCATCATCTAAAATATCAAACAAGATTTTAAAAGCAACATCTACTCCTACTGAAGTTTTCTTAGAAGATGGGAGAGATGCATATGGTGAAGTAGTGATAGTAGAAAGATGAAGATTTGAATCATTCGCAATAATTGTATCACCAGAAGGTGGAGTATCTGGAAAAGTAACAGTTGAAAGAGACATAGGAGGGGAAGAAGTTTTGTTCACAACAGCTTTAGGAGTCTCATTTGTCAGAAAATCAGCTGAGACAGGGATATTGGTAACGATATTCTCGCAGATAGAGGATGGAGGTTCCATTTGCGAGGTTGTAGGAATAGAACTCGCAGATGTTAATTTGGGAATGATAATGTCAATCTCAACAGTTTTAGCTTGGAGAGATCGCTTGCGAGGTTTAGCAATACCTTCGTCATCCTGCGAATAATAATTTAGATAAGAAACAGAGGCAACAATATTGTTATTAAGAAAACAAATATTTCTTACTACCTTATGACTCGCAGGCTTCCTTTTCTTTTCAGCAAGTTCTTTCCGCGAATCTTTAATAAGATTAGGGTTTTGGATTACAGACCGGGTGTTAGGGGTAGTTCCACAGAAAAGAAAACAAAGTATGGGAATTACGAAGAATCAAGTAGAAAAGATTGAATAATATGGATGAACATAGTTCAGACGAGAAAAATCGAGTCTAATAACGTCAGAAGAACACATACCTTGGTGATTCCATTAAAGCAGTAGCAGGTGAATTTGTAGAAGAAGAAAGTTGCAGGTGGGAAAATTTTGCAGAGAATGAAGAGGTGAAGAAGATGAAGAAGTAAAAGAAAAAAAATATTTATTTGACAGATTCTCTCTTTTATAGACAGAATAATGGTAACCGGATAATAAAGGATTAACCGGTAAAGAAAAGAATATTCGACACGTATAGGCGGTTACACTTAATTTACAGAGTTTTGTCGGAAAAAGAAGATGAAAAAATGGGTAGCTGCGGCATTTTATTTCTCATGTTCTTTTCTCCTTTGCAGAAAAGGCATGAGAAGAGGTAAGATGTAGGATCAGAATATCGCCATGATATTATTCTTGCGAGATTTATAACACTTCTGCGAATTCGTCTGCGAGTTCTTCAAAAACATATTGCGAGTGTCGCAGAATGACGTAGCAAATTACGATAGCTGAAACATGAGAAGAGTATGACAATTCTGCGAGGGTTATATCATCTGCGAGAATTAGCATTATCACTGCTGCGAGTAGATTGCGAGTCAGATCCGAAATTAAAGGACAACTTAACTGTCATCCATTATGTAACTACCCTATATAAAGAGACCCAGTAAATTCAGAAAGGAGAGATGAATTTTTGAGTGCTAAGAAAGTTTTGAGGAGAGCGAAAATCCAAGAGAGCGGTTGTATTCTTGATTTCTTCCATTTCTTGTAAACATTTCTGAGAATCAAATAATAAAGTGTTGTTTTTAATCTTCAAATATGTGTTGATTATTGTGAATTCTTGTGAAAGGTGTAGTGTAGGTTTTCCTGCAACTACAAAGCAAAAGCAATAAATATATCTCATAAAAACATGCTTTTCTTAAACATGAAAACAATTAACTAACAAGATTGTTACCTCAATTTCGCATCCAACTTATCCAATATGATCGCATCTTCTTCTTCCAGGGAGAATTGATATCGAAATACCATTATGTTGTCATTCTTGTACAAAAACAAAAGAATAACAACAACCAACCTTTACCATAAAAAGGTTGAAAATCAGTTTTAACAATTGCAAGCAAAAGTTGAAAACCGTCGAAACACATATGCTTTTATGCTAGACCAAAACCGATTCAACATATTGGGAATTTTTCACATATTGTTTCTACATGAACCCCTCATGATCCTTTGATAAATCCTACCAACATGAGCTGAAAAAGCGGGGGTCTAACAACCTCACCCAATATTTCGATTAGCAATCTGTATGGACAACTCCGGCCGAGTTATTTTCTAGAGAATCAACTAGACTCAATCAATAGAAAATACTCAAGGAGTTATTATCTTAATCTCTCAGTTTGATTTACTCAAGCAAATGTGATTCGCGAGTCTAATCAAAGAGAGATAACTTGGATGGTACCAAAGACCAATATCCAAGTGTCAATCAATTTGTATCAACAACCAATAAGGTCGGATATTCTAATTGATTGAACAACGTACAACCTGTAATATTTCAATTATATAAAAATATAATACGGAAAACAAATAACACAGACACCATAATTTTGTTAACGAGGAAACCGCAAATGCAGAAAACCCCCGGGACCTAGTCCAGATTAAACATACATTGTATTAAGCCGTTACAGACACTAGCCTACTCCAAATTAACTTCAGACTGGACTGTAGTTGAACCCCAATCAATATCACACTGATCCTAGGTACAGTTATGCTCCTACGCCTCTGATCCCAGTAGGATACTACGCACTTAATTCCCTTAGATAATATCACCCACAACCAAGAGTTGCTATGACCCAAAGTCGAAGACTTTAGCAAACAAATCTGTCTCACACAGAAAAGTCTACAAGATAGATAAATTCGTCTCCCAAGAATAAACCTAAGAGTTTTGTTCTGTCTTTTGATAAATCAAGGTGAACAGGAACTAATCAATAAAACCAGACTTATATTCCCGAAGAACAGCTCAGTTTTATCAATCGCCTCACAATAGTCTTCATCGACGCAGCGAAAAAAGATATTGTGGAATCACAAACGATGAGACGAAGATGTTTGTGATTACTTTTATATCTTGCCTATCATAGATAGAAATCTCAAGCCAATTATTACAATTATACCCGTACGATAGAAACAACAAGATTAGATCACACAACTACAAGAAAAGTAGTATCGGTCTGGCTTCACAATCCCAATGAAGTCTTTAAGTCGTTAACCTGGTTTTAGAAGAAGAAAACCAAAGGTTAAAGGAGAATCGACTCTAGCTTAGAAAACTAGTATCATACATAATGTGTGGGTGTTAGGTTTCCAAGTTTCTAGAGTTCTCCCTTATATAGTCTTTCAAATCAGGGTTTGCAATCAATGTTAGCTTAGTAACAAAGAATTCAATATTCACCGTTAGATCGAAAACTTAGCTTGCCATACACACATGTAATTGACGATTTTGGGTTTGTGTAACCGTACCCAAACGTGTAAAATGGTTGGTTCAATATTAGTCAACCAAATGGTTAGCCAAATGATAACTTTCATATCAACCATATTCTTCTTCACCATAACTAGTCCAAATGACTCAAATGAACTAGTTAGAGAGTTGTTCAATTGCTATGAGATCTTATGTACTACACAAGACACAATTGAAGCAAAAATGATGTGATTCACTCGAATCAATTCATGAACTATAAAGCCACGGTTTGCAATAGCATTCCTTAGATAATTTAAATAACGAACATCATTTTTAGACATAACCACTCAAGTTCGCGGACTGGGTTTGCGGACTCAAGTTACCGGTTGGAGTTCACAAACTCCAGCAGAAATTCTCGGGTTCGAGAACTTCCGTCAGTTCGCGGACTGAGTTCGGGGACTGAAACCGAGCTACAACTCCAACAGAAATTCTCGAGTTCGAGAACTACGCACGTTCGCGGACTGAGTTGACTGCTCAAGTTTCGGTTTTCACTTGATCAACAAAGTTCGCAAACTTCGGTTCAAGTGCTAAGGATTTATACATATATGTGTTACCATAACAATGTTTATATCCCCAGTGGTTATATTGTATAAACTCCCATTTCAATCATTGAAACATTCTCAGAGGATGTCATATAGTTGTTATTCACAAACTAGTTTTCGTCAGAGCAATTTACAAAGTGATTGAAACATAACATGACTTTTGTCATTAGGCAAAGATAAACTTGCCTAAAGCAAAAGCTTTACCAACACACATTTAGAGAAATAGATAAGCGAGATATACTCAGCTCGAAATGTCACATGTGTATATCTTTAGTATATATAGTAAAGCGACTTTTGTCTCAAGATAGGAGATAGAGTAGATAGACTTTTGAGTGATAGATAAGTTCAAATCTCCACATACCTTTTAGTCGATGAATATCCACTGGTTCCTTGAGTAGTCCTTCGTCTTGTATGATGATTTCCATGGAGTTCTTGAGCTCAACTACACTTTATATCCTAGTCCGAGACCTTAGCTATAGTAGATTAGAATTCAAGACTTTATAGTTTTGATCACTAACATTGACAAACATGCTTGATATAGCAACGCATGTGAGTTCGACCGAGCAATGATCTAACAATCTCCCCCTTTGTCAATTTTAGTGGCAAAACTATTAATACATATGGAATACAAAAAAATATATAAATAAACTTTGTAGCTCCTATTCCACATGTCTAATCTTCAACAATACTCGAAATCTTCATCACTTCCAAGTAGTCCAATAATCCCAAAGGTTGTAAGTTTAACATCATCGTTCTTGAAAATCCGTAGCTATAACAATGAGAAAAGCATCAGTTCTCAATCATTGTTATACAGTGTCATAATATTATTACACAGCGTCAAAGTCCAATTGCATCACAACTTCAATAACAATACTATGGTGATACTTCACTCCCCATTAGTCAATACTCCATATCACATAGAAACCACTCCCCCTTACATAATGATCCGAAAACCATATATATTTGTAGTGTGAACTACATATCAATTCCCCCCCCCCCTTTTTGTCAATAAAATTGGCAAAGGTACAAGAACGGGATCCTAATGAAATTTCCGTAAGAGACATTTCATGACCAAAGGTAAATGTATATCATCTTGTTTAGATGCAATCATAAAGCCGAAGCTAAATGCATTCATCAATGAGTTTATAAAGACGCAAGATAACCCCTCTAATATTCCACAGCCGCACTCCCCACAAAGATTTGGCAATTAAGCACAAGTTCAAAAGAACTCTCCCCCATAATATGTCATTCCCTAAGAAACAACAAGAGCGACCTTAATTTCAAAAGAAAAAAAAGGATTTCTTTAGACTCAACAAATTACATACAAGTATGAATTTGGAATCTAACAAGAAATATTCAATCAAATTAACCAAAACGAACTAAGATTAATTTGACTAAATATGCTCAACACAAGTAAACTTATGGAGACTTAAAAAATCAATTAGATTGATCACAAGAAAACTTGCAAATAATTTAATTATCATACTCAACCAAACTAATTACAAGAGTAATCAATTTAATTGGCCACATTCTACATAATAATATATATGGAACAATGACTAAGTTAATCATAAAAATAACCATCCTAGTCAATTATGCTCAACATGAGAAGAACTTACGGAGTGCTAACTAAATTACCATACTTGATGATTGATTTAGTTCATTTGGGCTTAACATAAGAGATTATGGAACCCCGACTAAGATTATCATAAGATATGACAACCTTAACCGTAAATGTACTCAACATAAGAAAACTTATGGAATACAAACTAAATAACCATGCAAGTTGATTAATTTAGTTCGTAATGCTCAACATATAGCATCTCGTGGAACAACCAACCATGCCAATAAGGAATCGACTTAGTTATATCGTGCTCAACATAAGATACACAATGGAGCCTTCATGGTAATACATAAAAAATGGATCAATAAGGATCTATATCGTGGATAACACAAGGATTCATTCTATGTTTCTATCACCATTTACACAATGACATACAATAGACATAATCCTTGAATCACAAAAGATTTTAACCTATCTTACATCAACAATTGACAATGTAGGCTTAACTTTTGTGTTTGTCAAAAGTCTATTCATTCTTTTATCAATATTTGCATATCAATTCACGAACGACTTTACTTTTGACAAAATATGAGACAATCAAGTTCACGGATGTAAACAAGCATATCCCATCACAATATTGCAATATATAAAACCATAAAGATTAATACTACAACCACCATCTTCCAAACAAACTTAGAATTTTTTTAAACCAAAAAATCTAAAAACAAGATGATGAAAAACATTGGATATAGCTATGTGTAATCACAATAATGGCTATTCCAAAACACCAGTTATTCTTCTAAACAAAAGAGAAACAATAGAAGACTTACTAGACATTAAGAAATCAGAGTTCATTAAGAACCTCGTATCATTCAATGAAACCATCAAAGAATGTATCGCTGATTTCTTTTATTCTCTTGACCGTAGACACACCATGTTTGTGAGTCAGAACACTAACTTTGCGATCAACCACCCGAGCAAGATGTCTAGCTTTGGCACAGTCCATGATAAGCTTATTTTGATTCCATATCAGAATGTTCTGATTAACAAGAATACTGGCCTGAACATATAGAAGTTGGTTTATTTGCAAATGAAGATTTGCAAACTCGACCTTTGAATCGTTCTGAAAACGAGTTAAATTCTTGACAGAATCATCAATCTAGGAGTTATGATCCTTTCTTTCAAGCATATTCTTTAGAACAAGCTCTTGAATTGATTCACGTTCATGTTTTCCTTCCTCCATATCAAGACACACAATCTCTTGAGATCTTGCAGAGCTCTTCATAACAGTTTAAGGAACAAACACACAATATAGGAATATATATGCGTTCATGAACGAGAGTAATAATCTCTAATTCAAACCCTAAGAGTTCACGGGAGGAGGTCACAAGCGTTCGCGGACTGCTAATCTCAAAACTCAAACTGAAATACTATACAACATACTTGAGTATTTCTCAATAATTTTAATTGCATATCTCAAGCTAGAAACAAGGAAACAAATACCTGGAATCAGGTGATTGGGTGGAAACTAGTCCCACTGTGCTTATTGAGAAAAGAGTTGTATATATCATCAGTCAGTTTGACCTTTGTTTTCTTCGCCTTTCTTCGGTTGGTATCCATCCCTGAAGGATAAAACATGGCATTTTCAACAAATCCATCAGATGGCTTTCTCTGAGGACTAAGTCTAGGACCTCTTGCAACTGGTTCAAGAGGATCAGAATAGATAGGTATCCATTTTCTAGACTTAGATTTATCAGAAACATCCTTATAAGTACAAGAAATTCTTTTGTTAGCAACACAAGAATTTATGCCAGAATGCACTTGAGCCCTATACTTATTTATAGAATAGAGATCACTCTTATAAGGTTTCTGATTTCTTATGGGCATACAATTCACTGCGTTAGTCGACTGACTATTTGTTCCATTGACGGTGAAGAGAAGCAAATTACGAAGCTTAGAAATTTGTTTCCTTCTTGCAAAACAATGGATAACATAGTGATTCTGTTTTCCACAAAAAGTACAGATTCGAGGAGGAGAAGTAATAACTGGCACCTGTTTAAACTCCATAGCCTTCTGAGAAGATTGCAAGTTATGTATATTTTTCTTGACACAATCTTCTTCTGGAGAATACTTTGTCTTGTACAGAACATCATGAGAGTTAGTTTGTACAGAGGATTTTCTCCTTAAGACAGAGTTTTCCTTTTTTAAGGATTTGCACTGTTCATGGGCTAAAGAGAAAGATGCACATAGTTTCTCTTTTTCAGCACGAAGTCTGTTGAGATCTGATGAATGAGTCTCGATCAAACGTTTTTTTCTAATTAAGTCCTTTTTAATAATATCATCAAGAGTACTAATCTTTTCACGCTGGAGAGTAGTTTCTTGAATAAGTTTCTCAATATTCTTAGAGAAGGACTTAATAATGTTATAGAGATCACATTCTCGATCAAGAGAGTTCTCAAATTCATCAATGAGCTGATCATGATTATTAAAATCAATTTTTTTAGCTGTATGTGTTAAAATTCTGGTGAGCTCCTTTTCAGCTTCTGTCGGCGTGTCACATGCCTCATGATAAGAAGAAATGTCATTATCACATTGAACATTCTTTCTACCTAGGGATTCGGAAGAATCAACTAAGGAATAATCCTTTGAGGTGTTTCCAAGACACTTGACATGATCAAAAGCTTTAGGAGATATTTTGGTATGTATAACAGAGATTTTGTCCACAGACTCAGATTTCCACAAACACAGACTTGTAAGGTCTTAAATGTGTTTTCCTGCTCTGATACCAATTAAAAAAGCGAGGGTCTAACAACCTCACCCAATATTTGGATTAGCAATCTGTATGGACATCTCCGAGTTGTTTTTTAGAGAATCAACTAGACTCAATCAATAGAAAAAACTCAATGATTTATTATCTCAATCTCTCAATTTGATTTACTCAAGCAAATGTGATTCACAAGTCTAATCAAAGAGAGATAACTTGGATGGTACCAAAGACCAATATCTAAGTGTCAATCAATTTAAATCAACAACCAATAAGGTCGGATATTCTAATTGATTGAACAACGCATAACCTATATTATTTCAATTATATAACAAAATATAATGCGGAAAAGAAATAACACAGACACCAGAATTTTGTTAACGAGGAAACTGCAAATGCAGAAAAACCCCGGGACCTAGTCCAGATTAAACATACACTGTATTAAGCCGCTACAGACACTAGACTACTCCAAATTAACTTCGGACTGGACTGTAGTTGAACCCCAATCAATCTCACACTGATCCAAGGTACAGTTATGCTCATACGCCTTTGATCCCAGCAGGATACTACGCACTTGATTCCCTTAGATAATCTCACCCACAACCAAGAGTTGTTATGACCCAAAGTCGAAGACTTTAGCAAACAAATCTGTCTCACACAGAAAAGTCTACAAATAGATAAATTCAACTCCCAAGAATAAACCTATGAGTTTTGTTATGTCTTTTGATAAATCAAGGTAAACAAGAACTAATCAATAATACCAGACTTATATTCCCTAAGAACAGCTCAGTTTTATCAATCGCCTCACAATAGTCTTAATCGACGCAGCGAAAAAAGATATTGTGGAATCACAAATGATGAGACGAAAATGTTTGTGATTACTTTTATATCTTGCCTATCGAAGATAGAAATCTCAAGCCAATTATTACAATTGTACTCGTACGATAGAAACAGCAAGATCAGATCTCACAACTACAAGAAAAGTAGTATCGGTCTGGCTTCACAATCCCAATGAAGTCTTTAAGTTGTTAACCTAGTTTCAGAAGAATAAAACCAAAGGTTAAAGGAGAATCAACTCTAGCTTAGAAAACTAGTATCACACATAATTTGTGGTGATTAGGTTTCCAGTTGCTGGAGTTCTCCCTTATATAGTCTTTCAAATCAGGGTTCGCAATCAATGTTAGCTTAGTAACAAAGCATTCAATATTCACCGTTAGATGAAAACCTGATTAGATACAAGCTAATATCTCTCAACCGTTAGATCGAAAACTTAGCTTGCCATACACACATGTACTTGACGATTTTGGGATCATGTAACCGTACCCAAATGTGTACAATGGTTGGTTCAATATTAGTCAACCAAATGGCTAGCCAAATGATAACTTTCATATCAACCATATTCTTCTTCACCATAACTAGTCCAAATGACTCAAATGAACTAGTTAGATAGTTGTTCAATTGCTATGAGATCTTATGTATTACACAAGACACAATTGAAGCAAAAACGATGTGATTCACTTGAATCAATTCATGAACTATAAAGCCACGGTTTCGAGAAAGCTTTACCAACATACATTTCGAGAAATAGATAAGTGAGATATACTCAGCTCGAAATGTCACATGTGTATATCTTTAGTCTATATAGTAAAATGACTTTTGTCTCAAGATAGGAGATAGAGTAGATAGACTTTTGAGTGATAGATAGTTCAAGTCTCCACATACCTTTTAGTCGATGAAGATCCACTGGGTCCTTGAGTAGTCCTTTATCTTGTATGCTGATTTCCATAGAGTTCTTGAGCTTAACTACACTTTCTATCCTAGTCCGAGACCTTAGCTATAATAGATTAGAAATCAAGACTTTATAGTTTTGAGCACTAACATTGACAAACATGCTTGATACAGCAACACATGCGAGTTCGATCGAGCAATGCTCTAACATGAGCTAGAACTTAATCCTGCTAAATCAAAAAGTCACTCAAACCATAAGGGTTCACAACATATTATGAGATCGAATATCAAGGTAATAAAACCAAAATTAAACATCTCATAAATCACTTTGCAATACACCATAAATGTTCAACATAAAATCAAATATTTCAATTACCTCAATCTTCTAGGAAATTAAATTATCAAAACAACACAAAAAGAATGAGGTCATTCCGAGTTCGGACGAAGTAGTTATGGGCAAAACAGTTTTACACTTCTTCATAAGGGGACCTCTCACTAGGATCGGTTCCCTCACCATGACATGGTACTAGGATAGGTTCCCTCACCATGAAGTGGTACTAGGATTGGCTCCCAAGAGTTACTTGTGATAGATCATAACACTAAACTGTTTTCGACATAACTTCTGCATACGATGCCCGAATTTAGTGATTTTTGGCTCGTTGTAACCGTAAAAACAAGAGATACACATATATAATCAGTAGATATCAACATCATAAACTCACAATTACCGTTTATTTCAAAACCCAAATATAGATATAGAAAGTATGAGTATAGAAGAAAATAAATCTCCTAAAGATGTTAATTAGTCATATAATAATTGAGAAATCATGTGCTCTGTTTCATGTGCTTCCTCACCTTTAAAAATTGAGCACCAAGGTGAGAATGCACATTCTAACACAACTAGGTTGTGTTAAGTTCAGTCTTGTCTTGTTCGTCACGAGTGACTAAGACAGAATCATTCTTGACCTCTTGCTTTGTATGTTTTCTCTTGTTCCATCTCTTGTTTTTATTCTTTGACTTGTAGTGAAGAGTGTCACTATCACAACCTTTACTAGTACAAGAGATTTCAGACATGATTTTTTTCTTTAGTATTTCAAGAAGACTCTTGTAATTATTGTCACCAACAATTAACAAATGAGAGTCATTCTTGTGACTAACTTTTGGTGCCTTCTTGGCTATGGAGGACTTAGGAACCCATTTAGAGTTGGGTTTCGCAGGATAAACTTTCTCCTTCATACCACTAGGATCAATGTCCTTTTGAATATTTTGTGAAATACCCTTTCTCCAATTTGGAACATCAGATCTTGTTTTCGCATTTAAATAGTCATATCTCTTTGTATAATTGGGTCTTTTATGAAATGAACTTGATGAGTGATATGCAAAATTTGAACTATCATTATAATAATTCTTTTGCCTAAACTTAGGACAATACCAATATGAGTTCCTTTGGGGAGCAATCTTAGCCAATTCGTTTGATACAAAACAAAGTGCATCTTGCATTTCATGAACTTTACATCCCCATTGCAAGTGTCCTTTAATACCACAATAATAACAATGCTTTGTATAAATATACGAAGTATGAGTTTTAGTGTTACCTTTTTGTGAATCCTCTTGCATTGGAGCTTGACGAGTTTTCTTCTTCTTCTACTTATCCTTGTTTAACATTGTTGCTTTTTTGACATTAGCAAAAGTGCTCTCGTTGATTGCTGCTAGTTGAACGAAATTCTTAGGCTTGACTGGCTTTACTTCTTTACAAGAACTAATATCATTTTTGACAACAGTGGAAGCCTATGGTTGAGATAAATTAGTAGCTTTAACAAATTTTACCTCTTTGTTAATATTTGAAGCATCTATTCCCTTATAGCCCAATCCTCGTGTATCACGATGATTTCTACTTACTTATAACATTGAGGTTAAATTGTTTGAGATGACATTGAACTTTTTAAGGTCCAAAATTTCTTCTTCCGATGTCTTGATTTTATCAAGAGCACCAGCTAGATCAGCCTTAAGATGTTTTTCTCGTGAGAGATATACACCTTCTTTCTCTTCAAAACTCTTTGGTTGAAAATTAATCCTTGATTCAGATTCAACAAGTTTATTTTTCAATAGAAAAAGATCTCTTTGAAGAATTTCACATTCTAATTTCTTGGAAAACCCTCCTCAGTTTCCTATTCTCACGACAAAGAGGAATCATAAAACCAAGAAAATGTAAAGTTCTCAGTTTTTTATTTTTGAAAGGATCCAGCAGTTTAGAGTATTCTGAGATATCCTCATCTACTTCTTGTTCAAAATATGAGCCATCATGATCGGAAATTTCATCTGACCTTTCTTGTAGACATATTTTCCAGTTGTCATCGGTTTCTACATTACTAACAAGATTAACTTGTCTCGTAGAATCTCTAGAGATGATTTCTTCATATATTGAATCGTAGATGCCATCATCAAGTGTTGATTCAAAACTCTTGATGTCTTGGTTTACGTTAACTGAATCATTCATTAGATTCAATTCTTATAGGATGGATCACACCAAATACATGTTGTTATATCTTTTCATGTTTGCATGCTCTGATACCAATTGAAAAGGGGAGGGTACCCAAATATACCTCAAGCTATAACATTTCCTTCCTATAAGTCCTTTCTCTGAAAGTGATTGTCTATGGACTGAGTCGAGACAATACAACTAATCGGTTCACACTTCGTGTGATCATCTATGGATACGAGATCGAGACAATACAACAACAAAGTAGGTTTACTTGATACAAAGGTTCGGACTTAACCAAACTCAATAGGATTGCGTATCAAGTAAATAGGAATTCACGTTTGTGCAATTTGCTTTAATTATAATAAAATAATTATAATGCGGAAATATAAAGTAAATGACACAACAAGATTTTGTTAACGAGGAAACCGCAAATGCAGAAAAACCCCAGGTCCTAGTCCAGAATTGAATACTCTCAGGATTAAGCCGCTATACAAAATAAACCAATTTCATATAGTTGAGACCAAGCAACTAAACCTATAGTTCACCTAGTTTCGTCGATATTCCCATGCCTCCAACCTGTAAACAAGTCACGCACTTGGACCAATTCCTTTGGTTCGTATTCCAAACAGTAAAGGAACAACAAATATTTTTGGTATCAACTCTCTTTAACCAAGTGATATGGGTTGCACAAAGGCTCTTTTGTTTATCTTAACATAAACTCCTATTCCAGGTTCCAAGATCTATCTTATGTTCAATCACCAAAACGTAATCGTTAAGATTAAGCCAACAACACTCTTAATCCAAAGAATTGTGTTGATGCCGATCTTCTCAATTAATCAATCCAATCTACCACAAGGATAAACCGATTATTAATTGGATCCACTTTTACCAAAACAAGTATTGTGCACACCAAAGATTATAAAACCAAGTCAGAAATCTTATATCTATTCTTTGTCTTCAAATCTTCTTAGATCTTCAATAAACACCTGCACACAACTACTTGAATCTCTGGTGATCAATCACACACAAAATGGAGTCTGTTAACCATGGATTATCACCAGATCATCTTTAGATCTAACAATAATCTAAAGATCCCTGTCGAAACCTTGAACTAGTTTGAGTGAATCTTATACTAGAAGAGAAGATTCTCAAGCATAAAAAAAACTAGGTGCAATCAAAGTTCAACCACCTTAGTCTATCAAATCAATATGAAAACTAAAGATAAACCTCAATATCTAATTTTCCACCAACGGTACGCACTAGAGCTTCTCAATCCCAAAGAAGACTTTAAATTGAGCGGTCGTAAGAGATTTCGCCTAATTAGGTTACTCTCCTCTCCGAATAGGAGGCTTCACCAGTAACAGTGCAACAGAGGAAGTTTACTGTCACGAAGGATTAGTTTGCTAGAAATACAAACTCAAAGTATTTATAGACAAGGAAGTTTGGACACCAATGAATTTCCAAAACCGAAAATATTCTCAAGATATTTCCATATTAACCCAGATTCGGTTTTCATAATTCCTGTGAATGCACTGTCCAAATTTATGATTGAAATCTCCTTGGAAAATCTTTAACTAGCAAATGCACATTACTAATTCTTATTTTCCATATATAATTAAAAACCTTAATTAAAAGATTCTTAACTTATTTAAATTCGATCTTGGGATTTACTTCCTTCTTAGATGTTAAGGAATATCTTTGAACAATAAAAGATACACATTAATGCGCGTATTCAAAGTGTGTCGATATCTTTCTCTTGCAAGTCCTTTTTTATACTTACTTACTTGAAACAGATTTACCACATTTCCAAACAAGTTTAGAATTGGTTCATCTGAATTTAAAGAACTATGTGATTGATCAAGTAACACTCAATCAAAAACCATGGGTGTAACGGTTCTACCAAAACAAGTTTCGGTTGTACCTCTATGTGAGCACTGTGCATAGGCACACTAGCTTACCAAAATTCGGCTGACTAGGTACTAGGATTGGTTCCCCATATATATTTGGTATCTAACTTGTATATGTTGCACATGTCCATAGGACCGGTTCCCCTTTGCCTAAAAACGTGTTGCACATGTTCATAGGATCGGTTCCCCTTTCTTCTATAAACCTTGCTGCACCCCATACAAGGATCGGTTCCCCCTTGTGATGTACTGAACCTATTACTAGGATCGGTTCCCCTCTCCCAAATTTGGTCAGACACAAACCCGATCATACCCCAGGTGGTTACTTAAGATCGGTTTCACTAATAAAAGTCATACCAATAAATAAGTCAGGCCTCATGTGAATAGTTTTACCAAGAACACAACCAAGTCATGAGCAGTTATACTAATCACACATATTGGTCTCATAAAATATGAAATGAAGAACAGCCCCAATAACGCCTGGAAATTTCCTTTTCGGTTCACAACACATATCATGAACTTACTTCCTTAAAACACATGTAAAAAAATTATTTCCAAGGATGAAATCCTCACCTCATACCCATACATAATCACAATATCATTCATACGATTAAGTTGATGTCTTATATACAAAGTTTAATGATTAAGAAAGAAACTTTATATTGTATTCCTTAATACTATGTCGATCTAGAGTGTTCATGCTTCGCTGTTTTATGTTTCAATATGCACGACTTTAAAGATACGTTAGGGAATGAAACAGTTCAAGTCAAATATCACTAACCTCAAGTGGAAGGATGATGTTGTGGTTGTAGCTCCGTACTTCTTCACTTATTCAAGTCTTCTCAATACTTGTAATGTCTCGCCTAATACTTTCAAGCTAACCTATACGAAGTTGACTCTAGTACATTTAAATCAAGCGACTCTTAAATAAGTTTTGGTTCACTAAAATATGATACCCAAACTTGACATACCAACATTTAAATAAGTGAAGAAGTGTTTCATTCCCTAACGTATCTTTCAAGTCGTGCATATTGAAACATAGAACAGCGAAGCATGAACACTCTAGATCGACATAGTATTAAGGAATACAATATAAAGTTTCTTTCTTAATCATTAAACTTTGTATATAAGACATCATCTTAATCGTATGAATGATATTGTGATTATGTATGGGTATGAGTTGAGGATATCATCCTAGGAAATAATGTTTTTACATGTGTTTTAAGGAAGTAAGTTCATGATATGTGTTGTGAACCGAAAAGGAAATTTCCAGGCGTTATTGGGGTTGTTCTTCATTTCATATCTTATGAACGAAAAAAAATGTGTGATTAGTATAACCACTTATGACTTATTTATGTTCTTGATATAACTATTCACATGAGGCCTGACTTATGTATTGGTATGACTTCTATTAGTGAAACCGATCTTAAGTAATCACCTGGGGTATGATCGGGTTTGTGTGTGTTTGACCAAATTTTGGAGAGGGGAACCGATCCTAGTAAGAGGTGCAGTACATCACAAGGGGAACCGATCCTTGTATGAGGTGCAACAAGGTTTATATAAGAAAGGGGAACCGATCCTATGAACATGTGTAACACGTTTTTAGGAAAATTAAGGGGAACCGATCCTATGGACATGTGAAACACATACAAGTTAGATACCATATATATGTGGGGAACCAATCCTAGTACCTAGTCAGCCGAATCTTTGGTAAGCTAGTGTGACTATATACAGTACTCACATGGAGGTAGAACCGAAACTTGTTTTGGTAGAACCGTTACACCCTTGACTTGTGATTGAGTGTTACTTGATCAATCACATAGTTCTTGAAAGTCAGATGAACCAATTCTAAACTTGTTTGGAAGTGTGGTAAATCAATTTCAAGTGAGTACGTATGAAAAAGGACTTACAAGAGGAAAGATGTCGACACACTTTGAACACGCGCATTAATGTGTATCTTTTATTGTTCAAAGATATTCCTTAATAACCAAGAAGGAAGTAAATCCCAAGATCGAATTTAAATAAATTAAGAATCTTTTAATTAAGGTTTTTAATTATATATGAAAAATAAGAATTAGTAATGTGCATTTACTGGTTAAAGATTTTCCAAGGAGATTTTGATCATAAATTTGGACAATGCATTCTTAGGAATTATGAAAACCGAATTTGGAATAATATTGAATATCTTGAGAATATTTTCGGTTTTAGAAATTCCTTGGTGTCCAAACTTCCTTGCCTATAAATACTTTGAGTTTGCATTTCTAGCAAACTAATCCTTCGTGACAGTAAACTTCCTCTGTTGTACTGTTACTGGTGAAGCTGCATATTCGGAGAGGAGAGTAACCTAATTAGGAGAAATCTCTTACGACCGCTCAGTTTAAAGTCTTCTTTGGGATTGAGAATCACTAGTGTGTACCGTTGGTAGGAAACTAGATGATTGCGGTTTATCTTTATTTTTCATATTGATTTGATTGACTAACGGTGGCTGAACTTTGATTGCACCTAGTTTGTTTATGATTGAGAATCTTCTCTTCTGATATAAGGTCCCTCAAAATAGGTCAAGGTTTCGACAAGGATCTTTAGACTGTTGTTAGATCTAAAGACGATCTTGTGATAATCCATTGTTAACATACTCTGTTCTGTGTGTGATTGATCACAAGAGATTCAAGTATTTGTGTGCAGGTGTTTATTGAAGATCTAAGAAGAGATAGAAGATTTATAACTTGGTTTTATAATCTTTGGTGTGTACAATACTTGTTTCGGTAATAGAGGATCCAACTATAATCGATTTATCCTTGTGGTATTTTGATAGAATAGTTGAGAAGATCGGTATTAATACATTTTCTTGGGATTAAAGGTATTGATAGCAAAATCTTAACGATTACCTTTTGGTGATTGAACATAAGATAGATCTTGGAACCTGGCAAAGGAGTTTATGTTAAGATAAATAGAAGAGCCTTTGTGCAACTCACATCACTTGATTAAAGAGATATGATACCAAACATATTTGTTATTCCTTTACTGTTTGGAATACGAACCAAAGGAATTGGTCCAAGTACGTGACTTGTTTACAGGTTGGAGGGTGGGAATACAGACAGAACTAGGTGAACTATAGGTTTAGTTACTTGGTCTCAACTATACGAAGTTGGTTTATTTTGTATAGCGGCTTTATCCTGAGAGTATTCAATTCTAGACTAGGTCCCGGAGTTTTTCTGCATTTGAAGTTTCCTCGTTAACAAAATCTTGCTGTGTCATTTACTTTATATTTCCGCATTAATTTTTTTTTATTATAATTAAAGTAAATTGCACAAACGTTAATTCATATTTACTTGATATGCAATCCTATTGAGTTTGGTTAAGTCTGAACCTTTGTATCAAGTAAACACACTTCGTTGTTGTATTATCTCGATCTCGTATCCATAGACAATCACACGAAGTGTGAACCGATTTATTGTATTGTCTCAACTCAGTCTATAGACAATCACTTTCAGAGAAAGGACTTATAGGAAGGAAAAGTTATATCTTGAGGTATATTTGGGTCCCCTCGCCTTTTCAGATACTATTTATTTTCCTTTATCTAATTGATAGGAAATAACTGCTGAGATCAGGCATGAGAGACTACCTAAATTCTGTTTGTTCAGTGGTCTTATTGGCCATCTAATGAAAATATGTCCAAAGGTGCATCAACTTAAGGATAAAGTTCATCAAGATTTTCCTTCAGAACTTCAGCAACAGGCTTATGATCTCATAGTTCCAAAATATCAGAGATCAATAAATGCCTCGGCAAAGAATTATGTTAATAATATTAAGGAAGTTGGAGAAGAGATTGATCAAGAAGATGAAATAACTGAATGCTTGGTAAACCGAAGTTCAGGGACAACGAAGATTACAGGGATGATGAGTCATCTTTACAAATCATCAATGACGGGGAAATTGAAATCCACATCAGAAGTTAAACCGTCTCTCAATATTGGAGATAACTTGCAAAAGCGGTTACCTGGTCGTGAAGTCATGCTAAACCAGAAAAACTTTATGGTTACAGAGCAGTTAAGCAACAAATCAAAAGTATCCAATCAGGACTTCTGTTCGACTTCATCTTTAACTTCTCCAAATACATCAGTTAAGGAACTTTCAGTTTCTTCTCATCGAGGAAAATATCCTTTATCACTAGCTACTTCTATCCCCACTTTACAACACTTGAACACTTGGTTAAATGAAAATATATTGATGCTCAACAACAACAAGATTCATCCCAACTCAATTATAATAATTCACATTCATTCCAAGTAGCAGAATCCTTTCAATTTGCTACTAAAAAGCTAAAGTCCTCATCAACTGAAGTTTCCAGTAAATCTATCAATGAGAATCTTCATCAACTTTTATCCAGGTAGAACCATAAACTACAGAATAGTGACAGTGGAAGGGTTCTATGGAATCCCAGATAATTAACCAAGATTACCAGGAAGCGTGGATGGAAATCGATGGCTAGAGAACGCCGCATTTCCACTATTTAGGAACCAACTACCAGCAGAGATTCAGGTAGCATTAGACAAATGCAGGAAAAACCATGTTTCAATTCTAGAACCATACAACCAGATATGGATACAAGAATCGAGGAGGATTCAGATAATCAGTGGGCGGTGGCAGCTAGCCCTAATTGTCCGTACGGTCCATGTTAGTGTATGCATGGAATTGTTGGGGGTTAGGGAATAACCCAACAATTCAAATCTTGCAATCATTCCTTAGAAGTACAAAACGGATTATTGTATTTCTATCGGAAACTAAATTATCTGAAGTAGCTTATGGTCCAATTCTTCGTATACCTGGGTATTCTCATCATTGTATTGTACCTGTAATA
Source organism: Papaver bracteatum (assembly GCA_023529315.1). NCBI lineage: Eukaryota > Viridiplantae > Streptophyta > Magnoliopsida > Ranunculales > Papaveraceae > Papaver > Papaver bracteatum. The sequence goes on from JAJJWX010004605.1 coordinate 26,755, forward strand.
GGGCGTAGTGGTGGACTTTTTCTTCTTTAGTAGGATGATGTTCAATCTGAAGTTCTCCCATCTTCTAAAAACTTAATACACCTTAAAGTGAAACAGAATGGTGCATTTAGGAGTTGGAATCTGTTGTGCGTATGTGGTCCTCCAAATAGATTGGATATAGGAAACTTCTGGCAGAGTCTCTCAATTTATTATCAACATTTAGAAGGCCTTAAATGCTACATTGGGGATTTTAATGCAATTTCATCAGTAAGAGAAAAGTTTGTAGGTGATCAATCTTTGAATGGCACAATAACTCATTTCAATAACTTCATTAGATACAATCATCTCCTAGATTTGGGTTTCTCTGGCCCGTCTTATACTTGGTCAAATGAGAGACAATTTCAGGGTTTAATCAGGCAACACCTAGACAGGTTTATAGCTTCTCCATATTGGTGCTTGGTGTTTGAAAGCTCAGGTGTGTTGCATCTTCCAAGAATATCAAGTGATCACTCTCCAATTTTACTCAACACTTGTAGAAATATCCCACGGAATCCTCCCTGAAAAAGTGAGGGTACCCAAATATACCTCAAGCTAAAACTTTTCCTTCCTATAAGTCCTTTATCCGAAAGTGATTGTCTATGGAATGAGTCGAGACAATGCAACTAATCGTTTCACACTTCGTTTGATTGTTTATGGATACAAGATCGAGACAATACAACAACGAAGTATGTTTACTTGATACAAAGGTTCGGACTTAACCAAACATAATAGGATTCACATATCAAGTAAATAGGAATTAACGTTTGTGTAATTTACTTTAATTATAATAAAAAAATTATAATGCGGAAATATAAAGTAAATGACACAACAAGATTTTGTTAATGAGGAAACCAAAAATGCAGAAAAACCTTGGGACCTTATCCAGAATTGAATACTCTCAGGATTAATCCGCTATACAAAATAAACCAATTTCGTATAGTTGAGACCAAGCAACTAAACCTATAGTTCACCTAGTTCCGTTTGTATTCCCATACCTCCAACTTGTAAAAAAGTCACGTACATGGACCAATTCCTTTGGTTCATATTCCAAACAGTAAAGGAACAACAAATCTGTTTGGTATCAACTCTCTTCAACCAAGTGATACGAGTTACGCAAAGGTTCCCTTGTTTATCTTAACATAAACTCCTTTTCCAGGTTCCAAGATCTATCTTATGTTCAATCTCCAAAAGGCAATCGGTAAGATTAAGCCAATCAACACTCTTAATCCAAAGAAATGTGTTGATGCCGATCTCCTCAATTAATCAATCCAATTTACCATAAGGATAAATCGATTATTAATTGGATCCTCTATTACCCAAATAAGTATTGTGCACATCAAAGATTATAAAACCAAGTCAGAAATCTTCTATCTCTTCTTTGTCTTCAAATCTTCTTAGATCTTCAATAAACACCTGCACACAACTACTTGAATCTCTTGTTATCAATCACACACAGAACGGAGTCTGTTAACAATGGATTATCACAAGATCATCTTTAGATCTAACAACAGTCTAAAGATCCCTTTCGAAACCTTGAAGTAGTTTGAGTGAATCTTATATTAGAAGAGAAGATTCTCAAGCATAAACAAACTAGGTGCAGTCAAAGTTCAACCACCATTAGTCAATCAAATCAATATGAAAACTAAAGATAAACCGCAATACCTAGTTTCCCACCAACGGGTCACGCTAGAGCTTCTCAATCCCATTGAAGACTTTAAATTGAGAGGCCGTAAGAGATTTCACCTAATTAGATTACTCCCCTCTCCGATAGGCGGGTTCACCAGTAACAGTACAATAGAGGAAGTTTACTGTCACGAAGGATTAGTTTGCTAGAAATGCAAACTCAAGGTATTTATAGACAATGAAGTTTGGACACCAAGGAATTTCCAAAACCGAAAATATTCTCAAGATATTTTTTCCATAATAACCCAAATTCGGTTTTCATAATTCCTGTGAATGCACTGTCCAAATATAATGATCGAAATCTCCTTGGAAAATATTTAACTAGCAAATGCACATTACTAATTCTTATTTTCGATATATAATTAAAAATCTTAATTAAAAGATTCTTAACTTATTTAAATCTGACCTTGGGATTTACTTCCTTCTTAGTCGTTAAGGAATATCTTTGAACAATAAAAAAATACACATTAATACGCATGTTCAAAGTGTGTCGACATCTTACAATTGCAAGTCCATTTTCATACTTACTCACTTGAAATCGATTTACCACACTTCCAGACAAGTTTAGAATTGGTTCATCTGACTTTCAAGAACTATGTGATTGATCAAGTAACACTCAATCATAAACCATGGGTTTAACGTTTCTACCAAAACAAGTTTTAGTTTTACCTCCATGTGAGTACTGTGCATAGTTACACTAGATTACCAAATATACGGCTAAATAGGTACTAGGATCGGTTCCCCACATATATCTGGTATATAACTTGTATGCTCTGCACATGTCCATAGGATCGGTTCCCCCTTTCCTAAAATCGTGTTGCATATGTTCATAGGATCGATTATCCTTTCTTCAATAAACCTTGCTGCACCTCATACAAGGATCGGTTCCCCCTTGTGATGTACTGCACCTCTTCGTAGGATCGGTTCCCTTTTCCCAAATTTGGTCAGACACTCACAAACCCGATCATACCCCAGGTGATTACTTAAGATCGGTTTCACTAATAAAAGTCATACCAATACATAAGTCAGGCCTCATGTGAATAGATTTCCCAAGAACACAAACAAGTCATGAGCGGTTATATTAATCACACATATTGGTCGTTCGTAAAATTTGCAATGAAGAACAGACCCAATAACGCCTGGCGATTTCCTTTTCGGTTTACAACATATATCATGAACTTACTTCCTTAGAACACATGTAAACATTGTTCCCTAGGATGAAATCCTCACCTCATACCCATACATAATCACAATAGCATTCATACGATTATGTCGATGTCTCATATACAAAGTTTCATGGTTAAGCAAGAAACTTCATATTGTATTCCTTAATACTATGTATATCTTGAGTGTTTATGCTTCGCAGTTTTATGTTTTCAATATGCACGACTTGAAAGATACGTTAGGGAATGAAACAGTTCAAGTCAAATATCACTAACCTCAAGTGGAAGGATGCTGTTGTGGTTGTAGCTCTGTACTTCTTCACTTCTTCAAGTCTTCGCAATACTTTTAATGTCTCACCCTAATACTTTCAGGCTAAACTATACGAAGTTGAATCTAGTACATTTAAATCAAGCGACTCTTAAATGAGTTTTGGATCACTAAAATATGACAACCAAACTTGACATTCCAATACTTGGTGGGTTCAACCGAGCTATGCTCTAACACTCACTCATATAATTTTGAAGATTATTGGTGTTCTCATCCGGATTTTCTTAAGGTGGTTTTAGAATCTTGGAAAATAAATTTATCTGGAGATTTAATTGGAAAGTTGGCATCTTTGGGTGGTTTTCTACAAAGTTGGAGCAAGAACAAAATTGACTGCATCAAAAATTCCGTCAGCAAATTAAAGAGAAAGTTACTTTATCTTTAAGGACTCAATCCAACTGTGGCAACGTTGCAATAAGATAAGATCACTTCAGATCTGTTGAATGAATACATAATAATGGAAGATACATACTGGGAACAAAGAATGAAACAAACTTGGCTGAAAACAGGTGATAAAAATTCTAAACAATTTCATTTGTCGGTACAACAAATAAGAAAGAAAAATAATATCTCTAGTATACAAGCAGACAATGCACAATGGCTAACAATTCCGAGTGCTATAACTGAAGAGTTAATATCCTTTTTCAAAAACCCATTTCAAGAAGATTCAAGTATCCTTCCTCCTTCTGACTTACAAGAACCTTCTTTTGTTCTGGATGAAACTGTAAATAATATTATAACTTCAGTTCCTTCATCTGAAGATATATGGAAGATAGTTAAAAACATGAACTCATTTGGTTCACCTGGTCCAGACGGCTTCCCAGTAATCTTCTACAAGAAATGATGGTCCATAGTGGGAGAAGAACGATAAAATTCATTCAAGAAATTTTTAACACAGGAGTTCTGCCAAGTAAGTTAAATTATACACATATTAGCTTAATCCCTAAAGTTCAAACTCCTACCACTGTATTGGAGTTTAGACCAATTTCTTTATGCAATGTTTTGTACAAGTTTGTTGGAAAACTCATTGCTATTAGAATAAATCCTTATTTGGATAAGTTTATCTCTTGGCATCACAATACTTTTGTGAAAAATAGATAAATCACAGATAACATTGTTATTGCAAAAGAAAATTTTCACTCATGCATAAATCAAAGTCGAAACAGGGATACTTTGCACTAAAACTAGATATGTCAAAGGCGTATGATCAAGTTTCTTGGTCTTTTCTTTGTCTCATGCTTCATCAAATGGGTATTCGAGCTCATTCACATAATCTGATAATGAGCTGTGTCACTACTTCTACTTTTTCTATCATTTTGAATGGTGCTCATTATGGGAACTTTAAAAGTGGAAGAGGACTGCGTCAAGGTTGTCCGTTATCTCCATCTTTATTCATAATCTGTTCTCAAGGTTTGTCTCTTCTCATGGAAAATTTTGAAGATTTGAATCTATATAGTGGGTATCAATCTAACAATAGAGGACCTTCTATTAGTCATCTCATGTTTGCTGATGACTTATTTTTCTTTGGGAAAAACTCGGAGATGAATGTCAATCAACTGAAGCAAATTCTAAATTCTTACTCTTCTTTCTCAGGTCAGACTATAAACTACTCCAAATCATCAATTCATTTCAACAATGGATGTTCTAATTTTCACAAATGGAGAACTATACAGAAATTTGGAGTCAGAGAAATGGAAGTAAGTGAAAAATACTTAGGATCTTATCCACTGAAATCTGACTACAACATTGAAACTCATGAACCATTGATTTCAAAGTTTGATAGTAAACTTGCAGGCTACAAATATTTCTTTGTTATTCAACAGGGAGAACCGTTTTATCAAAGAATGTTCTTTTGGCAATTTGATGGGCTGTCGTAGGCTCAACAAATCAATAATCTTATTTCCACACAATTAACTGGTAATATAATGGAAGTAAGGATCGTTCCCACGAAGAGCAGTGAGTTTTAGTTGTCAAAGTGTCACAAAGGGGGGTTTTGTTTTAGATTGTAAACAAAATAAATAATCAAAGCAAATAAAATTGTATTGTAATCAATAGAGAGATATATGATCGATGAATCCTTCTTCATATATAAACCATCAATTATTTAATATATTCATCTATTCGTCATTAATCATAGATTATCACCAACCGTAGAATAACAGGTACGCTTAGCTATTCCCAAAATTCCTTATATCACTGGATAACATGTATGCTTAGTTACCAGATTCTATTCGTATGAACCACCTTGAGGTACGCTTAAAAGATGTAATTCATCGAATGCTTTAGGGTTTGTGAATTTAGGTTTGATCCTAGTAGTTAGACTCAGTACGCTCGGTCTACTTGCTAGGGTTGTGTTTACACGCAATCGCTTTACAGAATCCCTCTGCAAGGTTTCACGTTCTCTACTTGTGTAAGGAATTAATCATAAATTACGGATATCCTAACCCTTACTAGCATTAGATTAGATAAACAAATATATTTAGTTGGCCACCTAAATAATCTATCAACTAATCATAAGTATTTTAATAGTAAACACAAACGATAATCATATGAAGAAATCAAAATAGATTCATATATTAAATCAAATCAAGTTTACAACTTAGAATTCATCCTCAATCAATAGGTGTTTAGCTACTCATGGATGTAGAAACATCCATGATATACATATGAGAAAAGTAAAGAGATAACGTTATGATTGATAATCGCTCCGTGTGATGTTTCTCCTTTCCAAATCTTACAATTTCGTGACCTAATGAGATGATATGTTTTACATAACCTAATACCTTTTTTATAGGTTTACATTACTTGGTCTTCACGTATTTAGTTTGGATCAAAAACCCAACATAAAATAACGAAATAACGTTCCCAAACGTGCCCTTAAGCCTTCCAAGGAGTTTATATACGTTTCCCATTTGCTAAGTTCGCAAACCCAGTCCGCAAACTTCAAATTCCAGCAGATATTTTCGGAAATACGTCTGTGAACCCCGTCCGCAAACCCAGTTCGCGGACTGCACTATCTTCGGTTTTCAATGGAAACTGTTTTGGCCACAACTTCTTCATCCGAACTCGGAATGACCTCATTATTTTTGCATTATTTTTAGCTTTAAATTATATTCAATATGGTGATGAGAAATTCTTAATTTGAATGAGTTAAGATCGGTATTTGGCCCTTCTCTTGACAAATAAGAGAATACAAGAGTAATAGAACAAATACATGCAAGAATAATAGCTAAAACAAGTATGGAATTGACACTAAAATCATATGAATTATGCACTTATCACGATTCCTATCTATTCAATGGGTACCAGAAAACTGTCAAAGGGTGTGATCAATCATATATCTCATATTAAATATGCTTTCTGGTAGGGACATGATATTTACACAAGAAAATCTCATTTCATTAATTGGGATAAAATGGCATGAGCATAGGAAGATGGGGGTCTCGGTCTGAGAAACATGGAACAAGTGAATATTTCATTAGTCTCTAAATTAGTTTGGAGATTCTTAACGACTGCTGACGCTGCTTGGGTGAATTGTATAAACCAAATATCTTCATTCCGTTTCTTTCTGGGATTTTGAACCAAAACCGGGAGATTCAAAGACATGGAAGGATATGTTGTCAATAAAACACATTTTTACAAACATTATTGCTGGTTCATTGGGTCTGATAATTCAATACATATATGGAATGATCCGTGGGTTCCAAATATTCAGGGATTTATACCAACAAGATTGGATCAGTCAAACTTTCAAGTAGAAGTTGTTTCAGACTTGTTCATCCAAGGTCAAAGAATTTGGAATTTCGAGTTATTGTCGCAGTTATTTACGGCAGAGCAGGTGGCAACAATTTCTAGTATCTATATTCCACAGGATAAATCGATTGAAAATAAATTTGTTTGGCTAAAAACTAAGTCTGGAGTCTTCACTGCAAAATCGTGCTACAAAGTTCTTGCAGATAATGTAGCAACAACATCAAAAAATTCCTCTTTTCCGTGGAAACAATTTTAGAAAAAAGATGAAAACTCTGCCAAAAATTCGTACTTTTATATGGAAGCACCTGCACAATGGCTTAGTGGTTTATGGGAACTTATCAAAGTTTAACATGCATATTCAGAATGTCTGTTTGCTTTGTAACTCTGGAGAGGAGACTGTGCATCATCTGCTATTCTCTTGTCAATTCTCCAGTGAAGTCTTTCAAGCTAGTCCTCTTCATATGGATATTTCAGTGGGAAATACGTCGATGGATATTGTACAACATTGGTTAGGCCAATCCGATCAGGGAAGTATGCTGAATCTAGGTTCATGCATCTTGTGGAATATATGGAAAACTAGGAATGATAAAATTTTCAACAATGTGCAACCATCAGTTCCTCTCTGCATTCATAAAGCTATGCAAGATTTTAAGAACTTTGATTTACACTATGCACTAAATTATTATTCTTCAGGTCACATTCAAAAGCAGAATGTAATCCAATAGCAATCTCCTCCTCAATATCACATCAAAATCAATGTTGATGCGGCTTACTCATATGGAAAAGGTGTGGCAGCGGCTGTAGCAACAGACTCTTCTAGTAGGCATTTGGGCAGTGGAGCTATCTGTTTCGACTTTTTCTCCTCAATGGTTGCAGAGGCTAAATCGTATGGTCTTGGTACTCAATTGGCGATAAAAATTCAAGGCTATAAAATCATCATTGAAGGGGATGCTGAGGACATTCCAAAAGATATTATAGGAAACACGAATGAAATTCCGTGGAGTATTCATTCCACTATTCTCTCTATACGAGATCGCGTCAAGGATTTTAGTGAAATTAGTTTCACAACAGTTCCTAGAGACGCAAATTCAATTGCTCATGAATTAGTTCAATTTGAAATTTCAAAATTTCAAAACAGATGGTGGGTTCATGATGAACCTCCTTATTGTATTATGCAACGTCTCAATTCACTTGAGGATTAATACAAATTAATATCTATTTCCTTCAAAAAAAAAAAAAAAAAAAAACAATTCCAAAGAATCTAATGTGACAAAATTATAGATTGGTGTAAGAGGACACATCCATATACCGTTATAAGTTTATGCATATATGAGACACGCAACACGACATACAAAATAGAAGTTCAATGGAACACTATCTGATATGGCCGGTTTTACTGTGCAGTGTATAATAAATAAGACAACAGACTTACTAATTTTTCTATTAATCTCGTGTATCCTACTCGTCCCGTCCGATGTGAGAACTTGGATTGTGATATTGCCTCTTTTCGCTTATCCGAATTTTCCTTACAGAGGAAATAAAAATAATTTCATTAATATGCTAGGATAAACAATAAGAACGAAACACAAATTAGAAAAAGTAATGTGTATTCCATACCTTAAATTTGGCAATTTTACATGAACAAGGAACTTGTCCCATCTTTCTTGGTCCACTACCGTTTTGTACTTTTTGGGGACATTTCTTAGTTTGTCCAGTCTTTCCTCAAAGGGTTTTACATGATTGTTGTACAATTTCCTTCCGAAGTCCCGCAGTTGAACATGTAGACGCTTCATGACCACTCCCTTCATCCACCGGGGCACCTCAAAATGAAGCTTCAATAACATCTAATGTATGTTAAAATCACAGACTCATAGTTAGACAACAAAAATGATGAATTAATAGCCATAGATGCATACCAGAAGTTCAGACCACATATTTTCTTTTGTTGTTGGAGGGACTTCCTTCCAACTTAAATATTGTATGCCAACCATATTACAGGACAAATAGCCTAGGTAACTACTGAATTCAATTCTATTACCACCAGTAGGTTGGAACATAGTGTCAAAATACATATCCCGTTTTTTGGGATTAGATTTCTTGAAGTCTTTATTCAACTTGAACATTCTTGTCATTCCCCTCTCTTTTTTAATCTTTTCTGTAGATCTTCTTCTTGTGGCTGCTTTTCTGCTTCTGGAGATTTTTCCAATTCTATTTCTTCTACCACTTCGAGATCATTTTCAGAATCATCTGACATCGGAAATAACGGAAGCAACATATGAAACCATGTGATGTTTAAGTAAAAACAAGTAAGTACAAGATTTCGAATATTACCAGTTTCTTCTTCATATCCACAAGTGGCTATAAAATTTTCACCATCTTCGTCATCTGATTGTGCAATGTCATGATTCTCATCTAACCCTATTGTGTCTTCATCAGTCCCCCTCATTATCTGGTTCCATCCATTGGTCATACTATGGGGATATGTCGTAATCACCATCTTCTCCCATGGCATAAACTGTAGGTACGTGCATCTCAGTTAGGAATTTGAGCTTATTTTGGAAAATATTAGCTAAACCTAACAGGATAGGCAACATGTGTTACACCTATTTTCTATTATATGAAAAGAAAACAAACATGAACTCATTGATGCATGTAACTTGAGGCTAAAATATCATTGCAACACACAAAATATCCTCGTCATTATTGTGTTATCCACAAAGCAAAAGGTACCGTTTAAACGAATCTATATAGCTTTTTGTTATAAAAGCCAAGAGCACTAAAGCACCACATAATGATTATCCATTTTTATCTTGAAGATGATAGTTAAATTAGCCAACCAGCAACATGGTATTATTAAAAGTGGAAAATTATAATGCAGACGTTACAGGCTCGCCAAGTAACAGAGACTCAAATGATTAAATCTTGAGAAGACTTGTATATATATATGATTGACACAACATTGTCGATCAAAGTAAAGTTATTAACTCTTAATCAAAATTCAACCCAAACAATAACAAAAACCCTAGAAAAAAATTAGCATCGGTAAGGTTTTTATTTATTTTGTAAAACCTAACTAAGTAACATGAAACAAAGATCCTTACCTAAATATTAAAATAGTTAATGCATGTAACTTAAGCTTAAAACATTATTGTTGTAACAAAATGAAATCACATCTCATCGTACAACCCGTGATTATCATTAACTTGTTATTTGATACAGCCGAATAAAAACCCTAATTAACTAGTAAACCTATAAGATCTAACATATGATTCTATGAGATCAAACAAAAAATATAACATAAATTTAATATTCATTCGATAATGGGTTGTAGAAATATTACCAGCAATAATGATCGAGTTTAAAGAGGTAGATTCCTTGTAAGGATTAGAGATAGTAATAGAATATAAACCCTAATCATGCTTTAACTAGTAAACCTATAAGAAGTAATAGAATAAAAACCCTAATCATGCTTTAACTAGTAAACCTATAAGATCTAACATCAATTTAATATTCGTTCGATAATGGGTTGTAAAAATAATACCAACAACAACGATCAAATCTGAAGAGGTAGGTTACTTGTAAAGATTAGAGATAGTAATAGAATTATGATTTCATAAGAGAATGAATCTAGTAATAAAAACTGAACGTGGAAGAAAGTAGATCGAACTCATATTTCTTTTTCTTTTTGGAATTTAACCAAACCATCAGGTGGGAATTGATTTTCCTTTTGAAATCATCCCGCCCAGTAAAATTCATTTTCATCACCTCCCAAACAAAAGATTTTTGGTGTTTTTCTTTTTTTATTTCCAAATTTTTGATGTGTAACCAATATGGTTAGTTTCCTTATTTTATGAGAGAATATATCGTAGACAGTTGTTGATTGTGGATTTCAACAAGGGTCAAATCCGTAAAATCATGATACTGCATGTTTCTGATACGGCTTCAGGCATGTGACGATTCATATTTTATGAAGCCGTGATGAACATGTCTTTCGAAAATCCTCCACCAGCTGAGCGTTCGATCCCTGGCATTTCATTGTGCACTCTATGTAGAATAATAGAATTGGACAGTCCTCCTACATAATTGTTTGTTGAGTGGGATTAACACCTTCAGGACGTCGGTGATACTCACTGTTCCCTGACTGCATGAGAGCAACTACCCTCTACATATAAGAATGATTGGGCAGCTCTCCGTATGATTGAGAGCAACATCGCCTTCAGGACAGTGACACTCACTGATCCTGAATATGTAGAGCTAATGTGTATAGACTCGGGTGTTCTGCGTAGTGTCTGAAAGCACCCTCAGGATTAGCCGTCTCCTGACTATGCACATAAATTAATTCTCCCGTGAAATTCACCACTGAATTCCCAGAATGATCTATTATTGCTCTTATTCCATGGTCGAATCCACGGCCTGATCCCATGGAATGGCAATAATAATTGCTCCTATTCCATGGTCGAATCCACGACCTGATCCCATGGAATGGAAACAACAATTGCTCTAATTCCTTGATCGAATCTACGACTTGATCTCATGGAATGGCAATAACAATTTATATTATATCATTACTCCAATTTCATGATCGAATTCACTGCTAATCTCATGGAATGGTAAAAGATAATTTTATTACTCCGATTCTATGGTCAAATCCACGATCCCATGGAATGGTAATGACTATTTTATTATTCCAAATTCATGGTCGAATCCACCTCTGATCCTATGAATTGATAATAAATAACTACCCAATTTTATTGTTCAATTTCATGAATTATTCTACACTGAATTTCATGGATTAACAATAAATACTCAACAACCGGGCATCTGGACCATCCCTGAGTAAGCCCCATGAAAAATGGTGTAAGTGTATTCGACAATGATGCACGACTGGGCACCTAAATGCACGAACGAGCATCCAAAAACATGAATAGATGCGAAATCCTACGCAAAACAGGAGAAAACAACAAATATTAATAAAATAATAAGGAGCGTACAGGGTCTGGCCCACCGTCCGGCCGGCCATGCCTTAGCCGTGGATGGTCCCCCCTGCTCCTTCCATTATTTTTCCCTATTTTGTTATTTTCATGAACTCGTGAAAAGCTTCTTGATTTTAGCAACTTTCCTTGTTTTTGCAAAATTCATGAATTCTCCATAACTTCATGGATTCATGAAATAATAATATTATAAAATAAGGAAAGGTGTGCAGGACCGGGCAACATGTCCGGCCGGCCATGCCCCAGCTGTGGACGGTCCCACACCTTACAATCCTTAGCCTATTATAATAATCATTCCCCAATTTCATGAAACACATGGGTTTCAACAAAATTCATGGATTCTCCATAACTTCATGGATTCATGAAATAATATTATAAAATAGGAAAAGGAGTACGGGACCGGGAAACATAGCCGGCCGGCCATGCCTTAGTTGTGGCTAGTCCCACACCTCATAATCCCTAGCTTTTATAATTATTATTATTCCCTAATCTCATGAAACTCCTCTGTTTCAACAAAAACTCATGGATTCTCCATAACATCACAGATTCATGAAAAATAATATTATAAAATAGGGAAATGAGTGCGCGACCGGGCAACATAGCCGGCCGGCCATGCCCTAGCCATGGACGGTCCCACACACTGCAATCCCTAGTCTTTTATAATTCTTATTTTCCTCGAATTCATGAAGCTTCTTGGTTTGAGCAAAAATCATGATTTCTTTATAACCTCTCGAATATTGCTCAAATCATGAAAATTCAAAATCCAACATGGTTACATAACCGGCTAGCCTCTCACGAAAATTTTGGATATTAAAATACTCTTATTTTAATATTTACAAAATATTGATTAATGGAGCATACATACTCATTCCAACAAAAATCAAGAATTTCAGTCAAGATGAAACTCTTCTGAAAATTCACAATGCTGCTCGAACGCACATTAGAAAATACTGAAACTCTCAGTATGGAGACACGGACACCATGGTAACACATGCATACCTCGATGACCGACCAGAGTCATTTCTAGGGCTTGCACAAAGCTGGTCCCACATGTTTTCATAATTCTGACCTAATTCGCTCAATTGCATATATTGGGCCCAAACTCTCTCCAACCAACCTGGGGATTGCTCAAATGACCAATAATTGGTCATGTGACCACCAAGAGCCGGTCCCATGCTCTCTTGCTCGGTCCCCTATCTTTCATACTTAGGTTTTGCCTAATGTTGAACCCAGCAGTAATTCAATAAATGATGAAACCGACACTTAATCATCATTCCTTCACCAACTCTCCAACTGAGAACCCTGGTGCATTCTCATTCGAGCAATTGGGCATCACATAGACGTCCACAAGATCATATGATCGGTCCCTCCTTTGCTCATGACCTATTTTCAGCAATTAGTCAACTAATGCGTAATTCATCAAAAATTTGGGTTTTCGAACAAACGCTCAAAAAATTATTATTCTGAGCAAGTTCAAACACTAATAAATTTATATTGATTCATCAACTAGCATCTAAATTAATCATATAATATTTGGTAGTCTACCAATATTTTAATATTTTATTGGTCACGTCACCAATAAATATTTCGTCGAATTGAGCAACATTTGCTCAAATATTGATCTGGCTATCAATATTTAGTAACTTATCAGTAATTTTTTGAATTTAGCAATACTTTCTCAATTGCACATTAAATTATCGATTTTGTCGAATTGAGAAATACTAGCTCAGTTGCTATCCCAACTGTCAATATTCGGTAACTTATCAGTATTTCGTCGAATTGAGCAATACTTGCTCAGTTGCTCGAATAATCCACATATATTCAACAACTCGTTGAATTTACAATATTTTCTCAAACGAGCAACGTTAACATTCATGAATCATTGAGCATTTTCCAAACATGCTCGATTCAACAAAACCTAGGATCATTGCCTAATAAGTCAAAAACTGACGAACTAAATACACATCTGTCATGCAGACTCCACGATTCGTGAGACATCAATCACGTTAAATTGGGGATAACAACTAGGGTTTTGGTCTGGTGGCCTACAGCACGTGGATTCACCCACGATGAGAAATATGCGTAAGTTGTGCCAATGGTTGAAGGAGTTAGCAAAGTAGTGGGTGCACGATCTGTCAAGTCTCCACACGACATGAAACTGACTTTACCACGATCTTCCATTTTCCCACTCTTGTACTCATGAAACCGTCACAGTTACATGGATCAAGGTGTTTACAACTCTGATAATATAAATAAGTTTCTGAATCCATGATTGGGACAACGTTTTTGGTCTACACAAAATTTCTCGAGTAACTACTCTCAAGAATTCATCAAACCATCAGAACTTATTCGAACTCAATAGTTCACCAATTATTGCAGAAACCTTCAACACATCCACAATCCTTGACCATCACTGATCCCACACAATTCTCAGCTTCCCTCCTACAGATCAACCCATCTCCCTCTTTGCGACCGAATTGACTCTGGAACGGCCATTGACTTGGTTTAGGCCGGAGTCCTATAGATTGATCTCTCGAATCTAAGCACTCCCTTTGCAGTGCATCTGTGTGAGGTTAAGCAGTTTGCTTGGTTGAGGAGTCTCGACAACACGCTCGACTCTTCGCTTTCCTAAAAAAACCAGTGAACCGTTTTTCCCCATATACAACAGTTATGATAAAATTGTTTCCCAAAAATTTTGAAATTTAGTTTCCTATCTCTAACCAACACGAGAAGAGGCTATAGAAAAAAATTACTTTCCTATTTCGAATAATATTTTCCTTAATAATTTTAAGCTGGGTTGTCTCCTGCATTATTCTTGCTTTATGGAGGAAACGTATTATTTTGAATTAATAGTGGCACCTATGTAGGAAACGTATTATTCTAATCATACAGTAAGCTACGAAAGATAATGAAGCTAAACCCATCCATTTTCATGTTTACCATTTCCAGAAAACATAAAAGTTCAACGTGAATCATTCATCACATAAATGTCAACCTATCTATCAGCGTAAAAAGCCTGCATCTAGTGCAGTGCTTAAAAAATGAATACAACCACCACTGAAAACAAAATGGTCAGACGAAATGCTTTATATTTAAAAATATGTAAACTAAAAGTTCACACATCAAAAACCCTGTTTAAAAAGCAAATAACTTGTTAAATGAGTATGGTTCTTTGTAATATTAGTCTGGCTCCTCATTCTCATCCAAATCTAGGCAAAGATCATTATCATTAACATCGTAGTATAGCAGTACTTTTTTTTCAATAGCACTTTACTTGTTCAAACTCGTATTTTTGTTAAAAGTATTGACAAGGAGATAATAAGATCATACCTAAAGTGATAAATTGATTCTTATTGAGGGGGGAAAACTATATTTTTATACATTTCCTCCGTTCTTTCGGCTAATTATATTTATTTTTCCAAAAGAATGCACATCTCATAAATAAATAAATTTGCAAGAGTATATTGCATTTTGTAAAGTATGTGAACTTGTAAATAATTATCTGATTTATTTCATGATTCCTATACCTAAATAATAAAAGAATTCATAAACATCACCTTCTTCTAAATGACAAAATTAGCAACTGAAACTAGAAATGAAAACAACTTTCAAAGCGTCCACAAAAAGAAAAAGATAAATCAAACCCTATCAACAACAACAAAAAAATATATTAAATGAACCATCCCCCATATCTTCAAACAACTCTTCCTGTAATGATGAGGTGAACGTGATCACTCCAACCAGCAGGCTTGGGCTCCTTTTCATCATCAAATTTGCCATTTTCTGCTTCATCATGCTCCACATGTTTGTTAAGATCATGCTTGTTAACTTTTGGATCCTCTGGCATATCCGGAACATCGGCATATTCATCAATAATTTCAATAATGGAAGCAGGAACATCATCATTCACAGTAAGAACATCATCATTCTCAACACTACTGATTACAACGTCCATAGGAACACTGGGAATAACATCAGCATAAGCAGGAACATCATCATTCTCAACACTACTGACAACAGAACTAATTACAACGTCGAGAGGAATACCAGGAATAGTAGTTACTCCATCCACTGTACTGATAATCCTCAATTTACGAGGATCAGCCATCAGTCGAGGATTTTTGGATCCTCTCGTCAGTTTCATCTCTACAGTCCCTCTTAGCTTAACTCATTTTCCTCTAAATACTCCATGTTATTTTTTTCTATGATTGGTGTAATTTATATATATTTCTAAGGAAAACCCTATTTTTTTAGGTTTTCCATCATTATCTTAAATCACTTATTCTTTGGTATTTACACTGGAAATATAATGAGATATGTAATGAATATTTTCATGTTTATCTAATTTCCTTTTTAATCTAATATACATTATGAACATAACAAGCTAACATAAATCATGATCTCATGAGATATGGAATGAATATTTACATATTTATATAATTTCCTTTTTAATTTAAAATACGATCTTTTAGGAAATACCCAAATAATTTTTCAAATTTTCAACTAATTACCTAGGTCGGTTGGGGTGGCCCAGCCGGTTGGACCATAGGTGTAACGCAAAAAAAGGAAAAAAATCAAAGGTTGGCTAGTTAAACAATGACCCAACATTTAGCGGCAACACTATCATTTTGATACACGAAATTGTACATTTCAACATTGTTTATGGATGAAAACTACTCCTGCCGGTTTTGGTAATTTGGGTCGTGGGAATGAGGAATGAATCTAAACCCTAAACAAATGCACTGAGAGGTGAGTGCTTATAGATTTGAGAAATCAATCTGTGCAAATCCGGCCTAAACTAAGAAATAGCCGTTCCAGACTTGTTTCGGTCACAAAGTGAAGGAGATGGGGTTGATCTTAGGAAGGGAAGCGAAGAAGGTGTTGATATTGTGAAGGTTTTGGTTATGTATGACTTGTATCAGAAAGCTAAAATGGCTTGCAGGATGTAAGCTATCAGTTCCGGTGTTTGAATACGACTGTATCAACACTTGCCTCTGTTGTCTTGTTCCTTTTTTGAAAAATAGGATGAAAAACATATTTATACAAGTCTTTTAGCCCAACCTTCGTATCTCATGGGAAGTGGAGAAAGTGGAGTGATGGAGTAGTGGAGTAATATGTTACTGTCACACGACCAGTCTTGACCACTTCTCCCATCATCACTAACCGTCCATGACTTCCTGACACGTTCTTGTGATGGCGCATTGTGCGCTGCACGCTGCAAACCTCCAGACCAATACCCTAGTATGTATCCCCCAGTTTGTGACATGATTGATGTCTTGAGCGTGTGGATCGTGGGACCCATAGAAAGTAGCACATAATGCTAGATTAAATAACTACGTTATTTAGGAAGTTGATACTTGTGAAGTATTGTGTGCATTCTATGCTGGTACTGCATCGAGTGTATCCAGCATGTATGAAACATTACTGTTAGAGTGTCTCAAAGTAGCCTCATATCCAGACTACTTCATGTGATGGTTTGGAGGTTGAGCAAGCAAGTCCTTCCTTGACCGACCACATGGTGCGGTAGAGTGACGGATGGTGATCACCATGATATGCACTGACCAATTAACTCATGAACAGGGCTGTATAACCAAGCCGGTGAAGTTGGACGGACGAGATGATCTTTGAGACACTCATATGCGACCATTAATGAAATTAGGGTTTTAGAAGAGATGCGCAAGCATCCCTCTTCAGCCTGGTAGAATCCAAGCTTGGGATACGATTTTGGCTGGCCGATCGTACATGCGTGTAGATGGCATGACGGTGTAGGCGCCCATACCCCATTGTCTCACGAAGTGTGATCTGGACCACTAAATTCGTCTGGCGAAGTTGAGTGGTCGAGATCAATTTGCAACAGAAAACTGGTGCCGCAAAAGCCGCACATCGTGCCAACTTCAGGCGCGCGTTCTGAGATGACCAATCTTGGTCGGTCTTGGCCGATTGGTCTGGCGTTTAGGTGGTAGGCTGATGTTCACGCCTATACCTTACTGTCCCATGAAAACGTGATCTAAGCCACTCAAATTATCCGGAGAAGTTGAGTGGTCTAGATTAGTTTGCAATTGGGAAGAATTTGGATGACTATGGTTGGTACGCTATAGACACATTTTTTTGTCGATTTGTTCTCGGTGTCTCTATTGTTGCGATACTAATTTTGGTGTTTTTATGTTTGTTTAGGTGTTTTTGGAGAATAACCGAAAAAGTGCATGGTGATAAAGGCACCCTCATTTTGGATGCCTTGCACAGGTTTGGTTAGGGGACACCATCTTCAACATTTTGGAATGAGGAGATAGTACAAATTTGATTGGGTTAGAGGCGATTCAATCGCTGAAAATTCATGGGTAGATGTTCATGTTGGTATGACCAGACATGCTTAATCTAATCTTGGACTCAAACTAACATCATTAAGAACTAAATAAAGAAGTTTTGCATCTGTAGACGCGTGGGAAAATGGACGCTCGTGATTAAATGAGTGATGTTCAAAACATTAGAAAGTCGAGAAAATCAATCACCAGAAAAAATTTGGTTTCGTGAAGAACAGACTTGCCGTCGTTCTGTTCAACATGCTCTGCTTCAGCAACAGAAACAGCAACAGTTTTCGTTCTTTGTAACAGTGTTTGGATGAACCAATCTATGAGCAATAATAATGAATTTTTGTGTTTCCAACATGATCGGCTAATTCTCCCACAACCAAGGCAATGAGGAAGCTATTTACGCATGAATGATTGGTAATTAATTTATTTTTTTCTAATTTATATTTTATAATTCACTCAATCACCGCTTATGGAGTTTTTAATTGTTTGCATAATTTTTGTCATTATTGTGATTCAATTGACATTTAGATAATCTATGCTTAAGGGATACTTTGAATCTGAATTAAGAAACAAGGGATTTAAAAGATAAATAGAGTTTGGGTTGTTAACCATAATTTATTCATCTACTTATCTTGAAATCCATCCATCTATACCGAAAGAAGAAGATTTTTTTTATAAAAAGAGAAAAAAAAAAAGAGAGAGTTTAGTTTTTTTTTTTAGATTGTATTAGAGTTTATTTATTCTTGTAATTTTTTTTTCTTTTGCACTTTATCTTTTTGGACTTTGGACTTGGACTTTTTTATTTTTTTTATTTTTTTTATTTTTTTTATTTTTTTTTAAACCCTACGGAAGGGTGAAAATGGATGGTTGAGACTGTTTTGCTTAGTAGGAAAGTCATTCGAAAGACACATTTAAACCCGGATTGATTCGTGAGGGGTTTGCTCAGATTGTAACGAATTCCCTTTTGAAGGATTAAGCTGGTCTAGAAAACAAATGTGCCGAACAACCTACCTTTCGAATCCATTGAAACATGGCAAGATCTTATCATTGCCTTCTATATGAAATTCTACCCTAAGCATAAAACTGCAGCCAGAGGCAGAAAATTAGTGCTAGTGTGCAACAAGAGGGAGAGTCTCTTTATAGGTTTTTAGAGAGATTCAATGAATGGGTTTGATAAGATGAAACTTGTAGAGATTATTTATAATGGTTTAGACTATTCGACAAAATCCATGGTCGAGTCTATGTGCGGCGGTGAGTTCACTAATAAAAAGCCGAGGATGCTTTCACCTTCTTAGGAACTATGTTTGAAAAATCCCAACAGTGGGAGCCTTGTGTTGAACCTCCTAAGAGACCCTAGAAGGTTAGAAGCTTTGGAAATGGGTCAGTCTAAAAATAGGTCCCTTGTTGAACCTAATAGAGCCTCTCCGGTCTCTAATTTGGAAGATCAGTAGGAACATGTTAATGCCATTAAAACCCTTAGGAGTGGTCGAGTGGTAGACAACAAGGTAACCATGCCCGATAGTGAACATGTTGTAGTTCACCCTGCTGAGCCCAGTAAAATGATGAGGAGACTGATAGAGTCTCTAATGAGACCAATAAGGGTCCCGTTGAGTCCGGATTTGTTCCTAGAGCCCCGTTCCCCAAGCCGCTAGTTCCAACTAAGAGCGAGTCCAACTATAAAGATATTTTGGAGGTTTTTTGTTACTATCAACCTCCCATTGTTGGATGCGATTGCGATTCCCGCTTATGCCAAGTTTCTTAAGGACTTGTGTACACGAAAGCGTAAGCTTAGTGTTCAAAAGAAAGCCTTCCTAGCTAGTCATGTGAGTTCTATTATTCGAATACCACTACTCCTAAGTACAAAGACCCAGGGGTCCCTACCATTGCTTGCACAATAGGTAAATATCGTGTTGAGAGTGTGAACTTACTGCCATACCATGTACCTTAAGCTAGGACTTGGTGAGATGAAACCTACCCAGATGACTCTTGATTAGCCGATAGGTCCGTAAAAATTCCTCGGGGTGTGATCGAGGATGTTCTCATAGAGGTAGACAAGTTTATTTATCCGGTGGATTTTGTTATCCTAGATACCCAACCTGTCCCTGACCCAGAGAACCATATCCGGTAATTTTAGGTCGCCCGTTTTTAGCTACATCCAATGCGATCATTAAACCTGGTATTATGAATTTGTCTTTTGGTAATATGACTATTGAGCTGAACGTCTTTCATGTTAGTAAGCTACCCTCTGAACTAGATGACTCAGGCATAGAAGAGGTGAACATGATAGGAACATTAGTAGAGGAGTCATTACCAAACACTTTGATGGAAGATCCATTAGAGAAATGCCTATCTCACTTTGGGATTGATTTTGATGATGATGATGTGATTAATGAGGTAAATGCTTTGTTAGATTCAACCCTTTGATAGACACTAGTAGTGGATGGAAACTAAGTTCGAACCTCTACCCATTTCTGAGTCTACCCCAGTTCCTTCGTTGGAAAAGCCTCCTAAACTGGACCTCAAACCACTACAGGGATACCTTGAAGTATGTGTTTTTAGGCCCATGAAACTTTACATGCGGATTATAGCATCCGACTTGGATAGTGATGGGGAAAGTAGGCTAGTAACCCGTCCTGGAGAATAACAAGGAAGCTTTAGGGTGGACCATAGCGGACATTAAGGTTATAAGTCCTACTGTTTGTATGCATCAGATTTATTTAGAGGAAGATACTAAACCTTCTAGGGAGATGCAACGCGACTGAACCCTCATATGAAAGAAGTAGTTCAACAGGTTGCTATTAGATGAGACAGTAAGTGGGTCAGCCCCCGTTCAGGTTGTTCCCAAGAAATCTGGTATTACTGTAGTCCAGAATGAAAAAAATGAGTTAATCCCAACCCGAATGACCACGGGTTGGCGTGTCTCGTATTGACTATAGAAAATTGAACAAGGTCACTAGGAAGGACCACTTTCCCCTTCCCTTCATCGACCAAATGCTCGAAAGATTAGCTGGCCGTAGCCATTTATGCTTTTTAGATGGATTTTGCGGCTATAATCAGATTCCTATTGCCCCAGAAGACCAGGAGAAAACCACTTTTACCTGTCCCTTTGGTACCTTTGCGTATAGACGCATGCCTTTCGGGCTATGTAATGCCCCCGCGACTTTTCAGCGTTGCATGATGAGCATATTTTCCGATATGGTAGAAAAGTTTTTAGAGGTCTTTATGGATGATTTTTCAGTGTTTGGTTCGTCTTTCGATGAGTGCTTGCATCATTTGTCATTAGTTTTGACTAGGTGTAAGGAAAAGAATTTAGTCTTAATTGGGAGAAATGTCATTTCATGGTTCGTTCAGAATCGTTCTAGGGCATATCGTATCTTCAAAGGGTATAGAGGTAGATAGAGCCAAGGTTGACCTTATTAAAACCTTAGGTCCCAAAACCGTAAAAGATATTAGGTCATTCTTAGGACATGCGTGTTTTTATCGTCGATTCATTAAGGATTTTAGCTTGATTTCTAGACCTCTTTGTAATTTACTTGCAAAAGATGCTAAGTTTGTCTTTGATGATGCTTGTTTAGAGGCTTTTGAGAAGCTTAAGACTTTACTCACTACCGCCCCATAGTCCGCACCCAACCTGGAACTTACCCTTTGAGATCATGTGTGATGCTTCGATTATGCTATTGGTGTTGTGCTAGGTCAGCGAGAAAAATAAGTTACTTCATGTGATTTACTATGCTAGCAAAACTACGAATGAAGCCAGGATGAACTATACCACTACCGAGAAGGAGCTCATAATATTGTGTTTGCCTTAGACAAGTTTAGATCCTACCTCTTAGGTTCTAAGATCGTAATCTATACCGATCATCTTCGCTTTGAAATACCTTTTTTGTCTAAGAAGGATACCAAACCTAGATTGATTAGTGGATCCTTTTATTACAAGAATTTTGCCCAGACATTAGAGACAAAAAGGGTGCAGAAAATGTAGTAGCAGACCACTTGTCTAGGCTAATTGTTAGTTCCCCTGATGATTCCCTTCATATAAGGGACAAGTTTTCGATTAACAATTGTTCTCTGTTTCCCAATCACCTTGGTATGCGAATATAGTGAACTATCTTATTCTTGGTCGAATGCCCCAACATTGGAGTAAACAAGATCGTTCTAGGTTTTTAGCTGAGGTTAAGCACTTCTTTTGGGATGATCCTTATTTATTTAAGTATTGTCCGGACATTATTAGGAGATGTATACCGGAGAGTGACCGTCCAAAGATTATTTCCTTTTGTCATGATCATGCTTGTGGGGGTCACTTTAGTGCTAAGAAGACTGCTGCTAAGATATTGCAGTGTGGATTATATTGGCCTTCGTTGTTTAAAGACTCTCATCGATTCTTGTGTTACTTGTGAAATTAGAACCATTTCCGTAGGAACATGATGCCCTTGAACCCTATTTTAGTTGTTGAGGTCTTTGATGTGTGGGGTATTGACTTTATGGGTCCGTTTCCCTAATTCTTTTGGTAACCTATACATCCTTGTCGTAGACTACGTATCTAAGTGGATTGAGGCGGTTGCGTGTAAAACCAATGACCATAGGGTTGTGCTTGAGTTCTTGAAAAATAATATACTTACACGTTTTGGTACACCGCGAGCTATTATTAGTGATGGAGGGTCGCACTTTTGTAATGGACCTTTTAAGCTTTTGATGAAGAAATATGGTATTACACATAAGGTAGCCACCCCGTATCATCCACAGACTAGTGGTCAGGTAGAGGTTTCCAATAGGGAGATAAAACGTATATTAGAGAAAACAGTTAATCCTAATCGGAAAGACCGGTCGGATCGATGCCTTATGGGCAAAATCGCATCGCGTTTAAGACCCCCATTGGAATGTCGCCTTATCGGCTTGTTTATGGAAAGGCCTGTTGAGTTAGAACATAGAGCTTATTGGGACGGCTAAATTTTTCACTTGACAAGGTAGGAGCCCATAGGAAACTCCACTCAATGAGTTGGACGAGATTCGTATAGATGCTTACGATAGTGCGAAGGAGTATAAGAACAAAATGAAACTTGTGCATGGACAGAAATATTTTACTTTAAGTCATTTTCTCCAGGTCAAAAAGTTCTTACGTATGATACCCGCTTGCATCTTTCCCCGGGAAGTTACGTTCTCGGTGGACGGGTCCGGTTTTTCCTCATGGAGCTGTTGAGATCGAGACACCGGATGGTAGTAGTTCTTCGAAGGTTAACGGTCGAGATTGAAACCCTTTTTAGAGCCCTATCCTACGGGTGATGTTGAGGAGGTCCCTCTGGAGGACCCTGTTTAACCTTGATTGACCATCGAGGCGATTGTATGTTGTATATTAGTTTTTGATTTCTCTCTTCACCCAGGTACTATCTTTCCAACTTCTCTTTTCTGATTCCTCATGTTACTTTACTTTTTGGTATTGCTCTTTCATTAGAAACATTGAGGACAATGTTAGATTTAAGTTTGGGGGTGGGGAAGAAACTTTTTGTTAGCTTTTAGTTGCAATAAATAAACTCCAAAGCCTAGAAATTTATGTTTATTAAGGATGGCACTAACCAATCTAAGTGGATGGAAGCATTTTGGTTGTAGGAGTTGAGGAACCAATCTGATTAGATGGAAACATCTAAAGAGTCTTTTCATAAAAGCACAGAGCTCAGGTGTTAGAAAACATGGTAGTTTCGCCATATCCTCGTGATGGAAACATCGAAAGAATCCACGATCACTTCTTTTATTTTTCTTTTTACCATTGCTAGGGTGGAATAGAGTGGTTGAGAGATAAAAAAAAAAAAAAAAAAATATTTGAGACAGACCACTAGACCAAACGGAATAAATACAATAAATGGAGTTGAGTTGACCTAGAGTTAGGATTATCGACCACTGGTCCCCTTGTATATGCCGGTGTGTTGATATTAGTCCAAGACCAATATCTCGATCCGTAAGGATAGGTTCACCCTAGCCAACATCATCCACATTTTTTCTCTTCTTAATCTTTGTGATTGGTTGACTCCGGTTTATGATGTCCGAAACTATCCGAGTAGAGCACTTGTCACTTTATATGAATTTTAGTATGCTTGAGTGCAAACTCGTGTACAAAGCAATTGGAATTTCGCATCGTGGTACTTCCTCCGTAGTCAATAAGTATGCCAACCAAGGAGATTCTTTAGTGCCTTCCAAGGTTCGTAGATATCTAGGGTCCGGAGTAAAGGTTTTGTGGGTACACCTCTGGTAAACCCTCGGGAGACGACACTGGCCACTAGGGCCACCTAGCGGTTTAACGGCTTCTTTGCACATGCTAAGTGTAGCCTTTTTATTTTCTAGATTAGATTTGCCCCGGGACTAGCAAATAATAAGTTTGGGGGTATTTGATAGACACATTTTTGTGTCTCGATTTGTTCTCGGTGTCTATTGTTAGTCTCGATTTTTGTACTAATTTTGGTGTTTTTATGTTTGTTTAGGTGTTTTTGGAGAATTACGTAAAAAGTTGCTCGAAAAGTGCTTTTTGGACCCCCAGAGAAAAGTGATAAAGGCACCCTCATTTTGGATAAGGGCACCCCCAGGGAGGCAGCTGCTATTCGCACCCCAGGTTTGGTTAGGGGGACACCATCTTCAACATTTTGGAATTTCGTTTTGGCGGGAAAATAATTCTCTAAGCTGGCAGATTGTTTCGTACAAATTTGATTGGGTTAGAGGGCGATTCAATCGCTGAAAATTCATGGGTAGATGTGATATAACTATATAATGTTGGTATGGGTGTTTTGTTGGGTCAAATTTGGCTGGATAACTCGGTTTAATCCAAACAGTGAGTTGGAGGAAAAACACAAGCTTACACGAGTTGCATGAGATTTGGACGTGTTATGGGCGTGCATGATGACTCAAACTAACATCCAGGAGCGTGTAAGAACTAAATAAAGAAGTTTTAGCATCTGTAGACGCGTGGGAAGTTAATTCAGGGAAGAAAATATTCCCATGATATTTTCTTTAATAACCGAGTTCAATGAAGAATTTATGGAGATATGGCGTGATTAAATGAGTCTAAGGTGTATAAATAGGCTACTTGGGTCGATTAGAAGAGGATAGAGAGTTGGGGAGGAAGAATAGAGCATTAGAAAGTCGAGAAAATCAATCACCAGAAAAACAGTTTCTGCTGCTGCACTTCTGAAATCGTGAAGAACAGACTTGCCAAGGCAGTCGTTCTGTTCAACAGCGACAACGACAGTGGGCAGAGCGTCGAATAGCTACAGCAACAGAAACAGCAACAGTTTTCGTTCTTTGTAACAGTGTTTGCAACATTTATAAGCGTTGCAAACACCCGGTTTTCACCATTTTCACCATTTCATCATTTGTAAACCATTTTTGAGCAATAATAATGAATTTTGAGTGTGTTTCCAACATGATGAGCGGCTAATTCTCCACAACCAAGGCAATGAGGAAGAACATGAATGATTGGTAATTAATTTATCTAATTTATATTTTATAATTCACTCAATCACTTGCTTTTAAGGGAGTTTTTAATTGTTTGCATAATTTTTGTCATTAGTTGTGATTCAATTAGATAGGTTATGCTTTGTATTTAGATAATCTATGCTTAAGGGATACAATTAATTGTTGAGAATTTGCCTGATTATTTGTGAATTAAGAAACAAGGGATTTAAAAGATAAATAGAGTTTTGGGTTGTTAACCATAATTTATTCATGAATGGTTATTCTCTCTTATCTTGAAATCAAATTTTGATCTAAGTTTCCTTTACTTTTAAGTTTAATTAAATCTAAATTCCTTTGCCTTCACAAGTTTCAAAAGAACCTTTCACTATCACTTTCTACAATACATTAGCGGGCCCACAGTGATTGTGTTGACATGCTCTGGGAACTTTGAATCTACATCTACACCATCCATCTATACCTGTGAAAATGGATGGTTGAGACTGTTTTGCGACACATTTAATGTGCCGCAAACCCTAATTTAGGGTTTTCCTTCCATACTGCTCTGGCTTGGACGTTTTGGCAAGCTATGCCAATCTTTTGGGGAGGCCGACCATGCGGGCCCCGCGTTGGTTCAGTAGTGAATATTCCAATACATTCTTGGGGTCATGGATCCGATCTGAGCTATCCAATTCATGTTAATGAAGTTGGATGGTCGTGATCGTTTCTGAGACTGACATGGTCAGTCCATATTTGAATATGCTCAATCGGGCTAGTATAGCACACCGAGAGTAATATGCTCAATCGGGCTAGTATAGCATACCGAGAGTTGCAGCCTGTACGGGTATTTCGTACATGCTTCATTATAATGATTGGAGGTTCGTGTTGTCCTGCTGAGAACAACACTCAGTCGTCATGCCGTACTGATAATGAGTACAGGAAATACAAGGCTGGTTATGCATTAATTAATAATGTTGTATTTAATTCACAGACTGGGATTGTTGCCGCATGATCCATTCTAGGTGAATTAGTAAAGTGAAGAAGTATTCATCACTTATTAATGGCTTTATCTTTTTCAAGATGTTAGCGCATAATTTTGTCTTTTACAATTTTAGCCTTAAATGAAAATCCACCATCAACAGTAAGTCCCCTGCCTAGCACATAATGGTTACACTATTATGGGGTAGGCATATGATGGTGACAGTTAAAGATAAAACTTATGAGACAAAGTTATATGTTACCAGGAGAGACGGGTTGTCCTGTTCTACGAGCATGTCACATTCAAGAGACGTCCATGCGATCATTCCCCTAGCATGATGTCGGTCTTGCCTGCTTCGATGGACTGTTATGCATATTTCGTTCGTGGGGCTACTGCGCTTGCTTGATCAAACATGGGCTTGATGTGTCTGTTTCTTTCGTGGGGTACTGCGCCTGCTTGATCGAACATGGGCTTGATGTTCCTGCTCGAGTGTCATCTTGCTACTTTGACCAAATACCGACCCATCTAGCTTGACTAAACACCTGACTTGATGGTTTGACCAAACACCGGCCTTGATTTTTTTATTCGCTCGAACATGGGACCCGATGTTAGCATGATTGTTTTAAAAAAATGAACTTTATGTGCTCAAATGTAAATATGGGTCCTGCAGAAAGCGTTGAAGCAGCTTCTAGAGAAGGCCCGGGAGAGCATTGAAGTGTTGGAGCTGAAACGCCTTCTTCTGGAGAGAGATCTTTGATTGGGGACGGCTGTGTATGCTTCGACCAATCTGGGGCTGGGATCAAGTGGAACCCGCCGCGTGCCTGACTGAACGTCGACCCTATGTTTCGACTTATAACCGGACCTGCTGCGTGCGCCTATTTTATTCGAATACCAGCCTTTTGACTTTGATCAATACCAGACTTAAAACTTGAGCAATACCGGATTTGTGACTTGATCAACACCAGACTTGAAACTTGAGCAATACCGAACTTGTAACTTGATCAACACCGGACTTGAAACTTGAGCAATGCCGGAGTTATGATTTGATCAACACCGGACTTGTGACTTGATCAACACCGGACTTGAAACTTGAGAAATTCCGGACTAGTGACTTGATCAACACCAGACTTGAGATTTGAGCAATACCGGACTTGAGACTTGATCAACACCGGACTTGACACTTGAGCAATACCGGACTTGAAACTTGAGCAATACCAAACTTGAAACTTGATCAATACCGGTGTTTGGACCCAATACCAGCCTTGTGTACTCTAACGTGAATGCATGTTCTGTCGTGTGTGACTACACATCTCACGCGTTTTTATACAAGTACTGACTCCTGTCTTTTATTGTAGAATGAAAAAAAGAACTCTTGTTGAGATGTAGTCTTCTGGGGATAATGATGGTGCCAAGTAAGGAGGTGTTGACAGATTCAAAGATATGCCGAACATTTATGATGAGTTGTTCACCGCGCCCTTTCAACTATATGAAAATATCCGTTCCACAAGATAACCCTTCTCCTATCGACTTCAAGGTTTTTCATGCTCTGCTGGGCCCTCATAAAGGATGGATGAGACATATGTTGAGTAATGAGTACATCAAAGATAACTTGACCAGAGCGCAGATTATTGATGTAACTTGAGTGTTGAAACAGCTCGAGAGAATTTTAAAGTGTCTTCTGGTGCGAACGTTGAGGTGGATCCTGAAGAGAGTGTTGAA
Source organism: Papaver bracteatum (assembly GCA_023529315.1). Taxonomy (NCBI): domain Eukaryota; kingdom Viridiplantae; phylum Streptophyta; class Magnoliopsida; order Ranunculales; family Papaveraceae; genus Papaver; species Papaver bracteatum. The sequence continues at coordinate 55,131 of JAJJWX010004605.1, forward strand.
GCAGGATTCTGAAGCGAACGTGGGTCCCGGAGAGATCGTTGAGGAGGATCTTGAATAGACCATTGAAGCAGCTTCTGCTGGATGGAGCGTTGAAGTGGCTTCCTCTTTAGTTCGATTTACAATTGCAAATTCAATGCTTCTTGACTGACCATCTCTCTCGTGTTGAAGAAGTCCTTGACTGACGGTGAAGGAACTTCATGTTGAGCCTCATTCCCCAAGCGTGGTTTACATGGTTTGTTCGTAGTGGTTGTTGTCGAGCCAGATATGAAATATCTTGGACGTTGTTTCATCATTGTGGGAGTCGTGCATGTGGTACTAGAGTTGGAGTTGGCGGATGTGCAGGATGTTGTATCTCGGTGGTTTTCTTCTTGCTGCTTCAGGTTACTGCTTACAGAAGGTTGAAGGTTGTATCGCCTGTTGGTGAGATATATGCCCCTACGAACATTATGAGGCTCTTCATTACCGGCTGGCCTGGTTCTTTCTATCAGGGCATATGTTGTTGTAGATGAGCGTTCAACAGCTCCATAGGATGACCAAAAGCGCAGATTCTCCAACATAGCATAATAGACATGTACCACTGTCTGATAGAGTGACTCGCCTGGATCTTGTTCGACCACTGTATGATAGAGTGACTCGCCCGGATCTTGCTCGATATGACGCGTGGACATAGTTATCTTCTTGAGGATGCTCCCTTGAGGTATCGGCTCCAGTGGAAGATTGTCGTCATAGAGTGTTGATACGTTGCACCGGCATTCTTTAAACCAAATGGCAGTATGGTATAATAAAAATTTCCGAGAGGAGTTCGAAAATCTATCTTACTTGCGTCATGCTCGTACATCCTTATCTGGTTGTAGCCGCTATATCCATCCATGGATGAAAACATGTCGTGTCCGCTGGTTGCATCTACTATAATGTCGATGTTAGGTAGAGTAGGATCGTTTTTGGAGCAGCACCTATTCAAGTCTCTGAAGTCTATGCAGAACCTGATCTATCCATTTCCCCGTATCTGAACTGCAACTGTTTAACCGACTTGGATCCAGGTATGACATGTAGATGATGGGTGGCCAATTTTCATCTAAATCCGGCATTTCTTCATATCTCCAAGCGAATATGTCCTAGTACTCTTTTAGAAGTTCCACGATCTTCGTGCGTTTATCCGTACACAAGGTTAAGCTGATGGAGATAGGCCTAGGAGATTCCTTAACGATTTAAATGTCATCAGTTGTGGAGTTGGTGCCATCTTGCAGCCGTTATGGGACATCTAGCACTTGTTCTTGTGGTTCATTGCTGTTATAGCATTCCATTGGGTGGAGAGACTGGGTAACAGTCTCCCCTGCTAATTGATAATTTCAGTGTCGGTATACCGTTTTCCCTTTCTGGTCACGACTCGTCACAAAAGTTTGTTCCCTCTTCGTGTGAGCGTGGGTCGTGGCTTCACAAGATGGAGAAAAATGCTTCGTCAGTAAAGATGCATCGTGGGTTTTAGCCCTCAATGATACAAGCCGGTCTTCTTCCTGAATTAACGCCCATGTGGGGAGTGGGATGCAACGAACTTGTCTGATTCTTTCCGCGGAACTTCTCCCGTATGTGCTGGTTTTATTTCCCTCGAAGTCCATCATTGTGGTAGGCTTACATACGACCTTTCCTGGGAGAACCTTAGATGTCCTGAGGGTCTTGAGAGTTATCACATTCAAAAACGCTCATGTGTCGATAAGGGCCGTCTTGAACTCTGAATCCTTGATGCGTGCGGTGACATGTAGGGCACGGTTGTGACCTTCCTCTAGTTTATTGCAGAAAAATGTCTCCGCGCGCTGATTCTTCGAGAGGTGTGAAAGTTCGCATAAACTTTCCATTAGAAAAACCGCTTCCCGATCCACCGGCCTCTGGTTCATAGTGAAATTATTGACTTGAGGAGGATCGTTGTGAGGATTATTCCCCAGTGTAGGAGTCTCCATGACAGGACCGCTCATATCTGATGTCGCTTCTTTGATCAGGTCCATGTAGGTCCGCGCCACTGAAGTACCTTCTCCGATGCGTTGAATGCGTTCCTTGTTGGATCCAGGGGCTATCACGGCTCTTGTGGCAGTCGATCAGTTAATGTCTTAAGAAAAGTGAGTACCTCTTTCTGAGTTGCGTCCATATCCGTTTAAGTCTTAGCAAGAACTTCTTGTTTCTCCATCAAGTCTGCAATGGTAATGGGAGATGGTCCTCCTCTCGTCCCTCCGGCTCCTCGTCCTGATAAAGGAGTGGAAGTTGTTGCTCAGGTGACTACCAGTGGTGTTACACTTGAGGAGATGCTAGGATTTGTGGCTTCTCTGGCTCTGGTGATGGGAGGTGTTACACTTACTGGAACATATCCTGCTACGCTGGCACTGGTGGAAGAAGTGACGGCTCCACGAGATATATTGACCACGGTATCTCCACTGACAGGTACATCGACACCGGGAGTGTTATCCACACTAGCTCCGTCATAATTGATTGCTGATCTAGACCTGAGTTTTACCATCTTGAAATGAATTGATGATTAGATTGGTCCTAAGATCTACCCTTTTTGAAATTGATAAAATTGAATCGGATTTCGAAGAAATTGACTTTACAACCGAGAGATTAACCTCCCACTGTGGTCGTCAATTGTTTATGGGTGAAAACTACTCTTGCCGGTTTTGGTAATTTTGGGTGTGTGGATGAGGAATGAATCTAAACCCTAAACAAATGCACTGCGCAGTGAGTGCTTGTAGATTCGAGAAATAAATCTGTGAAAATCCGGCCTAAACCAAGAAATGGTCGTTCCAGACTTGTTTCGGTCACAAAGTGAAGGAGATGGCGTTGATCTTAGGTAGGGAAGCGAAGAAGGTGTTGGTTATGTATGGCTTGTATCAGAAAGCTGAACTGGCTTGCAGGATGTAAGATATCAATTACGGTGTTTGAATACGATTGTATCAACACTTGCCTCTATTGTCTTGTTTCTTTTTTGAAAAATAGGATGGAGAACCTATTTATACAAGTCTTTTAGCCTAACCTTCGTATCTCGTGGGAAGTGGAGATAGTGGAGTGATGGAGTAGTGGAGTAATATGTTACTATCACACGACCAGTCTTGCCCACTTCTCCCATCATCACTAACCGTCCATGACTTCCTGACATGTTCTTGTGATGGCGCGTTGTGCGCTGCACATTGTAAACCTCCAGACCAATACCCCAGTATGTATCCCCCATTTTGTGACATGATTGATGTCTCGAGCGTGTGGATCGTGCGACCCACATAAAGTTTCATATAATGCTAGATTAAATAACTATATTATTTAGGAAGTTGATACTTGTGAAGTTCGTGTGCATTCTATGCAGGTACTGCATCGAGTGTATCCAGCATGTATGAAATATCGTTGTTTGAGCGTTTCAAAGTAGCCTCATATCCAGACTACTTCATGTGATGGTTTGGAGGTTGAGCAAGCAAGTCATTCATTGACCGACCATATGGTGCGGTAGAGTGACAGATGGTGATAACCATGACGCCGCACTAACCAATTAACTCCTGACCAGGGCTGTATAACCAAGCCGGTGAAGTTGGACGGACAAGATGATCTTTGAGACACTCATCTGCGACCGTTAATAAAATTAAGGTTTTAGAAGTGGAGCGCAAGCATCCCTCTTCAACCTGGTCGAATCCAAGCTTGGGATACGATTTTGGATGACCGATCGTACATGCATGTAGATGGCATGACGGTGTAGGCGCCCATACCCCATTGTCTCACGAAAGTGTGATCTGGGCCACTAAATTCGTCTGGCGAAGTTGAGTGGTCGAGATCAATTTACGACAGAAAACTGGTGCCGCAAAAGCCGCACATCGTGCCAATTTCGGGCGCGCATTCCGAGACGACCAATCTTGGTCGGTCTTGGACGATTGGACTGGCGTGTAGGTGGTAGGCTGGTGTTCACGCCTATACCTTACTGTCCCATGTAAACGTGATCTAAGCCACTCAAATTTTCCGGAGAAGTTGAGTGGTCTAGATTAGTTTGCAATTGGGAAGTGTGACCACGCTAGTTTGGGCATGCGATCCGGAATAACTAGGAATGGTATGCCTTATCCGATCGGGTGTGGAGATAGATGGGCCCACGGCGGTCATGTTGGTATGACCGGACCTGCTTAATCTAATCTTGGACCCTTCATTCGTGCCGGAGAAAATGGACGCTCGTGATGTTCAAAAACCCTAATTTGGGTTTCACGGCCGTGCTTCATGCTCTTTTTGGGCGCACGAATTGGGATGACCAACCATGGTTGGTCCTGACCGAACGGTCAGGTATGTAGGCGGCCCACGATGATTGTGTTGACATGCTCTGGGCCCTTTGAATCTACATCTACACCCTCCATCTATACCTGTGAAGATGGATGGTTGAGACTGTTTTGCGACACATGTAATGTGCCGCAAACCCTAATTTAGGGTTTTCCGTCCATACTGCTCTGGCTTGGACGTTTTGGAAAGTTATGCCAATCTTTTGGGGAGGCGAACCATGCGGGGCCTGCATTGGTTCGGTAGTGAATATTCCAATTCATGCTGGTGAAGTTGGATGGTTGTGATCGTTTCTGAGACTGACATGGTCAGTCCATATTTGAATATGCTCAATCGGGCTAGTATAGCACACCGAGAGTAATATGCTCAATCGGGATAGTATAGCACACCGAGAGTTGCAGCCTGTACGGGTATTTCGTACATGCTTCATTATAATGCTTGGAGGTTCGTGTTGCTCTGCCGAGAACAACACTCAGTCGTCATGCCGCACTGATAATGAGTACATGAAATACAAGGCTGGTTATGCATTAATTAATAATGTTGTATTTAATTCACAGACTGGGATTGTTGCCACATGCTCCATTCTAGGTGAATTAGTAAAGTGAAGAAGTATTCATCACTTATTAATGGCTTTATATTTTGCAAGATGTTAGCGCATAATTTTGGCTTTTACAATTTTAGGCTTAAATGAAAATCCACCATCAACAAACATAAAAAAAAAAAATTCAAACACCAAAAAAAAAAAAACAACACAACTACAAGGAAAAAAAAAAACATTAATAACCCAAGGAATAAATTGTACATTTCATCATAGAAAAAAATCCAAATCCAAATCCAAAAAAAAAAAAAAAAAAAAAAACACAACTACAAGAAAAAAAGTTACATAGATAATCCAAGGAATGTGTTAGTGGCATGGACATCATGAGTACACGTTTCCGATTTTACACCAAAATTCTTCAACGGGACAACGCTCCTCATGTGAGGAATAATTGCAACCCTTGTTTCCCACAGTAGTGTCCCCCAAATTTCCTTCCAAGTTCTGTTGAGTGTATTGTAACGCAATAAACGCTTATTCTGCCAAAATAAGAGGTCCTTGTTATTTACAAAGGCTATCGGGTTATAAGTCGGCCATTCATCCTCTTCAAAGAAAATGCTTATCTTATAATTCCAATTCCATTCCCCATTAGGTGCCCATGTATGAATATTTTCTTCAGAAATGGGAGCCCAAAAATCTATCTGAGGCCGATCAATCTCCTCATGGATGTAGTAAAATAAAATGTGAACTCCGAACATGACCATCCCAAGTGATGGGTAAGTATTTATCCAAAATTCACTCCCAGGAATATGATGCGGGGGTGGCGAATGTTTATGGAACGTCTTAGTGTACAAATTGAAAGATATTATGCCAATATCCTGCTGACAACAATCCTTCCAAAAAACACAACCATGTGCATACACACCTGAACTCTGAAAAGTATAAGGAATCCCCTTGCTATGTTCCTCCATCTCCTCTAGTCTCCTAGAGTGTGTATTTGAACTTTACCATCCATGTGAATTCGAGCTACCTTGTACTCATTAGTACGTTGACAGTATCCGAAACCCCCAATTATGTTGTATCATGGATACCACGAAAGTACTTGATCTGGTGCAATTAGGATGCATAGTTGTGGCAGATGGAGGTGCTCACCAATTTCTGGATTCATAATATATACAGGATCTTGTATGCGGTGGTATGAAACATAAATACATACAAGACCATTGCAAGATCCAACTATTGGGTGCAATATAGTTGAAAAAGCAGGGATTTAACAACCTCACCCAATATTTCGATTAGCAATTAATCTGTATGGACTAACTCTAATATAATTTTAAGAGAATCAACTAGACAGTCAGACTCAATCTTAATAAAAAGTATATCAAGAAGTTAATATCTCTATCTCTCGATTTGATCTATACTCAAACAAATATAAATCTGTGAGTCTTTATCAAATACAAGAGATATAAACTTGGATGGCCACAACCAAGAGTTGCTACGACCCAAAGTCGAAGACTTCAATAAAAAAATCTGTATCACACAGAAAAGTCTACGATAATAGATAAATATGTCTCCCACAGATAAACCTACGAGTTTTGTTCCGTCATTTGATAAAATCAAGGTGAACATGAACTAATCAATGACCCGGACTTATATTTCCGAAGAACAACCTAGAATTATTGACCACCTCACAATAATCTAAATCGTATGGTAGCGAAACTAGATATTGCGGAACCACAAACGATGAGACGAATATGTTTGTGATTTCTTTTTATCTTGTCTATCGGAGATATAATCTCAAGCCAATTATTCAATTAAACTCGTATGATAGAAAATGGCAAGATCAGATCGCTCAACTATAAGAGAAGTAGTTTCGTCTGGCTTCACAATCCCAATGAATTCTCTAAGTTGTTAACTGACAGGGTCTCGAGAAGAAACCTACAGTTAAAGGAGAATCGACTCTAGCAAACCAACTAGTATCACACAGGATGTGTGGGGATATAAACATCGTTGTGGTAACACATATATGTATAAGTTGTTAGCACTTGAACCGAAGTTTGCGAACTTTGTTGATCAAGTGAAAACCGGAACTTGAGCAGCCAACCCAGTCCGTGAACGTGCGTAGTTCTCGAACCCGAGAATTTCTGCTGGAGTTGTAGCTCAGTTTCAGTCCGCGAACTGACGGAAGTTATCGAACCCGAGAATTTCTGCTTGATTTTGTGAACTCCAACCGGTTATGTGAGTCCGCGAACTTGAGTGGTATGTCTAAAAACGATGTTTGTGAACTTATTTAAATTATCTAAGGAATGATATTGCAAACCGTGGCTTTATAGTTCATGAATCGATTCAAGTGAATCACATCATTTTTGCTTCAATTATATCTTATGTAGTACATAAGATCTCATAGAAATTGAACAACTCTCTAACTAGTTCATTTGAGTCATTTAGACTAGTTATGGTGAATAAGAATATGGTTGATATGAAAGTTATCATTTGGCTAACCATATGGTTGACTAACATTGAATCAACTATTTTACACGTTTGGGTACAATTACACAAACCCAAAATCGTCAAGTACATGTGTGTATGGAAAGCTAAGTTTTCGATCTAACGGTTGAGAGATATTAGCTTGTATCTAATCAGGTTTTCATCTAACGGTGAATATTGAATGCTTTGTTACTAAACTAACATTGATTGCAAACCCTGATTTGAAAGACTATATAAGGGAGAACTCTAGCAACTTGGAAACCTAATCCCCACACATTCTGTGTGATATTAGTTTGCTAAGATAGAGTCGATTCTCCTTTAACCTTTGGTTTTCTTCTTCTAAAACCATGTTAACGACTTCAAGACTTCATTGGGATTGTGAAGCCAGGACGATACTACTTTTCTTGTAGTTGTGTGATCTGATCTTACTATTTCTATCATACGAGTACAATTGTAATAATTGGCTTGAGATTTCTATCTCTGATAGGAAATATATAAAAGTAATCACAAACATCTTCATCTCATCGTTTGTGATTCCACAATATCTTTTTTCGCTGCGTCGATTAAGACTATTGTGAGGTGATTGATAAAACTGAGCTGTTCTTCGGAAATATAAGTCTGGTCTTATTGATTGGTTCCTGTTCACCTTGATTTATAAAAATACGGAACAAAACTCATAGGTTTATTCGCGGGAGACGAATTTATCTATCTTGTAGACTTTTCTGTGTAAGACATATTTGTTTGCTAAAGTCTTCGACTTTGGGTCATAACAACTCTTGGTTGTGGGTGAGATCAGCTAAGGGAATCAAGTGCGCAGTATCCTGTTGGGATCAGAGTGAGATCAGCTAAGGGAATCAAGGAGCATAACTATACCTTGGATCAGTGTGAGATTGATTGGGGTTCAACTATAGTCCAGACCGAAGTTAATTTGGAGTAGGCTAGTATCTGTAGCGGCTTAATACAGTGTATGTTTAATCTGGACTAGGTCCCTGGGTTTTTCTGCATTTGCGGTTTCCTCGTTAAAAAAATTCTGATGTTTGTGTTATTTCTTTTTCGCATTATATTTTGTTATATAATTTAAATAATACAGGTTATGCGTTGTTCAATCGATTAGAATATCCGACCTATTGGTTGTTGATTTAAATCGATTGACACTTGGATATTGGTCTTTGGTACCATCCAAGTTATCTTACTTTGATTAAGGGCGAATCATATTTGCTTGAGTAAATCAAATCGAGAGACTGAGATAATAACTCCTTGAGATATTTTCTATTGATTGAGTCTAGTTGATTCTCTAGAAAAACAACTCGGAGTTGTCCATACAGATTTCTGATCGCAATATTGGGTGAGGTTGTTAGACCCCCGCTTTTTCAGAAACATCATCGTGACTTTCGTCACGGGTAAAAATGAAAGGTGGTTAAAGTGAAAGCTTACCAACACATATTTCGAGAAAAATATAGACGAGTAAACTCGGCTCGAAATAGCAAATGTGTATGTATGAAAATTATCATACTTATACGACTGTTGCCTCAAGAGTAGGAGATATATAGACTTTTGAGTGTTAGACAAGTTCAAGTCTCCACATACCTTTTTTGGTCGGATGAAGTTCCACTGGTTCCTTGAGTAGTTCTTCATCTTCGTAAGATAATCACCATGGATTCTGAAGATCAACTATACTTAACTATCCTAGACCGAGGCTTAGTCATAAGTAAACAAGAAATCAAGACGTATAGTTTTGATCACTAATATTGACAAAACATGCTTGAGATAGCAACGCATGCGAGTTCGACCGAGCAATTCTCTAACAATCTCCCCCTTTGTCAATTTTAGTGACAAAACTATGAATACATATGGATTACAAAATAGATAAAACTTTGTAGCTACTCGAAAATTTCGTCTTTTCCAAGTGCTCCCATGATTCCATAGATATTCAGTTCAGCATCATAGTTGTTGAAGATCCGTAGCCATAACAATGAAAAAAAAGCTCTCGATCATTGTTATACAATGTCATAATATTATTACACAACATCAAAGTTCTTATATCACAACCTTGACAACAATACTATGGTGATATGTATCAATCCCTCTTAATCAATACTTTCGTCTCAACAGGAAAACCACATAATGATCCGAAAACCATATGTATTTGTAGTTTGAACTATATATTAATTCTCCCCCCTTTTTGTCAATAAAATTGGCAAAGGTACGAAAACGGGATCCTAATGAAATTTTCACGGAGACGCTTCAAGACCAAAGAAAAGGACATATCAACTTTGTTTAGATGCAATCATAAAGCCGAAGCTAAATGCATTCATTAAGGAGTTTATAAAGATACAAGATAACCCCAAAAAATTCCACAGCCACACTCCCCACCAAGATATGGAAATTAAGCGCAAGTTCAAAAGAACTCTCCTCCCATTTGATGTCATTCCCGAGATAAAAACAAGAGTGACCTTACTTTTATGAAAAAAGAAGGATTTCTTTGGACATCAAAAACCAGAAAAATGATTTTGTATCCAAAAATTATCAATTAAGCTAACCAGAAGAAAGCCCATCATTAATTTAATCGGAATATACAACGAAAATAACCACAAACGAATCTATGATTACTCTAGTTGGGAATGCTCACACAAGAAGACTTATGGATCTGCACATTATATACATAAAATATGGATCAAGGAAGATCAATATTGCGGCATAAACAAGGATTCATTCTATTTTCCATCACTATTTGCACAATGACATACAATAGACATAATCCTCATAAACAAAAATCCATCCTATCTTCCATCAATTATCTGCATAACGACATAATAGGTTCAATTTTTGTTTGTCAAAAGTTCATCGATCTTATATCAATACTTGCATATCGACATATAAAAGAGATAATTTTGACTATATGGGACAATAATAGTTCACGGACGCAAACACACATATCCCATAACATATTACAATATATAAAACCATAAAGATTAATACTGCAAAAATCATCTTTCAAACAATTTTAGAGTTTAAATAAATAAATATAAAAAACAAAGATGAAAATATTTGACATAGTTATGTGTAATCACAATAATGACTATTCCAAACTCTAGTTATTCTTCCTAAAACACAAGAATAAAATTCTCATAAGAAGACTTCCTAGACAGTAAGATCTTTGAAAAATTATTTTTCGTCCCCGAACTCCTTGTCGTCAACAACCATTGGAACATATGGTTCATGGAGGAATGAGTCAATACCAATAAACCTTCTAGGATGATGATGTCGAACCATGGCCTTCTGAATTTGCAATGATCTTAAAACACAAGACTTTATTTGTTGAATCTATTTGCTTGTCAGCTTCAACTCTTCAAGAACTTCAGAAAATTTATGAGAGTTTGAAGGAACAGCTATTGGCTTCCTCACATTCCTTCTTTTTCTTTTCAAAGTTGGAGGCAATTGAGATTTCTCTTTTTCCTTAGTGACTGATGGATTAACAATCATATTGATATCTTTCCCATCATATAACATAGTGCTTGTAGTATCCATGAAAGCACATTTTTGTGAGAGGAATTCACAAACAAACCTAAACAAGCAGTATTAAGATATAAAGAGTATCAGAAAAGGAAAAAGAATTGTAGGGTTTCGAAACCTTTAAACAGGTTCGTACACGTCCAACTCACAACCCTATAAAGAGTATAATTGTTGATAATCCTCTTCTTTTGGAAAACATGTCCTTTCCAATATCAACATTTATATGAAGGAATTCCAAAAACCAAACAACACAATGCTAAAAAAAAAAAAAAAATCTTTTAAAGCCCAAGGTGTGCAAGATCTTGTCTCTTTTAAACAGGCACATGAGACAAGATGCATAAATACAACACAATCAAGTTATGTTGCGGTGAACAACAATTTGTGCACCATGATCCTTTTGGTTGGAATTCATGGAACCTTGCATTTCCTTATGTTTAGACCATGTTTTTCTCTCTAATGGTCTAAATCTATCTTTGGAAACCACTTTCTTTGAGGAGGATAAGATCTTACATACCTCAGCTATTTTCTCCGCAAGTTTGAGCTTGGTAGCTAGACAATCTGCTCTTCGTTGAAGCTTGTTGACATATCTCATCTTGTGTTTGTACTTGAAACACTTTGAAAGTTCATGACCCTTGAGAGAACAATAGGAGCATGTCAATGCATAAGATGATTCAAGCGCTTGTGAGATGTAAGCTGCTAGGAAAACAATTTTTTCCAGCCAGGAAAGCCGTTCCCAAACCCTAACCCCTCCTGGAGAGTACGATTGATAGATGGAACTGGGGACTCCTAACCACTGTTCACTTAAAGGATATCGATTTTGATAGCACCGCGGCCTCCAACTTCAACATTGTAAAAATCAAGACTCTGAGAGTTACAAAGGAAAATCGAACAGAAGAAGCGTATTCTTTCCCATGAGGAAAAAAATACGACTTTCCGACCAGAACTATCTGTGTGTCGTCTTCCCATATGCCATATCATATCAATTCGTTTTTCGAAGGCAAGGGTTAATGGCGCCCTCACTGGAGTTCTCTCTAGGAACCGCTTCGATGTTTCACTCCAGAAGCCGATTCAATATTCCCTCGAGAAGCCGCTTTGCTTTAACGTTTCGCTCCGGAAACCGCTTCAACATTCTCACCAGAAGCCGCTCCGCTACCAGATCCAGAATACGCTCCGCTTCAATGTTTCGCTCTGGAAACCGCTTTAACATTCTCTTGGGAAGCTGCTCCACTTCCAGAGCCAGAAGCCGCTCCACTTTAATATTTTTCTCTGGAAACCGCTTCAACATTCTCTTGGGAAGCCGCTCCGCTTCTAGAGCCAGAAGCCACTCTACTTCAACATTCTCTCCAGAAGCCGCTCTGCTTCGCTCCGGAAACCGCTTCAACATTCTCTCGGGAAATCGCTCCACTTCTAGAGCCAGAATCCGCTCCGCTTCAATATTCTCTCGGAAAGCCACTCCGCTTCAGCATTCTCACCATAAGCTGCTCCAGGATCGGAAGCCGAAGCTTTAGCGTTTTTCTACATAAGCTTCAACGTCCTCTCCAAGAGCCGAGGCCGCTTCAATGCCGCTCCTTCCTTCCAAGGTTCATTCCCGTAGCCACCACACTCCTCCCTGTCAAGGATTGTGATCACAGCCAGCCAAGGATCATAGTTGTGGCCATTTTTTGATCCATCTCGCCAAACCTCGTGGTCGTGGACAATTTACTCGCTTACGTATCCAGCCGATCCCTTTGCTTCCATGGACGCCCATGCAATTCCAGCCAACCTATTTTTGTTCCCATGCAATGTAGTCTCTTCTGATCACATCTGCTTCCAAGAACTGTTGCTGCACATTTTTCGATACCAGCCAGAGATTCACCATAGCCACAACCGCTACAAGGGAAATCCGTACTTCTCCATGTTTTAGTTTTACATGGAAGAAGTAATAGAGTCACCAGTAAGGATGCAAGATGGTGATATTATTATCATGCTCAACTCACCGACCATACCAGATATAAACATGTAAACCAAACTTGGGGACTGAGGCTCTACACGGGATCCCTTTACTGTCAAATCTCAGAAGACACGGTTAACCAAAAGTCATAGCCACGACAAGGTCATCCACCCTTAAGAGGTGTAGCGTAAGAATATCATTACCTCTCTGTATAGAAGGCGTCTGCAACAATTTACGAGGCCGCGGCGGATCCCAAGCCTACTTAGATAAAATAACATAACCAAAGAGAAGTGCGACTGGGGACTGCTCATCACGGCCCATCCCCGACAACAATCATGGATTCATGAGATAACTCCACAGACGCGGCTGAAATATTTTTCTTGAAGAGATGGAGGGAGGCATGATCAATGGCATGACTCTCTCACTTCTACTTCTTCGTTATACAGAATGTTTCGCCTATGTTATATTCCAAGCATCTCAGCATCACATCCAGGAGAGTATGATAAGATTGTATTAAATATCATAGTCATGGATTCAAGGCGATGCAATTAAAGTAGGCTACACTTGGGGACTGAAGCCTCCTTCATGATTTGAAGCTTAAACGCAATCACCACCTTACCAGTGAATGCAGCAGAAGCACATTTTCCACGAGAAAATGGGTTCAGGATAATTACACATGGGGACAACCAGAATGGGATGCCTTCACTTCCCTCAACCAGGTTATTTCTGATTCAACATCATCAATGTCGAAGTTCGCAAGAATTTCTCAACATGAAGCCGCACACGTGCATCAAAAACCCAAAAAGTACGCCACAGAGATACATTCACATATCCGTCCACAACATCAGATCTAACAGAAGTATAACTGGGCACTGCTCACTACATCCCATTCTATACAATAGTCCAAGGTTCAGAAGATGGTTCAAAGTATGTCATTTGGAATGAAGTCCTTGAAGATTTGATAGCAGCACATCGGCAATTGAATGTTTCTCAACTCATGTATTTCACACAATGGCTCCGGAAGATTTCGACCATACAAGCATCCACAACATGTCATTATCGCAATAAAAAGTCTAGGTACCACTATATTTAGTAAGCTATTCAACCTAAAATAAGTGGTTGACATACAAAGTGGCATTTTCTTGGCCCGTTGAGATGAAGTATTTTCTCACATTAAACTACTCGTAGAAAATTCGAAAATAGAAAGAACCCGAAGTAATGAGGGTTAGGCGTACTGATTTTTTCTGAAGCATGTGAAAAGGGACATATATATCATGAGACAAATATGTATTTTTATCTCCAGTAGTAATGACACCAAAGTACAGGTATCAACTGAACATGGGATGAAACTAAGATGTTATTCTATCTCTTACCAAGGAGTTGGGAATGAATCTCCTTACCGATATTGGTACAAGCAACGTAATACGGGTACCATAGTAACAACCAATTTTCATAGGAAGGTCATACTTTAGATATCAACTTTAATGACAAGGAGAACTTTTCCTGGCCAATTGAACTAGATAAAATGTCTGCGCTTATGGAATAAAAAGTACATTATTCTAACGAGACATAAATTATCTAAAGCACTTGATATATATCTGGATGAAACATAACATATATTCACTCTAAAGTAATTGAGTTGAATCCGACTTTTGTTACATAATAAGGCCACACCACTTATTAAAACTCTCAAGACTCAATGTCTAAGCTCTTTATGTTCTAAGGGCTAATCACATCTTCTTAATTGCAAAGGATATTCATGGATGAACTATTACCTACCTTTTTGGAAATTTACAGTGAGAATGGATTTGATTGCATCTATAAATTATTTCTTATGAATGTGGAAGGAAACATATTCTTGGAAAATTAATGTGTCAATCTAGTGAATTGTAAATCACTGGAACTTGAATTACGGAATTCATATTAACCCCAATAATGAACTGATTGGGATTGATTCATAAAGACTTTTACATAACCCTAAGGCACATTGGTCATGACACGATGTTCCGTTTTGAAAGTACTAGCATGTGCATCACTTCATTTGAGTGTACAAGACAATGAACTAATAGAATGCGAAGTTACGACATCTATCACAATCGGTGATTTCTAAAGTTAATAGATTTGCACTACCTCTCCCCATTATGCTTTAGAGTAAGAAAGCACGTCACTCATCTTACAAAGTCTTCCTTTAGTAAAACATGATTGAGACCATCCTGTTTTACTTAGATGCAAATGGTAAATAACTCATTCTCCCAATAAATAAAGTGTTGTTAGTGAACATATCCATGCAGAATGCAGACCATTCAAGTGATTTATAGCTTTGGTGGATGATTCGACGCATTGAATCAATTATTTCTCACAACAAAGGATGCGCTTAATTTTTGTAAAACTCCAAGCATATATTACACAATGCAAAGTGCAAAGGCTCACCACCCTTGTTAATGCTAGAACATTTATATCAAAAGGACATGATAAATATTGCATGTTTAATAGGATCATCATCTTATACCCAATAATCTCGAAGAGGCTACCATCAAAGGTTAAAAATGGTGCCTAAGGAATAGGTTATGCGTACCAACCTACCTTTTATTGCTTTGGGGATATGCAATAATATACGCATCTTTACTTAATTAGTTTTTAGAACCCAATATTAGTCAACCTTTTCTGCGTACCAGTTTGTAACTATATTTAAGCCTGACATTCGTGTTCTTACACATTTTTTGGTTGCACTATATATGTGCCATTACGACTCCACATCGTACTATGATGGGTCTTCAAAACTGTTAAGTAGTTATGTTGGAAATGAGTTCCCAACAATTATCCGCATTTTAAAACTTTTGGCAGGAGATCTCTTACCGCTAGATTTGCGGGTTATCACTTTAATGAGATAGTCTTTCCATCGTTAGGGGGAGATAAGAAAATGTATTTCTAAGGGAACGACAGGAATTGTCGTGGTGTGTTCCCACTGTGTCTCATATTGATTCTTATACTCCACAAATATAAATGTGAAGTGATAAAAAAATATTAGATTATCAGAATGTACATTGATGTTGCTAAAGTGATGAGATCACACATACCAGCTGCAAACCTACCTGCAAAGTTACAAATCCTCAATACGGGATATACACCATAGACTAAGGTGTTGCAACTACACTCAATGGAAGTGTGGTTGAGGTCGTGGCTCCATAAAGGAAGTTGGAGAGACCACTTGGTTCGATCAATCCTCACCCAGAAAGAAAGTAAGTGAGTAAGGAACAACTTATTTATATCATCAAAAATCAACTCATAATATTGTCTCTGAATATGTCCATGAATCAAACTGGAGGACGCTCCGAAGTGTTAAATGATTCTAGAGAACAATGAAATCCTGACAGATTATGAGAATGCATATGATTCAATGGAAGGATCATGCATGCACAATGATGATATAATCCATAAATAGTTGCTCCAGAAGTAGAGCACAATGAGATCGAACCATGCTTTATTTTGATTAATTTCAAATAAATAGCATATTTGGCCTACACAATCCAAGTAGAACTTAGTTCTTTAACAAATATACGGGTATTTGGTGTGGTAGTGCTGACCAACCTAGTGTAAATCTTGTGGGACATATGAATATTAAATATAATATGTATTAATATCCAGTTTACCCTTCTTATCGTTGCAAAAGTAAAGGGAAACCCGATACATATTTTTATTCTTCACTTCACAAATCCTTTCTAGCATTTTATGCCTTGACATCCTTCCATACTATATCTCTCCTTTTTTGAGTTATATCCTCAACCCAATAATGAAATTATATCGAAATTAATTTTTACATACTTTGTCCCAAAAATAAATATTATTGATATGTTTTTTAGTTTAAAAAGACATCTTATCGATCTTTTGGAATGGTATTACCTTTCTGCATCTTCCATATTTTAGTGAAAAATGTTAGGATCTTCATGGACAATAGGAACCTACTATGGGCCCGATAACATAACACCGTTGATTTCTTACTTGGCCACCTTGGGATAAGAGGTGTGTGGTTTTAATCTAAAAGGCCTCAATGCTACGTAAGGAGATGCCCAAGCTTATTAATTAATATCCACATGTACTCCTATTTCTTCCATATGAGACTATCCCTATATATACTTAATTAGTTTACCATTACAATACTCCAACGATCTCCACATTGGCGATATTAAACCACTTCACCAGTCCAATCAGACTTCACCAAATGATTACCATTTGTATATGCTACCCATCGATCATGATTATTGTCACTATGCGCCCTACAATCCTACTCCACCTTGAGTTAATGAGTAGGCAAGAACCAACTCCAGCTTGAGCATTTTCTTGCCCACATAGAACCCTTCTACTTGAGAGTTAATGTGTGAGACACTAACTCCACCTTGAGCGCCAGTTCAACCTTGATCATTGCCTTGCCGATCTAGAACCATGCTCCACCTAAGTTAATGGGTGAGACACTAACTCCACCTTGAGCGCCAGTTCAAATTTTGGCCTTGCCTTATTCACATTGAGTCTGATTACGCTTGCGTCCTAAACCGGGTGACATACACAACCACTTCTACGTTCAGACAGAAGCTCATAGGTGTCTAAAACACCTTTATATTTATCTATTGTTTATGCTTTCTTTGCTAGTTTTCTTGTAAATTATGTATATTTTGTTTGCTTTAGAGTTTTATATGTATTTTGGAGTCATTGGAGCAAAAGAAGAAGAAATGCTGCTTAAAAGGACAAGGAGAATTATTTCTCATTATTTGCTTTTATTTCTTCATCTCTGTCTGAAAAGTATGTCGGCTTTAGTGATGCAAATTCTGTCTGAAAAGCACGACAACTTTAGTGATGATTCTCATTGAAGAGAAGAAGTGAATATGAGGAGTAAAAGACGGCTACTGTTGGAGGAAGAACTTGAAAGAAAGCGTCCATTTGGAGCACGAAAGGCGAAAGCGTCATTTCAATATGCAGGCACTATTAGAAGCACAGTGGAAAAAAAGGAGTTGTCATTCTTTGGCGGCTCTTATCAACACTTAGGGTGCCTAGAGTCATCTGGGTACCCCCCTTATCCAATTCACCTGAGTGGCTATATCCACCCCCATTCCAACACAAAATCTAAAAATCGGTATTCCTCTTCTCATTTATTTCTCTGTCTGAAATTGAGAAAAGAGAGGAACCAATAAGGCGGCTGGCAGAAAGAGATGGATCTGTGCGTAATGAAATCAATGAAATCCCGAAATGATCTATGAGGAATTTTCTACTGGTGTTGAAAGTGAGAATTGATGAGTCTAAGGAAGCTGGGGAGCTGGTTCTTACAGAATTAGGGTTCTTGAATTGGGGTTTGTTCTGATATTCAACTGGTGGTTATGAATGTGCAAGAGCAGATGGAGTTGTACATTGATGATGATGGTGCTTGCATTACAGGGGAACTGGTGCAACTAGCTATGAAGCCACATGGTGTTTGCAAAGGGTTCTAGTGGGTTTTGTCTAAGGTCCAAGAGAGGATCTGTGGTTGATAACAACACAGCACTACTGCGTGCGTGATAGTTTGGCCGAAAAACTAAGGAGGAATAGAGCTTCATCTGTTGATTGATTGTGATTACCAACGAAGAAGTTTGATGCTGATTTTGAGCTCTAACGAGATTAGGAAGTTTGGGTCTGGGTTGTTCATTGAAATGGATTTGAGTTTGGTTGGGATTGAAAGGAATTTAAGCCAGGAATACGGGGAGAAAGAATTGAGTTTGTGCTGTTTGATTTGTGGCTAAAAAAAATCTATGAATCGAAATGTTTTAGAGTTTTGAATGAAATAGAAATGTGGATGCTTGTGTAATTGAATCATTGCTGCAGGGGAAGGAGTTTTGTGTGACCTCCATTATACAACCAGTATGCAGCCATTACCAGTTTGCAAATGTCACACCCACTGTTTGAAAGAATGCCTGCAGCTCGAGTTGTACACAAATTCAAGTTTAGTTACCATGCTACCTGAGCCAGCACTGCCGACAATTAGATAATGTTCTGGTAGGCATTTGTTGAGGGTTAGGACATTAACTTGAAGCCAATATAGAAACAAAGGTTGGGTATGAATTGTTATGGCTTTGGGGTTGAGTTCTGGCCGAATTACAAGCCTAGAAGTCAGGTAGTAGAGATGTTTCTGAAGCTTACAGGGAAACCAGATTTGGGTATCTATGTATTTCAGTTTTTAACTGAATTCTTAACAGTGAAGATAGCTCACAGGTTCTGCCCCTGCCGTTAATTTTATGAGATGAGTGGTCGAGATTTTTAAGCTGCAATGTTTTCTTTGGGTACAGCTGAGTTGAAGGCATATAACAACTGAACTGGATTTCAGTTAAAATAGGAAGCTATCTGTGTTTATATGGATTGGTGTTGTTTGAACTTGTTTTGCAGGCATGGAGTGAAGCTGTACAAGTGCCGGCGTTACAAGATGCTATAAGGAAGGAAATGGAAGCATCTAGGAGGACTGTTGGTGGTTAACTATAGTGCAGGCCAGAGCAGGTGACTGTGTTGCAGAAGCTACAACATTGGAGTAGCTGGGAAGTTGCATCAGCTGTAGCTGGGAGAGCAGATTTGAGCAAGCTGGTGCTAAGATGGTGCTTGAAGTGTTGTCTCAATGGAGTTGGTATGCTCTGAATGTATGTTGAAAGAACTGAAGATGTTGGTGCCATGTATTTTTACAATGGAAGTTGGAGGTGGTGCTGCAGTGAAAGTATTGGAGTTGCGTGGCTCTGGCGCTGCGAATGGATTGCAGGGATGAATGGTAGCTGAGATGGAACTGCAGGAGCTGCAGGCAATGGATTGCATCTAGGGACTCGACGTTACTGAGCTGTCATGTACATTGCAGGTTGTGGAGTCGACGCTACTGAGGTGGATAAGAGACTGGTGCTGTGTTAGTGCAGCTGTGATGTGTAAATGGTGGTGCAGCACAAGCAAGGCCACTCAGCCTAGTTAACTGGACTCAGAACCTGACTCAGTATGCTTAACCGAGTTAACTCAAATCGACTGACGTTTCACTGGTGAATGACCGGATTCCGGCGCCGGCGGCCAAGTTCCGGCGCAATGCCCAGTTTTTCGGCGACTATTAATTGGGCAAGTTTTGTACTGGGCTACTCTCACATATGAATTATATGGGCTTAGTGGATATATTGGACTTGGACTTTTGAGGATATGACCTAGTTTGGAGAAAGAAATCTACAAAAGGGGAGGACTTCTACAACTTTGTTTTATCACGTATTTTTCTATTCTACTTGGAGTTTTGCAGTAAGAAAATTTGGAACTAGGGTTTGCTTCCTTGTTAATTTTCATCTTCATTATTTCATTTATTATATTTGATGATGAACTCCATTATTATGAGTAACTAAAACTCTCTTTGATTAAGGGCGATTTCGAAGCCCGAAATATGAATCTATATTTGATATCAACACTAGTAGGTGATTCATGCTTTTGAGTTCATCACTAGGAGCAACCTTATCTCACAAAACTTATAGCATTTGTTTAAGTCACACCTAGTAAGCGTACCTCTAGGAAACTTGGCAAGTAGGAACCGGTAGTCGAGCGCTTCCGTATCCGGTGAGCTTAGGAGATAATAACGGAATAGTTGAGCGTACTAATTATTCTAGGGTTGTTAGTAACAATATAATGCAAATAACTTGGCTATATATCAATATAGTTTGTATTCCGTGGTCTAGAATGAACCTTTAATCAATTCCATCTCATATTTGAATACAAATTGCAATTTTCAGGATTTTTACAACACAATCATTCTTGCTAAGAGTATTTGCATAACAACTAGAAACTTCATACCTCCCTTGGGACGATCCTGCTTACATTATACTACTTGCTAGTGTAAAAAGTAGAGAAATATTATTTTTGCGAGATTCGACGCCTCGTCAAAATTGGCGCCGTTGCCGGGGAGGCAGTGGCGAGTTTAGTTGTTATTTTTATTCTTAGTTTATACTTTTGCTTTTATTTACAATTTCTGTTTACTTATTCAATCTCTTAGAATCTGATTTTCAGGTACTACTTCTTTGGTGAATGCGCGGAGAGGGCAGACCAAGTCCTATTGGTATACGTCTTTGTTCGGGCACTTTACTTAGAGATTTCATTCGAGCAGTGAATACTCCACTTCCTCCTAGTTCTACACCAAGTGAATTCTCGGACTCGGACGAAGAGGAAGACAACATAATGGGAGCTCGACCGCCTGCTCCAAGAACACTCAAGGAGCTCACTTCTCCAAACCTAGATCAACAACCTTTATGTATTCATCTGAATGGAAACATTGAGTTGAAGCCGTAATTGATCAACTTGCTGCCCAAATTCAGAAGATTAGCGGGAGAGGATCCTAATCATCACTTGCAATAATTCCATCATGTTGTAACTAGTATGAAGCAAGCAACTGCAGATGCAAATATGGCTATGATGACAAAATTTCCTTTATCCCTTTTAGATGATGCAGGAGAATGGTTCTTTTGCTTACCCGCTGGAAGCATAACCACATGGAATGGAATGAAGAAATTGTTCCTTGAGAAGTATTTTCCAGTATCAAAAGCAGCTGTGATTCGCAAGGAGATTTGTGGTATTAGGAAAATATCGGGAGAGACTCTCTATGAGTATTGGGAGCGCTACAAGAGGATTTTAGCTAGCTGTCCACACCACCAAATTAGCGATCAACTTGTGATTCAATATTTTTATGAGGGGTTGCTTTCTACTGAGTGACATTTGATTGATGCCACAAGTGGTGGTGCACTTACCAACAATACCATTGCGGAAGCTACAAGTTTGTTGGAGAACATGGCTACAAATACACAACAATTCTTCACTAGAGATGAATCAGCGGTAAGGAAGGTGAATGAAGTTGGCAATTCTTCACACTTGGAACAGAGGATGGGAAACATGGAGAGGATGATGTATCAAATAGCAGCGGATGTCATACCATCATCATCATACACCGAAGATGTTGAGCAAGTGTTGATGGTGGATTTCTATTTAAAGGCTAAAATTGTAAAAAGCCAATTTTTGTAAGCTGACGTCCTGCAAAGGATAAATCCTTCAGGTGATAATTCATTGGAGCATATGCAACCATCCCTGAGAATTAAAACCTACCCAGAGCGGAGCATGTAGCAACCATCCCGATTTTATGTAGGTTTGCAGCATTACTATTAATGCTTTAATTAAAGCCTTGTGTTCGACATGCAAACACCCGTAGGCTACCTGACGGCGGGTTATATTAGCCCCGTTGAACACATGCAAGACTACCCATGTTAGTCTCACCTGCTGAAAACAAATCCAAAAATAGATCTCATCCGTCCAACTTCGCAGGCATAGATGGAGGGTGTAGATATAGATTCAGGGGGTCCTGAGCATGCTACAATGATCACCTCGGACCCACCTTCATGCATGACCGAACGATCAAGACCAACTACAGTTGGTCCTTCCAAAAACGTGCGCTCAAAGTGAGCATGACGCACGGCTGGAACCTAATTAGGGTCCCTTTTAATCGTGAACGTCCAACTTCGCAGGCATAGTTGGACGGCTTAGATTATACCCTAAAACAAGTAGTGAAGTGATGGTACACCATTGGCGGGCCCACTTTCTACCTACATGACCGACTCCATCATAGGCAAGTCGTGGTGCAAGAAACGATTGCCCAAACAAGGCTAAGTTAACACCTTATGCAGGTTGAGAAGATCCAAAACGATCACGACCATCCAACTTCACAGGCATAGTTGGATGGCTGAGATTGCACCCAGGGCCATGGAGCAAGTATGTATATTCTCACCATCAACCAAGGTTTTTGCATGCGTGGCCGGCCTCCCTAAAGGAGACACGCAACTCTCAAATCGGTCGCCCAAAGTGGTCGGTCCAAAACCCTAATGTCGTAGAATCATCTCATACGTCCATATTCGCAGGCTTGGATGGAAGGCAAATATGGAGACTTAGAGGGAACCGAGCATGCTAGCATGACCACCGTGGGCCCGACTTCACGCCTAGCTGATCGTCCAAGACCGGAAGTGATCAAGTTCCTTGGTACGCGTTCCCAAAGGTGGAATGTCACGGCCCCTCCATAAGTTCTAATATCGAACACTCGTCTTTGCCACCTAAAGTGAGTGGCTTAGATCAAATATTTGCAAGTCAAGCAGGCATGGGCGTGAACACCATTGTACCACCTCCATGCAGGGCCAATCGGTTCCTCCATAGAAACTCCCTTAGCATGCAAATGTTTGGGTTGAAAGAGGCAGCATCCGCGCCTCCCATCCAACGATCGCAAGTAGGGTTGCAAGCCATCTCGTCCGTCCAACTTTGCAAGCTTGGATGAATGACTTAGGTTGCGAATCAATTAGCAAACAAGGTATCACCATGATCACCATCCGTCACTCTTATTCACAGGGTGACCGACCAAGGCGTGGCCTACCCATACAGCCTCCAAACGATCAGCTGAAGATGGCTGCATGCGATGTCATACCAAGTTCACGATTCACCCTGCACTATTTTATGTGGGTCCCATGATCCACACACTCGAGACATTAATCACGTCACAACTGGGGGATACAAACTGGGGTATTGGTCTGGCAGTTTACAGCGTGCAGCGTGCAACACGCCATCACAAGATCGTGTCAGGGAAACATGGGCGGTTAGCGATGATAGGAGAAGTGGGCAAGCAACCATGTGACACTAACACACAACTCCACTTCCTCCATCACTCCACTTCCTCCACTTTCCCACGAGAGACGTGATGAAGGCTTATCGACTTGTATAAATAGGTTCTCCTCCCTATTTTCCAACAACACAGAAAAACCAAGTGTTAATACCATCGTATTCAACACCCAGATCCTGCCTGAAAATTTGTTAGCCTGCTCAACCTTCTGTTAACAAGTCATCAAATAGGCTTCACCTTCACACTCTCAACACCTTCTTCGCTTCCCTCCCTAAGATCAACATCACATCCTTCACCTGTGACCGAAAAAAATCTGTAACGGCCGTGTCTTCGGTTTAGGCCAGAATTGTACAGATTATCTCTCGAATCAAAAGTGCTCATCGTGCAGCATATTTGTTGAAGGTTTAAATTCACTTCTCATCCACACACACCCAAAATTACATAAACCTGCAGAAGTAGTTTTCTCCCACAAACAGCAAGCAAATGTTATGTACCAAAATCAGCAAAGGCCGAGATATAATCCATACTCTAGCACATACAATCTGGGTTGGCGTGATCATCCCAATTTTAGCTACGCCAACAAGCAAGCTGCAGTTCCCAATTCCCCTTTCAATCAACAAGGTGGGTACCATTTCTTGCAAAAGCCACGTCAAGAAACTCAAGGCACGAGTATAGATGACAAGTTGAATCTCATCCTCAACACAATGGTGCAAGATAAGCAAAAATCAGAGATGGATATGAAGGACATCCGAACACAAATGGGTCAATTAGCTATTGCAGTGAGAAAATTGGAAGCACAAGCAGAGAGAAAACTTCCTACGCAAACAGTAAATCATAAGGAGAATGCCAATGCTATTGAGTTACGAAGTGGGAAGCAAGTAGAGAAACCAGAAACATCACTGGCGTCCAATGAACCTGATTTGGAGAAAGAATAGGGTGAAACAGCCCCTAAAAAGGCTGACCCGATAACAAATTCTAACTCTAACACTCGTGTTTCTACTTATGCTACTCCTCCTCCTTTTCCTAGCAGGTTTGCAAAGTCGAACAAGGAGACATTGTACCAAGAGCTTTTGGAAATATTTAAGAAGATTGAAGTGAACATTCCACTCATTGAGGCGATAAGGCAAGTTCCGTGCTAGGCAAAGTTCTTGAATGAATTGTGCACTAACAAGCACAAATTTACCGGTAATGAAGTGATGAGTGTGGGGGAAAATGCTTCGGCATATCTTCAAAAGAAACTCCCACCTAAGTTGAAAGATCCCGGTAGTTTCACTATACCATGTACTATTGGTAAAGTCAGGTTTGAGCGTGCTATGCTAGATTTAGGAGCATCCATTAATGTTATGCCTGCCTCCGTTTATGAATCATTGAAACTTGGACCTCTTAAAAATACCGGTATTGTTATACAACTTGATGATAGGTCTAATTCTTACCCGAAAGGGGTTATTGAAGATGTTTTGGTGCAGGTTAATCAACTCATATTTCCGGCAGATTTCTATGTTCTTAACATGATGGATGAGGATTCACCATCGACTACCCCCTTGCTATTGGGTAGACCATTCATGAGAACTGCAAGAACCAAGATAGATGTTTTCAAAGGAGATTTAACTATGGAATTTGATGATGAGATCATAAGTTTCAATATTTTTGAGGCTATGATATATCCTAGTGACGTGCATTCATGTTTTTCTATTGATATTATTGATTCTCTAGCTCAAAAGATGTTTGAATTGAATAGTGATGATGCTTTAGAAAACACCATAGTCGAAGGTTTAGGTTATGGGAAATACAAAGACATTGAAAGTGAATTATCTATTTGTGATGAGCTTAAAGAGGCTGTTTTATCTCTTAACTCATTACAAGAAGTTCCACAAAAGTATAATGCGTCTTATGTTTCTTTGCCGCTTACTAATGAGAAACTTTTACCGTCGATTGTGCAGGCACCTACTCTTGAGTTGAAACCTCTTCCGGATCACCTTAAATACATATATTTAGGTGACAATGAAGAGTTACCGGTGATCATTGCCAACCACCTCACCGAGGTGAAAGATGAGAAGCTTGTTAGAGTGTTAAGAGAGCACAAATCTTCCATTTGATGGACTATTTCCGATATCAAAGGAATCAGTCCTTCCACATGTATGCACCGAATACTTCTTGAGGAGGGGGCAAAACCAACAAGAGAAGCTCAACGTCGCTTGAACCCTCCAATGATGGAAGTAGTCAAGAAACAAATCCTGAAGTTGTTGGATGCCGGGATTATCTATCCCATATCCGATAGCAAATGGGTGAGCCCGATTCAAGTCGTTCCAAAGAAGTCCGGAATCACGGTGGTGAAAAACGAAGATAATGACTTGGTTCCAACTAGAATCCAGACCGGTTGGAGAGTTTGCATTGACTACCGAAAGCTCAACTCTACCACCCGAAAGGACCATTTTCCTTTACCATTCATTGATCAAATGCTTGAAAGGTTGGCTAGACATTCTTATTATTGCTTCCTTGATGGTTTTTCAGGTTATAACCAACTTGTAATAGATCCGAAAGATCAAGAAAAGATGATGTTTACTTGTCCTTTTGGCACTTTTGCGTATAGACGTATGCCATTTGGCTTGTGCAATGCTCCAGCCACTTTTCAACGTTGTATGGTAAGCATTTTTTCAGATTATGTGGAAAGCATCATAGAAGTGTTTATGGATGATTTTAGCGTGTATGGTGATTCTTTTGACAAATGCTTAGATAACCTTGCACTTATTCTTAAACGATGCGTAGAAACTAATCTTGTGCTTAATTGGGAAAAATGCCACTTTATGGTGAATCATGGGATTATGCTAGGCCATGTTGTATCTTCTAAGGGGTTAGAAGTTGACAAGGCTAAGATAGATTTGATTCGGAACTTACAATACCCCACAAATGTGAGGGAGGTTCGCTCTTTTCTTGGTCATGCAGGATTTTATAGGAGATTCATCAAGGATTTCTCCAAGATTGCAATGCCCCTGTGTAGACTTTTGC
This sequence comes from Papaver bracteatum, assembly GCA_023529315.1. Taxonomy (NCBI): domain Eukaryota; kingdom Viridiplantae; phylum Streptophyta; class Magnoliopsida; order Ranunculales; family Papaveraceae; genus Papaver; species Papaver bracteatum. Next base: position 81,558 of record JAJJWX010004605.1, read on the forward strand.
AAAAAGATGTGGCCTTTGATTGTGACAAGGAATGCAAGGAAGCTTTTGACACCTTGAAAGAGTTGTTGACTACCGCACCAATTATCAAACCACTGGACTGGAGCAAGCCATTTGAGTTGATGTGCGATGCAAGTGATTATGCTGTTGGAGCCGTGTTGGGACAGCGAGATGGTAAAGTTCCATATGCCATTTATTATGCTTCTAGAACTCTCAACGGAGCACAAATCAACTACTCCACTACTGAAAAGGAGCTTTTGGCCATAGTGTTTGCACTCGAGAAGTTTAGATCTTATTTAGTGGGTACCAAGGTGGTTGTTTTCTCCGACCATGCTGCACTTCGATACTTGCTAACAAAGAATGATGCTAAGCCAAGGCTCATAAGGTGGATACTCCTTCTTCAAGAGTTCAACATGCAAATCAAGGACAAGAAGGGCAGTGAGAATATTGTAGCGGATCATCTAAGAAGATTGGTTGTGTACGAAGAAGCGATTCCTTTGCATGATAGCTTCTCGGATGAGCAACTCTTTGCTGTTGGTGGCACAACTCCATGGTACGCTGATATGGTTAACTTCTTGGTGACAGGACAAGTACCTAGTTCCATGTCTTCATTCCAAAAACACAAGCTCAAGAAGATTTCCAAGCAATATATATGGGATGAACCTTATTTGTGGAAGCATTGCTCCGATCAAATGATCCGTAGGTGCGTACTTGAATCCGAGTTCCAATCAATTCTGAATTTTTGTCACTCATATGCTTGTGGTGGCCATTTCGGAGCCAAGAGGACAGCCCTCAAGGTTCTCGAAAGTGGTTTTTATTGGCCTACATTGTTTAAGGATGCATATTTGTTTTGCAAGGCCTGTGATAGGTGTCAAAGGACAGGAAACCTTGGTGCTAGAAACCAAATACCGCAAACACCAATTTTCGCTGTTGAGGTTTTTGATGTTTGGGGTATCGACTTTATGGGGCCTTTTGTGAATTCCAATGGGAAATTTTTATACTTCTTGCTGTAGATTATGTTTCTAAGTAGGTGGAAGCTAAAGCCACTCCTACCAATGATTCTCATGTTGTTTGTGAGTTTGTGAAGGAACATATATTTTCTAGGTTTGGAACACCTCGAGTGGTGGTTAGTGATGGAGGTTCGCACTTCAAGAGATCATTTCATGCTCTTCTAAAGAAGTATAACATTTCTCATAAAGTTAGCACACCGTATCACCCAAAAACGAGTGGACAAGCTGAAATTTCCAACCGGGAGATTAAGTCCATCTTAGAGAAGATGGTGAACGTTACAAGGAAGGATTGGAGTTATAGACTCAATGACTCTTTGTGGGCATATATGACAGCTTATAAGACACCCATCGGTATGTCTCCTTTTAGGCTTGTCTATGGAAAACCTTGCCATCTTCCCGTAGGAATTGAACACAAAGATTATTGGGCTATCAAGGTATGTAATATGGAATTAGATGATGTTGGTGAACATAGGAAACTTCAACTCAATGAGTTATAAGAGATACAAAATGATGCATATGAAAGTTCACGCATTTATAAAGAAAATACCAAGGTTTTCCATGATAAAATGATTTCCCTAAAGAGTTTTGAAGTAGGGCAGAAAGTTCTTTTATTCCATTCTCGTCTTAAATTATTTCTGGGTAAACTTAGGTCCAGATGGGTTGGACCATTTGTTGTTACTAATGTGTTTGTGCATGGTGTAGTTGAGATTACTAGTCCCAAAACAAGGATGGTTTCCAAGGTCAACGGCCATCATTTGAAACCATACTATGAGCAGTTTATGACGGAGAATCAGGATATGATCACATTGAGTGACCCACTCCCTCTGGAGGAGTAATTGGAGCTGAACGTCGGGCCGACGACGTTAAACCAAGCGCTAAGTGGGAGGCAACCCACCGGTTTTGTATCTTTACCTTTATCTTTTTATTTTTCAGCATTTTATCTTTATTTTCTTTGTTTTTGCATATCATTTGTGATTTCCCACCTTGAACTTTACTTTGAATGACTAAATTTTACATTGAGGACAATGTAAAGTTTAAGTGTGGGGGAGCATTTATATGTTTGTATAGTTTATTTGATGATTTGTTTGATGCCTTTAGTAAAAAAAAAAAAAATCAGAAAAATATAAAAACAAAGAAAAAATTGTGCTTTTTGAACTCCGAAATCTAGAAATTTATGCCTTTAGGATGACACTATTAGTGGATGGAGCCATTGTGTTTGCAGGAGTTGAGGAATCCATTAATTAACAAGGACTAACATAGCTCAGAAATCACAAATAACATGATAGTTTTTACCATATCTCGGAATATCACCATATCACATTCTATTTTTATTTTTCCATATTTATCTATTGTTCTCTAAGTGCTTTGGTGGGTCACTAAACATTGAGTTGTTATTACTGCTAGGATGGAAGAGAGTGATTGAGTTACTACAAAAAAAAAAAAAAAAAGACCGACCAATTAAACCAAACGGAATAAAAATGACACTTGGGAATAGCAGTATGTGTGAAACGTAGTCCCTGTCTCCGTCGCTTAAACAAGCGTGGAATGCAGGATCCAAGGAAACTATCACGTACTTGCTGACAAGAAGCATGCGCTTGGATCCAAAAGATCTAATTATGCTGTCTAAAAAAAAGTGAAAAAGCAAAGAAAAGAAAAAAATATTATTATTGTTGAATAAAGTCACTCCTGGTTCCCTTGTATATGCCAGTGAGTTGATGTAGAAATAAGTTTGTTGACCACTGGTTCCCTTGTATATGCCAGTGTGTTAACACTAGAATTCAGACCAGTATCTCAATCCAATAGGATGCATAGGTTCATCTTAGCAGTGACCTTCAGACAGATATGGGAAACATCGATCACTTGTGAACATTCGCCAACATCTACATATATATCCATCTTCTTTATATTTTCATTATGATTGTGGTTTGTTAGTTTCCGAGTATTGTGGCTTGTTCGACTATCTAATTAAAAGCTTCATTTACTAATATATGAATTGAATTTGTGCAAGGTACCTCCTCCTGTAATTATTTTGGATTCGTTCATTGATTTGTCACAAATAGACGGAGTTGGAAATATAGGTTTTGTAGGCAGACCTCTTGTAAACCTTCACGAGACTAAAACTCGTCCACTAGGGACACCTAGGGGTTCAAAGGCTTGTTATTTATGCTTAGAGTAAACGTAGCCTCGACGAGACGGAGTTGTATGTATGTTTTATAATTATTTTGATTAATTTTCTCGAGGACTAGCAAAGTCTAAGTGTGGGGGAATTTGATAGGTGTCTAAAACACCTTTATATTTATCTATTGTTTATGCTTTCTCTGCTAGTTTTCTTGTAAATTATGTATCTTTTGTTTGCTTTTGAGTTTTATAGGTATTTTGGAGTCATTGGAGCAAAAGAAGAAGAAATGCTGCTTAAAAGGACAAGGCGAATTATTTCTCATTATTTGCTTTTATTTCTTCATCTCTGTCTTAAAAGTATGTCGGCTTTAGTGATGCAAATTCTGTCTGAAAAGCACGACAACTTTAGTGATGATTCTCATTGAAGAGAAGAAGTGAATATTGTAAGATCAGAATATTGTCACAACAATATTCCTGAGAAATAAACGACTGTTCTGCGATATATCGATAATAAACGAATTATTCTGCGATACATCAGTAATATTCTGCGACACATCCAAAGATGACTTAAACAATGATGTAATAACTGAAAACGACAGAAACACGAAGAAAGTGTGAGATGTCTGCGATATATCAATAAAACCTGCGAAAGTTAAAGGCGGTGCTAACTGCGATTTATCGCAAGAACTCAGATCCGAAATTGAAGGGAATCTTAGCTGTAAATGAGCTGTCATGAGCTGTAATCCACTATGTAAATACCTATATAAAGGAGATGAATAGTTCCAGAGAGGCTAATAAATTTTTGAGTGTTGGGAAAGTTTTAGGAGAGAGAAAATCTTTATCAAGTGTTCTGTATTCTTGATTTCTGTAATTCCTTAAGATCAAATTAATAAAAAGTGTCCTTAATCTTCAAATTATGTCCTTGATGTTAGTAAGTTCTTGAAGAGGGTGTTGTGTGGGAATTCCTGCAACTACATTTTGGCGCCCAGAAACAGGGACAATCAAACTTGAGAAATTTCAAATTATAGTTTGAAGATTTGAAGAAATTATTAGAATTGAAGAGAAATGGCTAGAAGGAGAAGAAATACGTCAGAACCACCAATAACAGTGAGAAGAAGTAAAAGAATTGCAGGGGAAGGAACAGGTGAATTGGAAGGATCTTTAAGGAACATATCAGGAAGAAGTAGAAGGAGAAATGAAGCAGAAAATTTATTCCAACCACCAAATCAACAAACATGAGCACAAGATAGAAATATGGATTATGATAGAGTAAGTGTGCATACTTGGAGGTCGGATTCGATAGAAGAGGCGGAAAATAAAGGAGAGGAAAGAAATCAAGAAATGGATGGAGGATTAATTCATGAAGAACATGAAATGGATGATGATTTAAGACAAAGGATACAGGAAGAAAGAAGATTAGAGGCAGAAGAGCGTGCCAATCTTACAAGACAAAATCATGAATTAGGAATGGAAAATTTGAGGTTGCAAAACAGAAGATCGAGAAGCAGCATGAAATCAAATTCAAGATCATATAGAGAAAAAACAAGGAAGAATCTCCATATACAAAATGTTGGGGAGAATTTGATAAATGATCATTATATTCCACGCGGGGAAACTTTAGACATTAGACATAATCAGGATGAGGGAGAAAATCAAGAAGAGAGAAGGAGAATGTTACGTGATGAAGAGATTCGAAGAAATCACAGGATTATCGAAGATGATATTGAGAGACATTATATTGAGCAAGTACGCTTAGTAGGAGAAAGAGAGAGATTGCGAGAAGAAGTAGAAGAGCAAGAAATTCAAGCAGAGTTGCGTCAGAATAATCATGACAATCAAGAAAGACGACGTACGCAAAATCATAATAATGATAATCTCAATGAGGAATATGAGAGAATTCACAGAGACATAGAAAGGCAACAAAGAGAAACAGTAAGGGATGAGGAAATTCATGGAGAAGAGAATGAAAGACAAATTAACTTGCAAGAAGAAGAAATTCGCAGAAGAAGGCAAAACCAAGATGTTGGAGAAGAAGCGAGAAACATCGCAAGACAAGAAAGGCATGAACGCATACGAAGAGAAGCTGCGTTGAAAAGACCAATGGAGCAAAATTCTGATAGGAATGAACAAATATTGCGAGAATTGGCAGAAATGAGAGGAATGATAAATAACAGAAGAGAAAGAGGAAGAAGGCAACTTGATGAGGCAATCAAAGAGGCTGCCAAAACTACATTTACTCAAGAGGTACAATTAGGAGGGATACCTCCAAAATGCAATTTACCGGTGTTGACAAGTATATTTGATGGAACTAGTGTGCTGTCCAACATATCAAAGCTTATATTCGATGTATGCTACAATGGGAGAACCATGATGTCGTTTTGTGCAAATATTTTGCGTCAAGTTTAACTGGCGAAGCATTGAAGTGGTTCGAAAGTCTTCCCAAGAATACAATAACTTCGTTCATGCACTTGCAAACCACTTTCTTAGGAGCCTATATCAGCAATAATTCTGCGCGACCTGGAATTGAAGATGTGTTTGGATTGAAACAGAGGGTTGGTGAGAGTTTGAAGCACTTAACCATAAGATGGAGGACAATGTGTAGTGAAATGGCAGGAAGAGTAGATGAAAGATATCTCATTTTGTCCTTCATAAATGCTATGTTTGCGAAAAATCTATTATACATCCAGGTCTTTAGAGTTAAAAACACAATCACTATGACAGAGTTGCGAGAATTGCAAGAGGAATATATTGCTTTGGAGGAAAAACAAAATGAGATGGAGTCTTATCCAACTCTTGCAGGCACAAGTTTAGCCGCAACGAATGGAAGTTTGTTACCAAGGATGATTAACACAGTAGCAAGTACTTCCCAAAATCCGCGAGAGAAAATGGAGACTGATAATCAACTTAAGATAGTAGCAATGGGGAGTAGAGATCAAGAGGAATTTGAAAAGGAGAGAAATTTTTATAATCGCAATAACAATAATAAGGTCCCACGGTTTGATCAACCGCAGGAAACTTATGGTGGACAGAGGCAGAATTATTCAAGAGAGCAAAGAGGTCAGAGGAATATGTGGGAAGATATCAAATTGCCGCCTTTAAATACTGGTATAGACAAGATTTGGGAAGCGATTATTTTAATGGAGAATATACCCTCACCCTGGAACATGGGGAAGGAACCACATCCCAACAATCACAATCAAGAATTTTGTCCTTATCATCATTTTCATGGTCATTCTGTGAATAATTGTAGAAATGTGAAAAGAATCATTTTGCGAATGATCGAACAAGGAAAATTAAATCATTTTTTAGCAAGATATTTACAACGCAACAATTGCCGCAAGCACGAGAAATTCGCAGAGTTAATGTTGCAAAAGAAGCGAGAAACATTTGTCATTGAAGTAGGACTACGACAAAAAATATATTATGCAATTCAATTGTACATTCACAAAAAACGATAGAGGATTTTCATGACAATGTGCTAAGCGAGTATTTGCAAGGGATATAGAGGAAAGAGGTGATGAATATTGCGAAGATTTCTCAGTTAGAAGAATGGCGAAACGAGGTTATTTCTTTTACTGCGGAAGAGATACGAGCACAGGAAGATGCATGACAACCCATTGGTGGTGAAATTAGACATAAATCCAAAATACAGAGAAGAAGAAGATGATGATGATGCAGCAAGTGATTCTTGGGCAATAGATAAAGTTTTAATTGACACTGGTAGCTCGGTGGATATTTTGTTTTATCATACTTATCGCACAATGGGTGGAAGAGATGATGAGCTAATCCCTTCAACTTACAAGATCTATGGCTTTAATGGCACCGCAAACAAGCCAAAAGGAGAAATTACTATGGAAATTCCATTGAACAAGATATCTTCAAAAATTAAGTTTTGCGTAGTGGATATAGAATCTCCTTACAATGCTTTAATTGGAAGGCCATGGCTCCATGGGATCTTGGGCATAGCATCAACATATCATCAATGCATAAAGTTTCCACATCCTCATGGTATTGGGATGATTAAAGGTGATTGGTTTGAAGGCAAAAAATGTTATGAAGTTGACATTAATACTTGCGAAGAAAGAAGCGCCCGAAATCGTAATTGGCAACATAACAGGAGGCAAAATCAGAGAGCTGAGAAATTGATGGTGGACAATATAGAGTTGTGGGGAAAGGGTATAATTCAAGAATAGTTTGTTCCAAAAGATTCAATAATGATTGATCATACGAAGATGGGGAAAAGTTGGAATCTTTATTCTTCGCAGGAGCACAAAAAGTATAAGATGTTGCGATGAATCGTTTCACGCAAGAAAATAAATAAAGTAACAAGAGGTTGCGAATAATCATTCATCACAGAAGAAAAGAAGTGAAACAATATCATATTGCGAACAATCGAAAAACAAGATGATTTCGAATCATATAAGAAAAACTCTGCTCAAAAATGAAAAACTTTTCTATTAAAAAAAAAAAAAAAGTTGGTGATTTCTAATCATATAAGAATTTTTAATGCAAATGCATAATAAGGGTGCAAATCGCCTAAAAATATATAAGAACGGGATGAACTTTTATGGCGTACACCTTAGTTCGCGGATTCTATTCCGTAAGAGGCAATGTCCTTAAAGTGCCTCATAAGAGGGGTATCTCATTGCATGGCTATGGGAAAGGCTATCCGCTCTTTGGAACCTAGTCATGGAGATTTGAGATTATTGAAAATCCATCAGGGAGAGATAACTTGGATTCCCAATTATATAAGGTTATACCCTGGTTGGCGCCCGAGGAGTTTCTCTAAGGAATGCAACGTATGATCAAGGCGCCGAGGTACACGGTTGTTTGTGGGTGCCGGGATGGATGAACCTACCCTGGCCATCCATGTCAAGTCTTGGCTTACGATGTGTTGACCAAGAAAACCCACTTAGGGTGCGGTCTTGTAACTATAAGCCATATAAGGCATAAAGGACAAGGCTGCGAAAACAACAGTTGTTGGCGAGCAGGATGGGAAAGTGCTAGTCTTGTATGGCGATGTATAATCCTTGAAGGGGAAACTTAGGGGGGAGATAAGGGCGATACCCTCCATTAGGGAGCTGTGTATCAAAAAAGACGGCAATGTCATGGGACTTTATATTCGCAAGAATAATTAGGCCAAATCATATTGTCGCGTGTGAGAGACGACAATGTCATGGGACTTTATATTCGCAAGAATATTTAGGCAAAATCATATTGCCGCGTGACTGGCCAAAAAGCCTAATAAGAAATGTTAAGATAAGATCAATGGGTTTTTGCGATAAGATCAAATAATGAGATAAATGAAATCAATAATAAGAGGATAAATCGCAAAGACGGCAATATCATAAGTCTTAAAAAGCAAAGAGAGATTAATCTCACAAGATGGCTTAGATTTTTCATATTGTCGCAGAAATTAAAATTAAATGATAAGGCAAGATCAATGGATTATTACGTATAAAGGTAAGAATGTCCTGCGATCTTGTCGCATAAAAGTGGCATAATAAGACCTTTAACTAGGAAGGAAAAATAAGACCACAAGAAAATTATGTTTGCGAAACATATAGTTCGCAGAAAAATTTACGATGATTCATTTATCATATTGCGGATTAATAACAAGAGGCAAGTATGGGAACGATGTATAAGAACAATAACTATTGTTATTAATCATTATATGATAAATTCATATAAATAACAGACGGATAGAGGCAAAACAGGAATTTATATATATTGAAGAACATCATGAATTACAAGTATTTTGCAGAAAGAATGATACAATTTGTCGCAGATAATTATCGCAAGAAAGAAAGGGAAAAATACAGGAGAAGATCAAAAATAAGAAGCAAAACTATTGGGATTTATCTTCCCCATTATCTTCATCTTCATCTTCATTATCTTCATCATCAGGTTCTTCTTCATCTTCGCTTTCATCCTCATTTATATCACCTCTTTATCGAGAAATAATTGGTACTTGAGAACTGGGTGGGATATTTTCCAAAAGGCAAGGATATAAACTAAGGGGAAGATCATTATCTTAGCGAGACTTTCTCAATAGCATTATTGCGAACGGTGAGAAGGTTACTACGCAAATTGGAGTTGGATATCTTTATCTTCTTTCGCAGTCTAGAGATTTTTTCATTACGGGAAGCAAGATTATTTGCAAGACTACTTTTTTCTTCTTAAAGTTCTGCTATCTTTGAAGAATGTTTTTCTTCAGATTCTGCGATGATACAATAACAAGTTAAAAATTTATCAAAAATTTACAAAAAATATAAAGATGTTAAAGGAGCAATAAATAACCTTCTCTTTCATGAATTATTTCTTGTATCAAGGTTGCCTGTTCGGTATGAAGACTGACATCTATTGCTAAGTTTTTCCTAGCATTATCGAGAATTGTCGCAGCCCATGCGAATTCATCATCATTTTGAATGAGAAGATGGGAACGGATTTGTTTTTCTCTTTTAATAAGTTCAATTTTTTCATCATTAAGTCTATCTCTCTCAAGTTCAGTGTCAATAAGGGCATTGCGGAACTTTGATAGAGCTTCAGCGCCTTGAAGAGTAATGCGTTCTTTATCCTTCTCAAGTTCCTTCTTTTGGGCTTTCAAGGTTTTGATTATTTTTCCAAATTCATCCCTACAAGTCTTAAAACTATTGGATATACTCAAGGTAGATTTATAATCCATTCTTATAACGGAAATGTGGTATTTAATCTCATCGATAGACAGAGCATTAATTTTTTCATCGGAATAATTATTTAAAGCGTCATTAAGACGCTGAAGAAGAATGGATTCATCTATGGGTTCATCAAAAGAATTGAGAATAAGAGCTTCATCAGTAAGATTATAGGCATCTGCAAAATGGTTGTTCAAATAAGCTAAAATAACAAGAAAGAAGAAAGTAATAAATAAATAAATAAATCATACCAATAATTTGTTTTTGAGAACTTCTCCTTGTCAACTAGTTTTTGTTGAAGAACTTCAACATCTACTTCAAGCGATTTATTCTTGTTAAGGAGCTCGGTATTCCCATATGCTTCCAATTGCTTACATTTTTCGCGAAGAATGGATATTTCATCTTCATTTTGCTTATTCTTTTCACTTAAGTTTTGATTTCAGATTGTGAATCAGTAAGCCTTTTCTGCGATAATGATAATCTATTTTCTAATTCCGAAGCAACAGAAAAATAAGCTCTAGCAGTCTGTGGCATACAAGAGAAAATAAGTAAGGGTAAATAAAAAAAAATTGATATTCATGACAAATGTAAATTTTACTACAAGAAAAATAAAAGAAAAGGGGCATACCAATGAAGCTAGTGCGTGAAGAAAAATCTGGGTTGATAAATCTCGAGACTCCTTTAAGATCTTTATTATTAGTTAAGATGGAAGCATCGCAGATTTTAGAGAGATAATTGCAAGCGTGAGCAATATCGTCATCCCCAATACCTTGCATGGGATTTTTGAAGATATTTGACAGTTGATCCATGGGAGTCTCAGGTTGAGAAAGACCCATCGCAGATCTAACTCTTGTGGAGGAAAAGCGTATTGAAGAGGTGCCCATGGTAGCATCATTATTAATTCTTCCACTTTCTTCAACCTCATTATCTTTTTCAGCGACAGAAGAAATTTCTTTATGAGGCTGAGTTTTTCTTCTCTTTTTTGGGGGACTCTCAGCAGTTTGATTCTTATTGCGATGAGGAGAAGTGTCAGAACTCTCATTTGGAGTTATTACTTTTTTGCCTTTATCCTTGGCTTCAACTATATCGCCAAATGGTATTTCTGGAAAACAACCACACATGAAGATAAGAAACAGGGGCAACAATATATTGTTAAAATTTATAAGAGAATGTTTCTTACTTCATCTCAGGAAAGTTTTCAAAAATTTAGGAGATTAGGATTCCCGATCAGCGTAGTTAGTCTTCATTTTCCAATCGATAAAAAATAATTCAATAACTAGTAAGAACAGTATATTTATCTAAGTTTGCGAATAATGATTAACTTCGCGAGATATACCTCGGAAATTATTTTCGAGGCCAATTAAAAATCCAAGGATGATAACCCGCAAGATATGCAGGATTCGCAGGAAGGTTAAGAGTACCAGAAATATATGGACCTTCAAGGAGGAGAGGAAATCTACACCATTTATCATCCTTGGAGAAGCGTGGAAGATTGTTTCTTGTGGAATGATAGTCTATATCTTGCATAAGAATTTTATCCTTCACAACTTTTTTATCCCTATTCAAACGAACATCCCAACACGTACTTTCTTTCTTCATTGGAATCACTTGATAATTCGCAAAGAAGTTCTCCACGGTATATTTCTTTGGAATAATTGGGATTTTTTCATAATCGGGATGTTTCGCATCATCGGGATAAATGGATCCTTTACCGGCTCCACGGAAGCATATTCAAGAATGAGGCGAATACAATCTCCACTTAGTTGGCAGATTGCTCGCGAAAGTTTAACATGAGAAATAATCTCATAAAAAAGAGGGAGATCTGGGTTATAAAGAGGAATAGGAAGGCCAGCTTCTAATTGACCTAGCGAAACAAGTATCCTCTCGTTAGAAGAAGGAAATCTTGAAACAAGATCAATGGAGAGATCAGAGTCTGAAGATTGATCAGGGATCTCAGAAAGTGTGAAACCTAAGGATTGAAGCTTCTGCTGGTGTTTTTTCAAAGTGGGTTGACCTAATTTTTTAGCAGGAGTCATTTCTTAGTATGGGAACGAAGATTAAAACAAAGAAGAGAAAAGAAGAAAACTGAAAGAATAATTGAGATCCGGAATTTGCGGAAGAAGACGATGAATAGTGAAGTTGCAGAGAAGAAAAGCGAAAGTAAAAAGAAGAGGAGGATTTGGCAAAGACGATATTTATAAGAGAAGAAAAACTTCGAGAATATCAAAGCATTCAATGAAGAAAGGACGTGAATGGTTAGAACTCAACGGTTGGAAGAATACGTGTCAAGGAATAAATGGAGGAAAAAACATGTGTAGAATATTTAGCGATGGATATAGAGACGTGTCAGAATAAAGGAAATATGAAAAGACAAGGAGTTGCGGCAAATCAAGAAATTTAAATTCTCATGATCTTTATCTTCTTCGCAGAAAAGATATGAGAAGAGGCAAGATGTAGGATCAGAATATTGTCACAACAATATTCCTGAGAAATAAACGACATTCTGCGATATATCGATAATAAACGAATTATTCTGCGATACATCAGTAATATTCTCGACACATCCAAAGATGACTTAAACAATGACGTAATAACGAAAACGATTGAAACACGAAGAAAGTGTGAGATGTCTGCGATATATCAATAAAACTGCGAAAGTTAAAGCGGTGCTAACTGCGATTTATCGCAAGAAATCAGATCCGAAATTGAAGGGAATCTTAGCTGTAAATGAGCTGTCATGAGCTGTAATCCACTATGTAAATACCTATATAAAGGAGATGAATAGTTCCAGAGAGGCTAATAAATTTTTGAGTGTTGGGAAAGTTTTAGGAGAGAGAAAATCTTTATCAAGTTTTCTGTATTCTTGATTTCTGTAATTCCTTAAGATCAAATTAATAAAAAGTGTCCTTAATCTTCAAATTATGTCCTTGATGTTAGTAAGTTCTTGAAAAGTGTGTAGTTTGGGAATTCCTGCAACTACAAATATGAGGAGTAAAAGACGGCTGTTGTTGGAGGAAGAACTTGAAAGAAAGCGTCCATTTGGAGCACGAAAGGCGAAAGCGCCATTTCAATATGCAAGCACTATTAGAAGCACAGTGGAAAAAAAGGAGTTGTCATTCTTTGGCGGCTCTTATCAACACTTAGGGTGCCTAGAGTCATCTGGGTACCCCTTAGCCAATTCACCTGAGTGGCTATATCCACCCCCATTCCAACACAAAATCTAAAAATCGGTATTCCTCTTCTCATTTATTTCTCTGTCTGAAATTGAGAAAAGAGAGGAACCAATAAGGCGGCTGGCAGAAAGAGATGGATCTGTGTGTAATGAAATCAATGAAATCCCGAAATGATCTATGAGGAATTAGCTACTGGTGTTGAAAGTGAGAATTGATGAGTCTGAGGAAGCTGGGGAGCTGGTTCTTACAGAATTAGGGTTCTTGAATTGGGGTTTGTTCTGATATTCAACTGGTGGTTATGACTGGGCAAGAGCAGATGGAGTTGTACACTGATGATGATGGTGCTTGCATTATAGGGGAACTGGTGCAACTAGCTATGAAGCCACAGGGTGTTTGCAAAGGGTTCTAGTGGGTTTTGTCTAAGGTCCAAGAGAGGATCTGTGGTTGATAACAACACAGCACTACTGCGTGCGTGATAGTTTGGCCGAAAAACTAAGGAGGAATAGAGCTTCGTCTGTTGATTGATTGTGATTACCAACGAAGAAGTTTGATGCTGATTTTGAGCTCTAACGAGATTAGGAAGTTTGGGTCTGGGTTGTTCATTGAAATGGATTTGAGTTTGGTTGGGATTGAAAGGAATTTAAGCCAGGAATACGGGGAGAAATAATTGAGTTTGTGCTGTTTGATTTGTGGCTAAAAAAAAGCTATGAATCGAAATGTTTTAGAATTTTGAATGAAATAGAAATGTGGATGCTTGTGTAATTGAATCATTGCTGCAGGGAAGGAGTTTTGTGTGACCTCCATTATACAACCAGTATGCAGCCATTACCAGTTTGCAAATGTCACACCCACTGTTTGACAGAATGCCTGCAGCTCTAGTTGTACACAAATTCAAGTTTAGTTACCATGCTACCTGAGCCAGCACTGCCGACAGTTAGATAATTTTCTGGTGGGCATTTGTTGAGGGTTAGGACATTAAATTGAAGCCAATATAGAAACAAAGGTTGGGTATGAATTGTTATGGCTTTTGGGTTGAGTTCTTGCCGAATTACAAGCCGAGAAGTCAGGTAGTAAATATGTTTCTGAAGCTTACAGGGAAACCAGATTTGGGTATCTATGTATTTCAGTTTTTAACTGAATTCTTAACAGTGAAGATAGCTCACAGGTTCTGCCCCTGCCGTTAATTTTATGAGATGAATGGTCGAGATTTTTAAGCTGCAATGTTTTCTTTGGGTGCAGCTGAGTTGAAGGCATATAACAGCTGAAATGAACTGAACTGGATTTCAGTTAAAATAGGAAGCTATCTGTGTTTATATGGATTGGTGCTGTTTGAACTTGTTTTGCAGGCATGGAGTGAAGCTGTACAAGTGCCGGCAGTACAAGATGCTACAAGGAAGGAAATGGAAGCAGCTAGGAGGACTGTTGGTGGTTAACTACAGTGCAGGCCAGAGCAGGTGACTGTGTTGCAGAAGCTACAACATTGGAGTAGCTGGGCAGTTGCAGCAGCTGTAGCTGGGAGAGCAGATTTGAGCAAGCTGGTGCTAAGATGGTGCTTGAAGTGTTGTATCAATGGATTTGGTATGCTCTGAATGTATGTTGAAAGAACTGAAGATGTTGGTGCCATGTATGTTTACAATGGAAGTTGGAGGTGGTGTTGCAGTGAAGGTATTGGAGTTGCGTGGCTCTGGCGCTGCGAAGCAGGGATGAATGGAAGCTGAGATGGAACTGCAGGAGCCGCAGGAAATGGATTGCAGATAGGGACTTGACGTTACTGAGCTGTCATGTACATTGCAGGTTGTGGAGTCGACGCTACTGAGGTGGATAAGAGACTGGTGCTGTGTTAGTGCAGCTGTGATGTGTAAATGGTGGTGCAGCACAAGCAAGGCCACTCAGCCTAGTTAGCTGGACTCAGAACCTGACTCAGTATGCTTAACCGAGTTAACTCAAATCGACTGACGTTTCACTGGTGAATGACCGGATTCCGGCGCAATACCCAGTTTTTCGGCGACTATTAATTGGGCAAGTTTTCTACTGGGCTACTCTCACACATGAATTATATGGGCTTAGTGGATATATTGGACTTGGACTTTTGAGGATATGACCTAGTTTGGAGAAAGAAATCTACAAAAGGGGAGGACTTCTACAACTTTGTTTTATCACGTATTTTTCTATTCTACTTGGAGTTTTGCAGAGGGCTGGAACTAGGGTTTGCTTCCTTGTTAATTTTCATCTTCATTATTTCATTTATTATATTTGATGATGAACTCCATTATTATGAGTAACTAAAACTCTCTTTGATTAAGGGCTATTTCGAAGCCCGAAATATGAATCTATATTTGATATGAAATAACTTATTCTATTGCATTTATTTATGTTATTGATTGATTTTCTACTATGCTATTATTGTTTATGGATTATTTGTTAAGGGTTTAAGTTCGAAATTGAATCATTAATTCTTAATCTATTTGCTAGTTTAGATTTTCTTCGACCCGTAATTGTCTAGAGAAGATAAACACAAGTAGCAATATGTGGGTATTGATGATGGGACTTTGTTAAATATCCATATGTAGAAATCAACACTGGTAGGTGATTCATGCTTTTGAGTTCATCACTAGGAGCAACCTTATCTCACAAAACTTATAGCATTTGTTTAAGTCACACCTAGTAAGCGTACCTCTAGGAAACTTGGCAAGTAGGAACCGTTAGTCGAGCGCTTCCGTATCCGGTGAGCTTAGGAGATAATAACGGAATAGTTGAGCGTACTAATATTCTATGGTTGTTAGTAACAATATAATGCAAAGAACTTGGCTATATATCAATATAGTTTGTATTCCGTGGTCTAGAATGAACCTTTAATCAATTTCATCTCATATTTGAATACAAATTGCAATTTTCAGGATTTTTACAACACAATCATTCTTGCTAAGAGTATTTGCATAACAACTAGAAACTTCATACCTCCCTTGGGACGATCCTGCTTACATTATACTACTTGCTAGTGTAAAAAGTAGAGAAATATTATTTTTGCGAGATTCGACGCCTCGTCAGCAGCCCCAACCAAGGGCTTTGATACCAATTGTTAGGAGCTTCATGGACCATCAGACACTACTCAGGGCCCTCCCACATAACACCGAACCCCACTTGACCACCTTGGGATAAGAGGTGTGGGGTTTTTAACTAAAAGCCTCGACGCTATGTATGGAGATGCCCAAGCTTATTGTATGTTCTTACTATTTCAATGACATAATTAAAAGCTAATTAATTCACTTAAGATATTATATTTTAAAATATTAAGTCATTTCCAATGGTAACCATTTTACTCACATACGATATAGTTCTAGTTTTTCAAAATTCCCATATATATTATTTACGTAATTCAATTCGGCAGGTAGAGTTCACCGAATAAAATATAGGTAATGGCTTGTCCTTTCGTAATATTGTGGCATTTTCAACATAGTTGGATCCAGAGTTGGTAAAAATCACTGAATGCATTCTCGGGCGAGAGTAATCTAGGGATGGGCTACCTCCCAGAAAACTGCTGATGGATGACCACATCAACTATAGTTAAAAATCCCACGCTGTCGGATAACCACGGTGACTAAGTGGGAACAGTATTGGCGAAGGATCAGGTCCTTACAAATGGTATTAGAGTCGACCACGCGTTACATGTCAAGGGCGAAAGAGTATGGTTGACGGATTATGTCGGGAAATGGTCTCATAAGTGATAAAAATGCCAGTGTCTAAGATTGAACATATTTCGTACCCGAGGACGGCTCCAAATTAAGTAGGAATATAGTTAATGGTTTGTCCTTTCCTAACACCGAGACCTTTTCAGCATAATTGTCTTAGTAGTTAGCGAAAAATATCTATAGTTAAGCATGCTCGGTATTGAGTAATCTTGGGATGGGTGACCTCCTAAGAAGCTGTTGCTAGATGATCGCAGTGGTGACCATTGAAAACCCAATACTTTCAGATGACTGCAGTGGCTTAGTGAGGACATTATCGGTAGAAGGTCAGGCCATTACATTCTACGACATTATGCTTCCAAATGTGAGGTTATTCATTGCATAAAAATAATAAAACCATGATTAATTAGTAAGTCAAATCATTAAGTAATTAACCTAATAACAATAAGCTTTACTAACAATAAACTCTGTTATCTATCATCATTGAATAAAAATAACATTAAACCATTTATCAAGAAAGGCGATGCGAAATTACTCACTGGGCAGTAATGCTTGCCACCGTCACTATGGTCCACTTATATAATTGTTAGCCAATTTAACTAAGTTTGGTGCTGCTTTTTTTCATTCAAAAAAAATATACTTTGAAAACATATTTATGGCAATATTTTTTCATCTTAGTGTTTGGTAAAGATTTCATAAAGTGTACACTTCCAAAAAAATTCAATTTTAAAAGTGGGGGGGGAAGGAGCTTATAAAAGCTTCAAAAGCAAATGCTATAGTTCACCCTAGTTTCTTATTTTATCTTCCAATTATATCCCATCTTTTTTATAACTGGCAACAATTATCCTTGAATCCATATATGATCACCAATGTTTATTCGTTATATTTTATTCTTTAAAGATAATTATTTTTTATTTTCAAACTATATTTTATGTTATATCGTATCACTGAAATATACTTTTATTTTCAACAATAAATATTAAGAAATTATTGATTTTGAAAAGTGGTTAAGAAAAACAATACTTTTTAGTAACAATACTAATTAGTAGATTTAATATTACATGTGTATGAACTCTAATAGTAGAAAATTTACTTATTTTATGCACAATAAATAGAATAAATAATTTTCAGATATACGTGTTCTTTTGTCATTTTCTCACTAACTATAGTTGAACCTGATATTTTCAGAGATATGTCTGCTTTTTAAAATAGTTTTAGCTTTAGTTTATAATTTGCAACCATTAAATTGTTTTTTTTTTACAAAGCTCGGCATAGTAACGTACATCGGCAACCAATTTATTTTTTTTACATAGCTCCGCACAATAACGTACGTCGAAAAAGCACTTTTGTAAAGCTCGCAACAATACCAAACTATTCTAAGTATTAGCTAATAAAAATATATTTATTATCATCATGAGAGAAACAGTGTCTTTAAAATATAAGTGGGAATAATAAACTGAGTTCAAGACTCATACAAAACTTTAGTTGGTCGCCTAGCATAATTTATATATTACCATCATAAATGATGGTTATCATCATTAGTAGAATAATTTATATATTATCATTTTTAATCTAAAATATTTTTTATAAATAGAGATAATATATTTTTTAATCTGACATTTAACAAAATATTATCATGGCTAATTAATAGACTATTTATTATGAAGAATTGTGGAACCTTAATGACAAGATAACTTTTGTCCATTAGATGCATTTATAATCTCAATCATAACCATCACATATGACAAACGATTACATCCCTAGATTTATCTCATGTAAGGACAAATCTAAACCGGCACTTACATAGCAAAAATTATCCAAACCGTGTTTTATATTCTTGATGATAATAATAAGAAATTGAAGTAACAAAGTATTAGTATTGATTTTTCTTAATGAGGTTGCATAAACAAAACATGAACTATTCCATTTTATGAGTTACCGGAAGGTCCGGGTCTCTTGTACTTGTACCTTATATTAGTGGTTATTTATGTGTTTATAGGACTTAACCAGTGCTGTAACTAATATCTACTGATATTGCTTCAAAAAAAAAAAATCTACTGATATTATTAGATTAGTGATTCATTCGACTTCCGCCACCGCTTCCACAACCTACCATCGCAACTAATATCTATTGATATTGTTTCTATTTTTATCAAAATTATTACTAATAGAAATACAAATTTATTAATTTAATTAAGAGAACTTTTATTAAAAAAAAAAGAATTAAAATTTTACAAGAAACTTGTTGGTAGCCATACAACAAGTTGCGCTCCAACCCCTTTTTTGGATAGCTAAACCTAATCTAATAAAAAGAAAATTGCGAACTTTAATATTAGTATGTCTAGCTATGTTATTTTTCAATCTTAATAAAAACTCTAGGGTTAATTGGCTTTTGGTACTTACATTTTGTCCAAGGTTAGTGTTTGGTCTAATATTTGTCCAACTTAGTGGTTGGTACCTGAAATTGACGTTGACTTTGGTTGACTCGGTTAGGTCAAGTTTTAATTAACTTAACATCTAAAATATATATGAATTTACTTATCTACCCTTGACTTGTTGAAAAAATACATTGGAATTGGATATGTACACCCACAAACTACCTCTCTTATCTCCTTTCGTCGCCGGCGCCAAAATCATCTGATCATTCTCTTTGATTCCTCTCATTTTTTTCTCCTCGGATCATTATCACTTCTTTCATCTCCAACTCACCCCATTTGCTTTTTATTTTTGTCTCCTCCTTAATCAGATCATATTTACCTCAACCCCTAATTTGAATCAAGTTTTCAAGCCGATAAAGCAGTAAAGAACTGCTGCTGCTACTACTATTGATGTTCGTCGATGGGTGAAGGAGATTAAGAGCTCATTTCAGAAGATCAGTGATTGGGTATGAGTTTATTTTATATTTCGACATTGTTTTAAACGTCAAATCAGGGAATAAATGGTCCACTGCCATTGATATTAAAGGTGATTGCTGGTGATTAATGAATAATTAGAATCTTGGTCAGATTTATGACTTGGGTTGTTGTCGAAATTAAATGGATGCAGGGAAGGAGCTAGGAGAGAATTACATACAACCTCTTTTTTATCCATTAATATTAATTGAAACACCCATCACTTGTTTGATTAAAAGCCTTAATGACTAGCTCTGTAACAAAAGGCCATTGTCATTAAAATGGGAGGTGAAGGAGGATATTAGATGGTGGTTTCAGAAGTGAAGAAGATGGGTCTTGTGCATTTTCTGAGTTTGGATTGGACATAGAGTTTTGAAGCTGTGAAGATGTAAAAGAAATAAATCTTTTCGCTCTCTTTCTCTAATATGAATCGTCCATTGTCATGGATTCTATACTAAGAGATGTTTGTAGAATAGTTGAAAGATCTTTTGCAATGGATTAATGATCTTCAAAATGAGGAATTTTGCTTGAATCAATCAATTTGCAGCTGCTGAACACTCAAAGCAATCTCTTCTCTTGATCAATTGCCCAGGTCCTGACAGACTTATCTAGAGCATGATTGTGGCTCCAAATACAACAATAACATAACCAGCTTTTTCTCCGAGATTAGCTGAACCTGAATCTCATCTGATGTGCATAGGACTCGTTCCTTTATATTGCAGGTCGATAATTGTGAACTGTTGGCGGAAGAAGGGTTAGGAAAGCCGTTGGATTTGAGGACCACTTCAGGGGTACAATTGTAAACTTAGATTAATTTATTTGATAAAATTAATTAAATTCAGGTCAGTAACAGTCAACGTCAATTTCAAGTACCAACCACTAAGTTGGACAAATGTTAGACCAAACACTAACTTTAGACAAAATGTAAGTACCAAAAGCCAATTAACCCAAAACTCTATATAGAGCTTTAATATTAGCATCATTAAGAGAAATTTTATAATGAAAAAAATATATAGATTATTTATTATGAGCAATTAGTGAACGAACAATTATTATGAGCAATTAATAAATCATTTAATATCATCAATAAGTGTGGAACACTAATTATTTAGGTATTTATTATATTAATCATTTACTATATTTATTATATTAGATTTTCATTAATGGGTTATTAAATGTTAATTTTATGTGAGAAATTACCGCCATAGATTTATCAATTGGGAGATGAAATCTTGGACACCACTTACACATGCGAGATGAGGGTGTGGTCAGGAAAACTACACCCGTAGATTTATCTTTTTGAGGACAAATCTGGACCACCACTAACACAGGCTAACTTAGCCAAACTGTGTGTTGTACATATTAGTGGTTATTTATGTGTTTATAGGGATTAACCCGTGCGTAACTAATATCAACTGATATTGCATTAAAAAAAAAACTACTGATATTATTTGATTAGTGATTCATTCGACCTCCGCCACCGCTTCCACAACTTACTGTCGCAACTAATATCTATTGATATTGTTTCTATTTTTATCAAAATTATTTACTAATAGAAATACAAATTTATTAATTTAATTAAGAGAATTTTTATATAAAAAAAGAATTAAAATTTTACAAGAAACTTGTTGGTAGCCGTGCAACAAGTTGCGCTCCAACCCATTTTTGGATAGCTAAACCTAATCTAATAAAAAAAATTGTGAACTTTAATATTAATATCATGTCTAGCTATGTAATTTCTCAATTTTAACAAAAACTCTATATAGAACTTTAATATTAGCATCATTAAGAGAAATTTTATAATGAAAAAATATATAGATTATTTATTATGAGCAATTAGTGAACAAACAATTAATAAATCATTTAATATCACCAATAAGTGTGGAACACTAATTATTTAGGTATTTATTATATTAATCATCATTTACTATATTAGATTTTCATTAATGGGTTATTAAATGTTAGTTTTATGTGAGAAATAACGACCATATATTTATCAATTGGGAGATGAAATCTTGGCCACCACTTACACGTGCGAGATGAGGGTGTGGTCAGGAGAACTATATCGGTAGATTTATCTTTTTGAGGACAAATCTGGACCACCACTAACACAGCCTAACTTAGCAAAACTGTGTTTTGTACTTAAGATATATATATTATTAAAGAGGTCGTACAAACCACACTAGCATAAAAGATAGATTGATATATTAGACGAAGAAAATGAGTTCCAATAAGAACAATACCGAGAGGATTAAAACAATTCGAAAGATAGTAATGGTTGTACCAAGAAAGCTAAGGATCACCATAACTATTGATGGCGTGTGTAAGGTTCTTAGAATGCCCTTGTTAGCTGAAGTTCAAGATCATGTTGCCAATCTTACTCTTCCTGCTTCTTCTTCTGTTGAAATGGATGGTGTCCATGCTCACATTCCTTCGAATGAGCATGTAGGTGAAACTGTGTCTGGCACATCAGAAATACCCAGGGATACACTTCTAGAAGAAAAGGTACTTGAAGTTCCAACACAGTCTGCTAATGCTGCAACACGAGTACCAGATGCGATGGTTTTAGTTGAGCAGATTATCAAAGAAACTTTCGAATAATGTGGTTTTTGTTTTTAGAAATTATTTATTTTGATAATTTTATTATTATTGGATAAAGAGTATTACATTAATTAGTTGGAAGCCTAACAAACTAAGATTCAACAACATACTATTACATTATTTGAACAGGTTGTTGTGCTAACCTACCAGCGACCCTCATGGGTAACCTAGCCAAGGGAGCCGAAGCGGATGGGGGGCTGAGATTGTATCACAAGGGGTGAAAACTAACACTACCTTCCATGTTAATTCCTGCAATATTACACCATTGGGGTCTTGAACCTGGGACCTCCTGGAACGCATGAAACTTTTGGAAACGGGGATGACCAGCTAAGCTAGGGCCCGTTATTTTGATTAATTTAAAAAAAATTTATTTAGGATGTTGGTATTATTTTTCTTCGTTTAGTTTTAGAATGAATAATATAAAAATATTGGTTTTTTAATATATGCTCATTTTTTTCAAATTCTTTGCTTGATATTCAGTTTTCCGTAATATACCTTATATAACATAACATAAGCCCTTATGATAGTTATCAGATTTTAATTTTAATTTAGACACAACATAGCAATAATTTATGGAAAAACTGGACCACAAGGGATCTTCACACCAATGCCAAATTTGGGTCAAGCCAACCCAATGTGACAGACATTTTAGAAACAAAAAATAATCTTCTTTATTTTATTTGGCAAAACAGAAGAAGAAGAGTAATGAAGAGATCTATCTTTTCTTTTGCATGTACCCAAGAAAGCAACAAGATACTCATTATGGCTACCTAGATCTTCTTCTTTTGCATGCGCACACAAAATAAGATACTCATTGTGATTGACAAAATACTGCTTCTGAAGGAGAGAATATACTTCAAAAGGTCTGATAACACCCATAACCCTATCAGTAACCCTGTTAAGAGCAATTACTCCATACAATAAACCACTTTTATCTAAGGTAATATATATATTTCCAAATAATATGGTCCCAAATTTTACCAAAAATAAAATGTTAATAAATTCAAAAAAAAATTAAAAAGGAAAATATTTTACTAAAAAATTAATAATAAAAAAAAAAAGGCTTCAATGCTCTGATCAAAGGTACTGCTATATTTAAGAATAATACTTGTTTAGGTAGTCAAAAGTGTGAAAAGCATATAGTTAGATTGTTTTCTTTCTCTGCTTTATATCTTGTTACCAAAAAAGGTATATTAAAAAATAAGTGTGAGAAGGCTATACCGAAGGGGGAATTATTTTTTAAATTTTTTATTATTTTATATAAGACCAAAAGTTATCAGATCTTGTGGGTATACAATACTGGCTCTTGTTATAATACTTCTCTTTCAGTCACACATAACAAGAAGTCCCAAAATACAACTACCATAGGAATGTACCCCATAATCCAAAAATCAATCATAGGAATGTTCCATATATATGCTCCTAGTATTTAGTGATGGGGATGGTATTTAGGACAGAGTCCCACAAGAATATTCTACACAAATCTTTAAAATAGAAATTATCAAAGATCAAAAAATACTACCACAAACAGGAGTATTTATTATTGTACTAGCTAATTCCTTTGTTACTAGTGCCTTGGATATAGTAGTATCTTTTCTTTACTATAACTGAGTCAACTACATTGCACTATTTTACTCCCAATTCACATATTCTTAGAAGCAAAATAATAAATGATTAATATAGTACTAGCTAGTGCCTTGGAAGATCATAAATGCTTTTTGGTGCAATTTTTTTGATTAAAATCCCAATTCATATTCTTAGAAGCAATTCTAGCTAGCTCTTACAATTAAATTTGTATTAAAAGAATCGAGATGAGTATTTATTTTTTAAACTAGTGGCCGATAATACATCCTCTCGCAAGAACAAAGGAACAACAAAAAAAACAACCTTTACCAGAGAAAGGTTGAATCGGTTTTAACTAATGCGTGCCAATAACAAAAGTTGAAAACCCGAAACACATATGTTATGCTAAACACAACCCATGTAAACACAAATTATATTGTGACTTTTCACATATGAGTTTCAATCAGAACACCTTATGATCCTTTGATAAAGCCTACCAACATAGGCTAGAACTTAATCCCGATAAATCAAAAAGCCACACAAATCATAAGGGTTACACCATATGAGATCGAATATTAAGGTTAATAAAAACCAAGATCAGACATTCATAGACCGAAACACATAGCAAAAATATAAACATTCATTCACATGCTATATAATCGAAAACTATCACACAAAAATTATAAAATAATAATTTTATTCATAAATAATAGTTGATAGTTTTATTCAAAATAGACCTTATACAATAATATCGAGATAAATAAATACACTGGCATCTATTTTCTGATTAGATATTTAAACGATTCTCAAAGATCATCTTCAATATCCTCAAATTTCTCGGGATATTCATCTACAGCATCACGAATGATTTCCTGGATTATACACACAGTACCTTGATTATGTTAACATGCTAAAGCATTAACCTTTCGATTAATATTCTGAGCATTAACAATTCTTAGTAATGCTGCCCGTCTATGATGAGTTTCAACAAAACTGAGGAGAACTTGACGAAGATTGAGAATATGAATCTTGGAATCCAAACTATTTTAGACAAGAAGATTAGTAACTACTGCTTGAGATGTCACATCTTCACTCTCTTTTCGTTTATCCTCACAACCATATTTCTTGAAGGAATCAACAAGATTAACAGTTTCGCTAGAAACCTTTTCAGTCAAGGCTTTCAAAATCTTGGCTTGAGATCTGGTTTGAGGATACATCTTTTTAGTATAAGTTCTCAAACAAGACATGTACATATACCAGAGGATTTCAACACATACCAAACATAGGTATCAGCCTTAAATAATAATTCTGACCAGATTCGAAAATAATTTCGCATCTTATGTGTCCCCAAATCCTAAAGATTTTTCCGAAAAGAATCAATCATGTATCTAAAAATACTCAAGACAAGAAAACTTATCTTGTTTACACAAGTTGTTGTAAGAAAACTCATCTACACATAAAGAATTCTTAAATATCTTCAAGTAGATTGTGTATTCTCTCTATGTTGAATAAGAGATATTAACAGGATTCTGGATGCCCAGATACTTGTGCTTCCTTATATCAAAATATTGGGCATTATAAGGATGCATTTTCCAACATTGTTAAGTGTTGGGGTGAGAGTAATTTTCCTCACCTGGTAACATTGGAGCAACATCTTCTTTCTTATCTTTAGGAACATGATCTTGTGTCCTTGTACGAGTTTCTAAAGAGGTTGAAACATCTTCCTTATCATGACAATATAGTGATGCTATATTCATGTTTATCTTTCGAACCCAGGAAGGTATCATTTTTATTCGAACCCTCGTAACCTTGATCAGAGATACTGCAAATAGCTAAGATGCTTAATTCAAGACTTTTGATATATTTACTTAGGATATCAAAACCTTGTTGAAAATGTCTTTCCAATGATTTGCCAAAGAAAACTTCATGACAAGCATCTGTGAGAATTCTTCTTTTAAGAATTTTATTCCTTACTTGTGAATCATCTAGCGATTGTGTAAACTTTCACACTCTGAAGTTTTTTGATTCACTTCATTACACAAAGACAGTTTTTATTCCGAATATTCTTCCAGATTATTTTGGAGGCTGAGTGTATCTCACTTTGTTTCACAAATTCTTACATTTAGTTAAATAATAAGTTTGGATACTTCTTCCAGGATATTAATGGATTTTCTTGCTTCTCAAAAGGTTTTAACCTTATTGAAAAACCTTTGTAATCTAATCCGAAATTTAGAATTTGGGCAGGATAGTAAATTTAAATCCTTCTTCGTTCCAGGAATAAAAACAGAAGATTTTTCACCAATAACTGGAGTCGAATCCAAAAAGGATTCGAATCAGGCACTTGTACCTTTTGTTTGGATGCATTCTTTTCTTATCATGAACATGATTCTCAATCAAGTGTTTATCAGTCATAGATTTTATTCTTGATTTCAGAAAACAATTACGAAACCAATTTCCATTGACCCTTTTTGAGAGATTATTCTCAACATCTTGATGTACGCTAACTGAGTCATTTATAAGTTTAGCTTTACTTTTCTTATTTCGACTCATGTCTTATAGGTTGGATCGCACCGAACACAGATTCTTAGATCTTTTTGTGTTTGCCCGCTCTAATACCAATTCAAAAGACGAGGGTACCCAAATAAACCACAATATTTTATTTATCAACCTATAAGTTATCTACCGAATGTGATCGTCTATGGACAAAGTCGAGACAATATGACAATTCGGTTCACACTTTGTCTGATCGGCTATGAATACGAGATCGAGACAATACGACAACAAGATAACTTGTGTGATTGACTATGGATACAAGATCGAGAAAATACAACAACAAAGTGTGTTACTTGATAATAGGTTCGGTAATAACCAAACTCTATGGTATCAGTATCAAGTATTACGGGAGTTAACATACTTGTGTATTTTACTTAATTATAATAACAATTATAATACGGAATTCAAAGTAAAAGACACAGCAAAATTTTGTTAACGAGGAAACCGCAAATGGAGAAAAACCCCAGGATCTAATCCAGTTTTGAATACTCTCAGAATTAAGCCGCTATACAAAATCTAATACCAACTTCGTATAGTTGAGACCAAGCAGACTACCCTTAGCTAATTAGTTCCCTCAGTATCCCTGCGCCAGTTCTTTGGATCGTATTCCATACAGCAAAGGAAGAATATGTTTGGTAACTACTCTAATCAGTCTTGATACAAGATATAGATGAGTTGTTGACAAAGGCTCTTATGTTTAATCTAATAAATTCCTTTGTCTCGTTAGATCAATATAACTATATGTACCGAAATAGGCAGGTCCAGATTCGCACTCAATCAATATATATTTCAAAGAGAAATATACATAATGCCGATCTCACGCAACTAAAAAATCAGATCTATCAAAGATAAATCGATTCTAGTTGGATCCCAGCTGGTCAAGGTTTGTGCACTAAATCCACAAGATACGAAAACTAATAAGAAATCTTTTTCGTCTTCAAATTTTTTATTATCTTCAAAAGCTTCACAACACCACTTGAATCTCTTGTGATCAATCACGCACAGAACGGAGTATGTTAATAATAGATTATCATAAGATGTCTTTAGATCTAACAACAGTTCTACATATCTCGTCGATACTTTGATCTAGTCTGAGTGAATCTTATATCAGAAGAGAAGATTCTCAAGCATAAACAAACTAGGTGCAATCAAAGTTTCAACAAACGTTAGTCAATCAGATCGAATCAAAAACTAATAACACTGCAATTATCTAGTTTCCAACCAACGGTACTCGTAGAGCTTATTGATTCCACAGATTCTTTAAGTGAGAGGTCGTAAGAGATTTCACCTAATTATGATACTTTTCTTTCTGAATAGACGGCTCCACTAGAAACAACAAGAAATGAAGTTTGTATGGCTCTTAGAATGGTTTGCTAGAAATGCAAACTTATGTATTTATAGACCAAGGATGTTTGAACACCAAGGAATTTCCAAAACCGAAAATATTCTCAAGATATGCAATGATTTCCCAAATTTAGTTTTCATAATTCCAATAAATGTTGATCCAATATTTTCTGAAATCTCTCAATAGAAAATCTCCAATTAGTAAATGCACATTACAAACTTTTATTCTCTAGAGCTATGCATTAATTGCTGGTATTTAAAGCATATAAAACCAAAAACCTTAATTAAAAGATTCTTATTTTTTTCGGCACATGAATATCTTTGAACAATAAATGGTATGAGTTACTGCTCGTGTTAAAATTATGTTGACATCTTTTCACTGCAAATCTTTAATTCATATTTACATGGATTTGCTTTTTGGAATCGGTTATACCATACTTCCAAACAAGTTTATAATTGGTTTGACAGTATTCCAAGACTACTATGTGATTGGTCATACCCAATCATAATGGTTAGTTGTGATCGGTCCTTCCAAGTCACATACATGGGTTCAGATCTGTCATACCTAAACATGGTACGTACTTGTGATCGGTAACACTAGTTACTAGGATCAGTTACACCAATTACAAGGATTGGTTCCATCTATACATGGTATCTACTTGTGATCGGTCACACAATCCACAAGGATCGGTTACA
Organism: Papaver bracteatum; assembly: GCA_023529315.1. Taxonomy (NCBI): domain Eukaryota; kingdom Viridiplantae; phylum Streptophyta; class Magnoliopsida; order Ranunculales; family Papaveraceae; genus Papaver; species Papaver bracteatum. Next base: position 109,864 of record JAJJWX010004605.1, read on the forward strand.
AAAATTACAAGGATCGGTCACACAACACTTATGATCGGTCATACCAATTAGAAGGATCGATCATAGTATCTAATGGTGATTACTTAGGATCAGTTACACCAAATACCATGACCGGTCATACAAAATCATAAGTCTTGGAATTATGATCGGTTATACCAAGATACATAACCTGAGTTAAGATCGGTTCTACCAACTCACACATATTGGTCATCCAAAGATATGCAATGAATAGTTAGACCAATAAACCTATTGATTTCCTTTTCGATCCACGAAACAAGTTCATGAATGTACTTCCTTTAAACAAATGTAAAACATTGTTTCCTAGGATGAAATCTTCACCATAACCCATTCACATAATCATAACACTATATACAAGATTATGTCGATGTCATATCTACGAAGTTCAAAAGATAAGCGTTATACTTCGTAGTCTAATTCATTAATACTATAATCATACTATTATGATCATGTCACATCATTAGAGTATTATATACAATGTGTACATTATATACATCTTCGCAGTTATGTTTTCAATATAGCACGACTTGAAAGATACGTTAGGAATGAAACAGTTCAAGTCAATATTACTAACCTCAAGTGGAAGGATGATGTCGTCTTTGTAGTTCATTACTTCTTCACATTCTTCAGGTCTTCGGAGTAATTCTTGTATGTCTCAACATTCCTATACTTTATAGTCTGACCTAAATGAAGTTGACTCTAGTATAATCAAGCGACTCTTGATGAGTTTTGATACTAATATATGAAAACCAAACTTGACATACCAACGCTTGGTGCGTTCAACCGAGCTATGCTCTAACAGATGTTGTTGGTAGTAATCTCAGCAGATGGTGTGATTTTCTTAAATATGAAATCACATCATGATTTCTAGATGAACCAGAGGGTAGTGGCAAGGAAACCATATTTAAAAATGGTTTATTGGGAGAAACCATATATTGATCCAATCCAGTAAAGGACTTAAACCTCCAAAAATTTGATGATTCCCACCACTTTACTGAGTTCAAATAGAGGAAGCAAAGCGGAAAAATATCAGGGTATGGTATATGTCTTCTTCAGAAAGTGAGATCAATGTAGTTGAGGATACTTGCGGTTTTGGCATTGGTGGGGAGAAACACTACACCAAAAAGCCAAATTTACCACGTTTATTTTCGTTGCTAACAATTTAAGCAACGTTTATGTATGTTGCCCACACAGCGTCACAAATTTAAAGTAGGGTATATTAATTATATGTCCCTACTTTTAACTCCCTACAAATATATCCTTATGCAACAATAAATATGTCCCTCCTTTTTTATAACCTTATCCATTTAATATTAGATTACCTTAATACCCTCACCCATATAATATTTTTCTTTATTTCAAAATAAAACAAATTTCTTCCTCTACCACTTCACCACCACCACTATCACTACCACCACCAACATTCAACTACCATTCCACCACCACCACCGTTCAACAACCACCACCTACCAACCGCCACCACCACCAATATTCCACCACAACTACTTCACCACCACCATTACACCACCACTAGTCTGTTGCCGCCACCACCACAAATTCGTCGTTGCCGTCGTCGTCGCCGCCACCACCGTCGTCGCCGGTTCAAATGTTTTTGTATCAACAAAAAGTAGTTGATCCATTTCAGTTGGATCAAACAGTGGATGTTTATCCATTGCAGTTGGATCAACAGTAAAAGTTTATCCATTGCAGTTGGATCAACAATGGATGTTTATCCATGCTGATGGAAAAATGCTACCACTTCATCAGCTGCAGTTTCAGATTCACCAACAAAACCATCAACAGTAGAAGTTTATCTAAGAAAAAAGGATCAACAGTAGAAGTTGATCCAATTTTAGTGGATCAACAATGGAAGTTGATCCATGTAAAATTGGATCAATAATGATAGTTTATCCATGTAAAATGGAGTGAACTTGGCGTGAGTCGAACACGCATCATCTGACATGGAGTCAGTCATGCTACCATTGCACCACAAGTTCAACATTAGAACAAATTTACATGATTCAAACTACAAAACTTGAGTTCAAAGGATCAACAATAGTAGTTGATCCCATATAGATGGATCAACAACCATAGTTGATCCAAAATATATGGATCAACAACCATAGTTTATCCAATATCAATGCCTGCTGCAACCTAGATAACCACCATATTTCATTACATGTAGCTTCATAAACACCAACAGCTCCAAGACCAGCTTCAAAACCAATCTCAGTTGAATCAACAGTGGATGTTTATCCATTGCAGTTGGATCAACAATAGAAGTTTATCCATTGCAGTTGGATCAACAACCATAGTTGATCCAATATCACTGCCTACTTCAAACCAGATAACCACCATATTTCATTCAGCAACATGCTTCAATCTCTGTAATAACAACTCATACCAACACTGCCACCAACAAAATAACAAATGATTATCACTTGTAGCTTCATAAAACAAAATTTCGACATAGCAAATCATGAAAATTTCGCAATGTGCACAAATTTTAATGAATTTGGACGGCTTTGTAAGAAAATGAAGCAAACAAACATCACGAAAAGTACAAAAATCGACATAGCATATCATCATTATAAACATGATAAACACAATCGTGCTTACACCACTATACAAAACAAAAAATATAGCTACTTCAATATTTTTGCAGGTCAATTCACATTTTACGTTCACTCCTTTTTTTAGATCTTTCAGTAAACATAGAAACTAAAGATTACAGCCAAAGAAAATTAAAGATCAAAACTAAAAATTAGTAATTATATTGATTCCTCTTACCCTGATTCATTTGTGAAATTAATTTGATTCCTCGTACGCTTATTCATTTGATCTACTCCGCCGTTTTTATTTCGAGGATCTGTTTGCTGATCTTTGTTTTGATCTTTGTTTAGGCAACAAGGCTTGTGGGGGGACCTTCATTGATTAGGAGAAGTTTATTACGCTAGCACAATATAGCAATAACTTTCAAGCAGTTACATTAATAACCAGTACTTCGACAATACAAAATAAAGACTCACCAACCACTCCGTAGCTGAGAGCTTTGATATACCCCAGTGAAGCACCAAGGTACCTTTCATATTTTAGGAAACGATCAAATGATGGTCACCCATGACCGTTATCAGAAGAATCTGTATCCAGGAAAAAAAAATTAAATAAATAAATAAATATAGTAAAAATAAATATTTACCATTGAACTGAAAAATTGAATTGTCAAAATATAATCAACAGAACAGGAACATCTCTTTATTTCTAGATAGAAGCCTACCACTATTTCATGGTTTCCATCTTGAAATATTTGCCTCAGGATCACGTTATCTCCTCCAATACATTTCTCAACAAGATTCATGAGAGGTGATGCTGGGAAGCTGTTGGCTTTAGCTTGTGTGTTGGAATTTTTGTTTAACCACTGCCCCACATCATATCTTCTGTGAGGGTTAGGCGTCGGAGCCCTGCTAACAACTACAGGACGTTCTTTTTCATCAACGCTCCTTTTTGTTGAAGCTGGTTGACTGCAGTTTCTCAATTCTTCCAAGGAAACTCCATTCGAAAACTGGCTTTGAAGCTCTCTATATGCAGCATCATAGTCTTCCTGCATCAAATTAATAAAACTAATATAATGTAAAACATAATTACCAAAAATGAGAACAATCAAACATATGACGGCCATTATACATCCCCTAAGAGCGTCCACAGTCATGGACCATAAAATGTACTAAAGGACGTATAGTCCATAAAACGAATCACAGTGGGAGTGTACTAAAACCATATATTTGGTTTTAGTTGGAGAGAGAGTGAAACCTCGATCAAATTTGGTCGAGTCTGTGGACTAAAACTAAATATAGTCAGGCGTAAGTTGAAAGTTCGTTTGACAATGGGGCGGTATTTTAAAGTGCGTCCGTTGCGGAGCGTACTCAAAAGTTACGCCCGTTGGTGAGGCGTAGATGCAATGTATGCTCGGCTGAGGCGGATGGTATGGTTACCGCCCCATGGGCGAATGTTCTGTCTACGCCCCATAGGAGGCGCATGCTTTTGATACCGCCCGCATGGGGCGATAATTCTAAGTACGCCCCATCCGGGCGTACACATACAAATGCGCCCCATTGGGGCGTTCGCTGAAAGTTCGCCTGATGATAAATATCCGAATTTAAATTTTAAATTTCCGACCGTTGACATTCTTTCCATTGGACAATTTTGAACGATATCTCAACGGTTATTTTTTCCTTTACCCTATATAGGCTTGCCATTTCATTTCATGAACTACAACATTTCATCACCAGTGCTAAACTATAAAAACCAATCATAGTATCATTTTATCTTTGAGATCAGTTTAAGAGTTATGTCATCACGAGCACCACGAGGTCCAAATTTTTCACCAGTTGAAGACTTAATGATGTGTAAAATTCATTTATCAATATCTCAAGATTCTTCTGTTGGAACAGATCAATCAAAGGCAGAGTTATGGAGTCGCATCAAAGATGATATGGAACATCATTTACCCAAGATACCAAACGTCCTTGGACCTCCGTTAAAAAAAGATTTAATGAAATAAGTAGAGATGTTGCGCTCTTCTCTGCAAAAGAGTCTGAAGTGGAAGGAGAACATCATACCGGATGGGGTCCTGAAATGAAGGTGAGTAATCTTTATATTTTTGAACCCTTGTTAATCATATTTTACTAGCGGTCGAACTAATCTTGTTTTGAAATACAATTATAGGTTGAAGAAGTAAATAAGCGGTTCAAGGAATGCAATGATAATAAAAGATTTAAACACGAAGAGTGCTACCCAATTATGTTAGAAAATATTAAATATAATCGGAGATCGACATTTGTGTTTGATACGACGCATGATACGGAAGATTATGAGAATGCCGGTGTGGACGGGGAAGGACAACAACCAAATACTCAAGGCGATTCCGGTAATGACACCGATGTAGGAGACATAGAGAACACATATCTGCGTCATATTGGGAAAAAAGAAGCAAAACGACTAAAGAAAACAGGGAGAGAAAAATCCACCGCCCAACAGGAAATGATGGGAATAATTATTAAACAACAAGACGATTTTAACTCCCATTACAAAGAACAATCAAAACTCAAGATGGCACAAAGACAAGCCGAGTTTGAAGCAAAACAAGCAAGGCAAGATAGAATGGAAGCTAAGGAAGCATCAGACGAAGAAATTCGCATCATGCGCATGAATCTCGATGGAATGGATCCTATTGAAAAAGAATACTTCCAACTTCGAAAGGCGGAGATAATGCAGAATAGAAGAAACCGAGCATAAATGTGAACTGATTAGTTATTACACCTTGATTATTATTTTTAAGAGATTAATAGTTTTAGTAATTACGTTGTTTTTTAATATTTATATTATTATCATTAGTATATTAATCTTTCAATTTTTGGATTTTAGAAGAAATTTTCTTTGAATATAATAAATTTTAACAAACTTAGAGTAAGGATATATTTTAATACTAATAAGTTACAGCACATTCATATTATCGTCTGTTGCACAAGACGAAAACTACAAGAATAAATAAAAACATTCATAAGCAATATAATAAATACATTTTAATTATTCCCATATTCTGACCATATGTGTTCGATCAAGTCATCACGCAACCGATTATGTATTTGTTTGTTGCGCATTGTATGATCGCGTTGGTAGGCTCTCATTTGGGAAAGTTCCTCACTTAGGTTTCTCGATATATTAATCGGTGCTGTGTTGCTTCGTTGTTCGTATACATGCGGCCATTCACCGGGTATACGTTCATCCTCGACAATCATATTGTGTAAAATTATACAAGTTTTCATGATATATGCAAGCACATCTGGATTCCACATTCTGGCCGGTTGCTTGATGATTGCAAATTGTTGTTGTAGTACACCAAATCCCCGCTCTACATCTTTTCGTGCACCCTCTTGCAAGCTTGAAAACAATTCTTTTTTCTGACCCTCTGGATATTTTATTGCCATAAAAATTGTAGCAATCTCTGGGTATATGCCTTTCGCCCAAGTATATGTTGTGCTGTATTGTTAGACAAGTCATACGCATTTCAAAATTTATAAATGTTGCATTGGAATTTAATAAAAACGGCTACATAAAAAGGAACTATTAACTCACAATGCCATTCCAGGAAAATATTGCCCTTGAGTCTGACAACTCCTTAACCTTGCTACTCAATTGAGATGTGAGGAAATGTGTATGATATTCCCATGGATGCCATGTCAGTTGGTCTTCAGTCAACTGATTAAGTAAAGTCCTACAACGACCAATCTCAATAATCTTCTTCTTTCCCATCCATATAGAACTTCTAGGCCATTTTCGTGCAGTATCTTCACTCATTTTAACATCTGGTCGACATATACCCAAATATTCGTACCCCCAAAACTGCTTCGTAAAAACGACAAACAAATTATTCAGTTGCTAATAATGAAACATAAATAAATAAATAAATAAATATATATATATGACCCAATAAAAGTTACCTCTAGAATTTGGAAGGGCCCGCAAAGTCCTTTCTGGCACCTACTTGATAAACCGAGTGCTGTAAGTAATCTTGAAAAAGCAGCACCACCCCAATCATATGTGCCAACTGTATCTAGATTTTCAAAAGCATCTAGCCATCCGTCATCAATATATTTCTTTGCATTACTAAAGAAAAATTGACCCAAAACATACATAAAAAAGGCTGTTGCAACTCTTTTAGCAAGGGCATTATCATTTTCAGCCGCAACCAACGTATCTTTATTGAAATATGAGCTTAAAAAGGTTACTGTAATTGCATTTGAAACCCACGACGCGCCTTTTGGACAAAGCGAGGCATCTTGTATGTCAGGAAAAACATGCTCACGATCATATTCAAAAGTGTACTTCTCTGAATCATACGGAATATCAGGCCCAACACCAATACTCAATCCTGTTAACATGACCCAATCATGGGGTGTAAACCCCATCTCACCAAATGGAAAGTGAAAAGTGTTTGTTGTGTCCCAAAACCGCTCAACAATATAATCGATCAAGGAATGTGAGGTTTCTCGTATATTCATGGTCAATAAACTATCCCACCCTGCCCTTTCAATTATATATTTAACTCTAAGGCTATACTTGTTAATAAGCTTATAGTATTTAATGACCGAGACAAGAGAACCACGATGTTGATACCTAAATGTTGGATCTGTTGCAAATGTAATTTCCGTTGTAGCGTGTTTCTTATAATCTTCAACTACACGATAGGTCCCTAACTCAGGAATAGAGACCTCCTCCATTTCAATACTCGGGTTAATTCCAACATCATCATTAGCTTTAGATTTCTGTTTCTTGTTAGGCTCATTTTTGTTGGTCTTTAGTCGCCCAACGAATCTCGCAACTACATTTTTGGACATCTGAACACGCAAAAATTAATAATTTCGATCACCATCAAAACACAATACATATTCCCGAATATAAGTATATTATTCATGAGTAAAAGAGTCACCAAAAAACTACAAAACATATTCCCGACCACACTCGTGGAATTCCATATATTTCTATATATATACAAACTATATATAACTCCGCACTATGCTTAAAAAAAAAAAAAAAAAAAAAATTAACGCACTCGGAATTCAATATGCAGTACAAATATATCAAAGTCCTCATTCCTCAAAATTATACAAAACCTAAACATATTCATAAACAATCCAAATTCATAATAATTGATTATAAATCAATTGTGTTAACCCAATTGACATACACACAAATTAGGTGTTCTATATATACTATCTAATTTTAAAATTAATCCAATTTATATATACACCAATTAGGTCTTCACAGATTAACAAAATTAAATTAACCAAACAAACCAATACACCAAATTAACCAAAACCCTATTAAATCAATCATCCAAAACATAATTTACAACTTAATAAACGTAGCTACAAATTAAAGTAAATTTTAAAATTAAATTAACAAAACCTAATTCAAAACTATTATAATCATACCTTATAATAGACCACTTAAAGATACGGGAATAGGGTTCACCAGCTACAGTTAATCTGGTAGAAGAGTTTAGGAGAAATAAGAACATGCATTGAAGTGAAGATGGTTCGCGAAAAATAACACAGGTAGAAGACTGAAGAAGATGGGGAAGAACTCGGCCCTTTTCTTGTGATGTCCACAGGTTTTTTTCTTCCCTTTTTCAATAAAACACGACACGCGGACATCATCAATTTTCAACTTCGAAAATGGGGCGCACATTGGGTGTACGCCCAACTCTAATGCACACGTTGATTTCACACGGTAGGCGCATATTTGATGGGGCGAACTTTTGGTATACGCCCCAACTGTAATGCACACAGTTGTTTCACACGGTGGCGCATATTTGATGGGGCGAACGTTTGGTATGCGCCCGAGTTGGGGAGTAATTTTAATCGTGCGCTGCATGGGGCGGACTTTCAATCTGCGCTCCTCACTCGCGCGGACAACACCACCTACGTTTCCACTCGGGCGTAACTTAAGCATTCGTTTGATGGCAGGCGCACATTTGATCTACGCCTCATTCGGGCGTTTGCGTAGGTATCCGTCTAGTACACGCGCGTAGATTAAAGATGCGCTCAGTATCAGGCGAACATGGAAAAATTCGCTTGACCATAATTTTACTCCCACCCTAGCGTTCAAACACGTTCTAAACCAAATATTTTTGGTATTTGGTTTTAATTTTAGTTTTAGGATGGTCCATGACTGTGGATGCTCTAACACTATATACAGGTTGCCTATTACTTGGAAGTAAGCAAACCTTTTGCTGCTGCGGAGAGTTTCTTGGCTTGCCCTTACTTTCCCAAAGCAAATATGCCCTACGGTTTAAAGATCAAAACTAAAAATTAGTAATTATATTGATTCCTCTTACCCTGATTCATTTGTGAAATTAATTTGATTCCTCGTACGCTTATTCATTTCATCTACTCCGCCGTTTTTATTTCGAGGATTTGTTTGCTGATCTTTGTTTTGCGTTCCCCAATTGATCTATGCCAGAATTACAATCGATCTTAATCGAACAAGGAAATCCCCAATTTCAGCACCACAACGATACAAATCCCCAATTTCAAAACTCCCCAATTACGGCACACCAATTTGAGAGGCTAAAGAACACCAATCCCAATTTCATACATTGATTAGTGAGGATTTGATTGTTGAGAAAACGTAATCAAATTGGAAAACTGATCCCCATTTTTGAAATAAATTACTGTTTGCAATTATTTCGATCCATAACCAAACAAACAAAAATTAATTTCTGTTTCAGATTTGTATATATCTCTCTCAAATCTCTTATCTCAAATCTCTCTCCCCATCTCCAAGATCGAGTCTACCGAAACCAATTAGGTACAGAAACACAGATCTGATGTTAACGGAGGCGGAGCTGGTGGTGGAGCTGGTGGTGGTGGTGGAGGTGGAGCTAGTGGTGTTTGAAAGAAACGGAGAGAAGAAAGAAATGATTTTTTTAGATGTAAAATTGAATATGAACTGATTGAATCCGTGATTTTAAAAGAAATAGGTAGATAGATGGGAGGGCAAATCTGGAAGAAATAAAAATCTTATTGGACCCCTGATGGGCTTATTGATAAAGAGGGACAAAATTATTATGTGATAAGGATATTTGTGTAGATCATCAAAAGTAAGGACAAAAGTTCAATTACCACTTTTAAGTAACATTTAAAAAACGTTGCTTAAATTAATTAAAGCAACGTTTCAGACGTTGCTTCATCCGTTGCTTTAATTAGACATAATGCAACGTATAAAATAATTTAAGCAACATATATATCCGTTGCAAAATATTTTATCTTAAATTAATTTTTTTTTACAAAATCTGTATTCATATTTTCAGTATTACAAATATATTAAACCTTGACATGATAAGACAATCACTCATACTATATACAACATCATGAACTTAGTTTAAATATACACAATGAAATTCTATTCAGAAACATGAGTACATTGCTATGCTGCTCTAACTTGAACAACAAACATAAATGGTATAAGTTACCTTGATTCTTTTTCTGCACTTAGCACAAGGATAGGATTTAATGAACCAATTCATCAATTACAATACCAGCTTCGTACCATTTTTCCTACAGACAACAATCAAAATGTTCATTCCAAAACATAAGAACGGATATAAACCTATTGCAATAAGATGACTATAAAATCGATAATGTTCATTCCACCAAGAAACGCTAGCAGGTAAGGTCACAGGTCCATCAAATTGAACCATACAAGCACATATATCATATCACACAAAATGTCACCGTATTGCCATAGGGTAATTCCACTTCATGTACAGGTCTATGGCATAAGGTACTCTTGAAAATGGAACCAAGTTTGTTGTGAAGACAATTACCTTATCTTGGAAAAGCAACGCAACATGGTCTGTAAGCCTCATAATATTTCTGGCTTTGATGGTCACCTTTATAGAATCCATCCAGAAATGTAGAAGATTGGTACTTCACCATGAATTAGATGCAACAGAATATCGAACCAAGCATGAAAGCCTCTCAAACCAATTCTCCCATTTATCTAATCTTTACTCGTGTGCTCTTGACAACTCTGATGCTCTTTTTCAAGAGAATACTCAACTAATATATGATCGAAAATTCTTGAATGATGATATATCTCAACTTTTTTCTTCCTTAACTAAAGCTAATTTGAGGATAGAAACCTTATTAGAAGAGAACAAAACCTTATCAGAAGAGAAATGTTCGTTTTTGAATACAATGATTGTTTCTTCGCAAGAATTAAAGACTCTTCAGAATAAATGTTGTGATCAAGAAAATCTTCTTTCTTTGTTGAAAGGTGAACTTGAGGAATTAAAGAAGTCTTCAGATGCTGAAAGAAATTCTTTTGTTATTGAGAAGAATTCTCTTATTAATAAGAATATAGTCTTGAGTGCTAAGAAGAATCAACTTGAAGAAGATTATTCGTCATTAAAAAATCTTAATGCCAAACTTGCGAAGGATAAAAAATTTCTCCTTTCTAAAGATCAAAATCTTCAATCTCGACTTAAAGGATTAGTTGGTGATGGTTTTGATAATGCGATGAATCAGATGAAGAACTGTTGTCTATCTTTAGCTCAATCTCTTACTTCGCAAAGAGAAGGTAGTCATTAAAATTTGATTGTATCTTACGAAGTTTCAACTTGTTACGATTGTAAATAAGAAATCCTCCCTTTTAAGTATAAGAAATAAAATATATGAAATATCCTTTATAAATATACTACATATACAATACCTTTGAAGAAGTATTAGAAGTACTAAATCCGTCAAATGAAGAGATATAAGAAGTATTAGAAGTACTCGATCCACCAAATGAAGAGATATAAGAAGTATTAGAAGTACTCAATTCACCAAATGAAGAAATATAAGAAGTATTAGAAGTACTCAATTCACCAAATGAAGAAATATAAGAAGTATTCAATCTGTGAATAATTATGTAACATATGATGAAGTATAATGATTATTTAACCTTTACCAAATGAAATATCCGTTGAAGAAGTATAATAAATATGAGATATTCTTGAAGAATTATAAGAAGTATTCAACATTTGGAGAAATATTCAATATATGGAGAAGTATAAGAAGTATTTAATTCTCGTAACATTTTACGAGTATGAACTTATCTGTATTTGATTACTATCAAAATCGCATCTTTTGTTAAGTCTTCGTGAAAAATCTTCAATGATGTTATCTTCTTTGATAGGACTTCTTGTAAAAATTCTTCAATGGTATTGACGAAGCTGTCTTCTCTTCAAAACTTTATGATGTGTATTCTTGTATAATTTCTTCAATGGTTTTGATGTAATGAATTTCATGAATTTCTGTGGTCTTATCATGCCTTCCTAAGTAAAGGTCTTATTTTGCCACCTTTTTTGTAGCGACAAAATCGCAGGACGTTCTTACACTTTCATGCAAAAACCCATTGATCTTGCCTTATCTTTTTTGTATAGTATTTTAGCCTCTTCAGGAATTGTTGCGACAATATGACAGGCTTAAATATTCTTGCGAACGTAAAGCCCCATGACATTTCCGTCTTGCGATGAAATCGCAGGACGTCTCTACACTTTCATGTAGTGACCCATTGATCTCATCTTAACTTCTTTGTTTCATTCTGCGAGTTCTTTTTTTTTTTTTTTTTTTTTTTTTTTTTTAGAATGCTCGCAGAACTTCATTTGTTGCAAAAATATGACAAGCATTTATGTTCTCGCAAACAAGAAGCCTCGTGACATTTGCGTCTTATAGCACGTATCAGCTCCCTAATGGAGGGTGCTTCCCTTTATCTTCCCCCTGGTTTCCCCTTCAAGGAAGCGTACATCGACCATACAAGGTTATCTCTTCCCATCCGGTTCTGCCAACAACCATCTTTTGATCGCAACCTCTTATCCTTTTTGCCTATAGGGCTTATAGTTACGAGGTTGCACCCTATGGGTATCTTTGGGCCAAGTGCATCATTTTCCAAGACTTGTCAAAAATGGCAGATGTGGTTCAACCTCACCCGGCACTCTTGACTCAACCGTGTACCTCAGCGCCTTGATCGTTTTCTGCACTTCTTAGGAAAGACAATATGCCTTAGTCGCCCAACCTAAATCCTCTTACACCACATTTTATATTGCGTAATGTCGCTAGATTAGGTGAGAATCCAAGGTGTCTAACCTGGATAGGTACCCCATTATTGGGTTGTACCCCTAAATTTTTACCATGTACTAAGGGCCCTTGGTGGTGTTCCGGTTACCCTTAGCCACGTTATAGGTACCCCCTTAAATGACGTACTTTAGGACTTTGCCTCTTACGAAATATAGCTTCGCGAACTAGGGTGTACGCCACAAAGGTTTGCCTGTATAAAATTTTCTGCGGCTCTCTTTCTTTTTTGGAGGCTGATCACAGATTGCGGTCTTTTATTCGCAAATTTATGAAAGTTTAATCAATATAAATTTTGAAACTCGTAACTTTTCCCAATTTCCTGCGAGCAAACAATATTCGTAAAAAATTTCATGAGTTTTATGGATAATACCTTTTCAAATATAGTCTGTTCCAAGGTTTACCAAGCCTTAAACCCATGTCTCTCCCTTCTGGATCCATCAGCCGATAAGCTCCGCTTCCTACAACTTCTTTAATAACATATGGTCCATCCCATTTTGGTGCTAATTTTCCTCCATTTTATTTTTGATATGGAGGTGTTTCTCGCATGACCAAATCACCTGGTTTATATTCACGTTCAATGACTCTCTTGTTGTATTCTCGAGCTAATCGTTCCTGATAAATCTTCATATGGTGCAACACCTTTTCTCTTTTTTCTTCCAAAACATCCAATTCACTTACTATTACTCCCGCACTTAAATTTCTTTCCCAAGCTTCTTTCTTTGTTGTCGGAATTACAACCTCTGTGGGTAATACTGCTTCTACTCCATATGTTAGACAATAAGGAGACATTCCAGTTGCTTCTCTTCTAGTTGTATTGTATGCCAAAACTGCGCTAGGTACTTGCTCGCACCACCCTTTGAGATGTCCTTCTAATTTCTTTTTGATTGTATCTGCGATTGTTTTATTTGTTTCTTCTGCTTGTCCATTAGCTTGTGGATATAACAGGGTTGACTTCCCACATTTTATCCTAAAAGCACTGAGTAACATCTCTATATTCTTCCCCTCAAATTGTTTTCCATTATCAGATACTAGTTGTCTGGAACCCGAACATATTTTATGGAGCTGTACTTTACGCTACTCAAGCACTGCAAATGAGGTTCTCAAATATGAATGTAAAAACATCTTTATCACGAATATCTTTGTCATCGCTTTTACTATTCGTTTGAGAGCTTCGTGAAATAATCTGTTGCAACTATCAAGTATCGCCTTTGTCCAGATCCAGGTATAAATGGTCCAACAATATCCAACCCCCATTTACCAAAAGGCCAGCAGCTTGTTGAAGAAGTTAATGTGGCCCCTGGTGCATGAATTCTTTTACCATGTCGTTGACATTCCTTGCATCTTAAACGAACAATTTTGGTCGCCCTCTGTATGCATATAAGGCCAGTAATATCCTTGTATCTTTTCTCTATATGCTAGAGATCTTCCCCACTATGATTGCGCCTTCTCCTCCATGTAACATCTTCAATATCTTTTCTCCTTCTTCGCGAGTTAAGCATCTGAGAGGTGGTCCATTGAAAGATTTTCTATATAAAATTCCTTCTCGCAACTCATAGTTTGTTGCACGACTCTTTAATTTATGTGCTTCTAGTCTGTTCCTGGATATTTCTCCTGTTGCGAGATATGCATGAATTTCTTTTCTCCAATCTGTGATGTTGTTTGATAACTCTCTTTCTACTTCCATCTCAACAGCTTCCTCAATTTCTTTCTCTTTGTCCACTGATGGGTGTTGAAGTATCTGTATTTGGATATTTCTTGTATTTGAATTTGTCATCATGCTTGGAATAAATGCAAAAGCATCTGCGATACGGTTATATTTTCTGGATATATGTCTCCATTTTAATTTTGGTATCTTCGCAGATAATTCTTCAACGAGTTTCTTGTATTTTTTCAAAGAAGATTCATTTGTGGTATATTCCCCTTTAATTTGACAAATCACTAACTGTGAATCACTTGTTATCCTTATACTTTCAAGCTTCTTTTCTATTGCGATCTTTAATGCATGCACTACAGCTTGTGACTCTGTTTCATTGTTCGTGGATGCAAATTTAGTCTGAATGAGAATGTTGTTCTTTCTCCTTGGTGAAATCAACACGACTCCAATTCCATTTCCCTCACTATTGGATGATCCGTCCACTAGAATTTCCCATCTATTTGGTTCTGTTAACAAGTCTTTTGGATTTCCAAATTCTTCTTCAACATCCATCATTTCCTCTACTGCTTCATCTTCTTCCAAAGGAAATTCTGCCAAAAAATCTGCGACGACTTGTGATTTTTGCGATGACAATACTTCATATTTTATCTTGTAATGATTTACTTGGGCATTCCACCTTTCTATTCTTCATGACCTTTTTGTATTCTTCATGATTGATTCAATTGGGACTTTGGTTACCACTTTTATCACATGTGCTTGAAAGTATATTCGTAACTTGAATGATGCATAAACCAGGGCTAAGATTAACTTCTCCATTTTAGAATAATTCTTCTCTGCTGCATTAAAGGTTTTACTAATATAGTAAATGGGCCTTTCTACTCCTGCATCTGCTCGCAACAGAATTGCACTTAGAGCATATGGAGTTGTTGCGAGGTATACCAATAATTCTTCGCCTCTCTTGGGTTTCTGTAGTATAGATGTATTTGCGAGGTATTCTTTGATTCCTTGAAAAGCTTTTTCACATTCATCAGTCCACTTGAATTTTGCTCCCTTTTTAAGTATGTTGAAAAAATGTTTGCATTTATCTGACATTCGCGAAATAAACCTTCCAAGTGAAGCCAAGAGTCCATTTAGCTTTTGTACTTCTTTTACCGTTGCAGGTGTTGGCATGTCACGAACTGCTTGGACCTTTTCTGGATCAACTTGTATTCCCTCCTTTGATACTATGTATCCCAAGAACTTTCCAGATGAAACCCCAATTATACATTTCTCAAGATTTAATTTGATGTTGAACTTTCTCATCTGCTCAAATATTTCCTTCAAATCTTGCACATGATCTTTAGCTTCCTTGCTTTTTATCAACATGTCATCTACATATACCTCCAAAGTTTTATGTATCCACTTCGCGAACACTTTTTCAAACATACGTTGATATGTAGCACCCGCATTTCGCAAACCAAATGGCATCTTCACATAACAATACAAACCCCTTGGAGCAAAAAAGGCAGTATGTTCTTGATCTTCTTCTGCGAGTGATATTTGATTATACCCTTTGTATCCATCAAGTGAAGTGACTCTATCATGACCTGCAGCTGATTCCACCATTTGTGGTATATCTGGTAGTGGAAAACTGTCTTTGGGACATGCCTTGTTTAGATCAGTGAAATCTATGCAAATTCTTATTCCTTTATTCTTTTTCGGAACATTGACCATATTCGCAATCCATTCTGGATATTTTGCTTCCCTTATGATCCATTTTTATCTATGTTCAATCTATGACACGCCACTGATGGATCAATTCCTGGTATCTCATCTACACTTCCTGCGAATATATCTTTATATTCTCGCAAAAGATCAATAGTTCTTTTTTCTTCTTCTTCATCCATCTTAGTTCCAATTCGCAAGAATAAAGGCTCCTCTTTACTTCCAATATTTATTTCTTTAGTTGGTTCAGCTGCAACATAGCTTGGACTTTGCTCCCCCATAGGTGTTGGTTCTTTGATTATTTTTGCTGGTTCCCCTTCTTTTTCTGGAATTTCATTTGGTATACCTCTCCCTTCCTTTGGTCTTATTGTATATACTCGGAATTCTTCTTCCTTTTTTGTTTCCTTCGCAAGTTTCCTACGAAGCTGTTTCTTTCTTGCTCTTCCTCCGCATTGCGTTACTTCAATTTGATAACAAAATTTTGCACTATCAAGATCTCCTTTTATTTCTTGTATTCCATTTGGTGTAGGAAATTTGATTTTTTGATGTAATGTTGAAGCAACAACTTTGATCGTATGAATCCACGGCCTTCCTATCAGCATGTTATATGGAGATTCCATATCTATCACACACAAGATTACATGTGTTTCGATTTCTCCCATTAATATTCGCAGCGCGATTTCCCCTTTAGATTTTGTTGTAGATTTTCCTAATCCATGAATAAGACATTTTGAATTTGTGATTTCTTCATCTTTAATTCCCATCCCCTTAAGTGCATGATAGAATATGATATTAACAGAACTCCCTGTATCAACCAGAATTCGGTTTAATTTCCATTTTTCTATAGTTTTATTATCTTCTAGCATGATCAGCATTGTGATTACCAATGGTGAAGTGTGGTTCAAGTCTTCATTTGGAATTTCTGCTACTGAAAATGTGATTTTCTGCTTTTCCCATTCTTCTAAAATGTGATCTTTTTGTTTGTTTTGATTTCCTTTGTATTATCTATTTCATCTCTCTTGACAAATATTTTTCCATGGAAATGATCCTAATAGGTACCCCCTCATATGACGCACTGAGGTGCTTTGCCTTTTACGAGTATACGCCATAAAGGTTTTCCAGCTACTACTCTCCATGTTGAATATCATATCATTGGAAATAAAGTAAATTTTTCAAGAGAAATATATAAATTGATTTGTGCGAGATGTTTTTCTCGGTTTCTTTTGTAATTGTGAAATCTTGAGATCTTTGTAATTTATTTTGTAATTGTGAAATCTTTGTAATTCTGCGATTGTATCGCGCTTTATAAATCAAATCAAAAATCTTTTATTTTTTTTAAGTAAAATGTTTAAGGAAAGAAGTACTTAGCTTTAATATGATTCGCTGCCTCATGCTTCTAGACGTTGCTTACTGGTTTGTGTGGATTTGGTTTATCTTCCCATTACATAGTTATTGAATTAAACTTCACGAAGTACTTTGTTGTTGACGTTAATCTCAATACTTCGCATAGAAAATTCTTCAATAAAAATATTCACGAATTAATTTGGTGCTTCACGAGATAGGTTCTGTTGATGTAACTCTCGGTAAATATTTGCGAAGGAAGCGTTTGCGAAGAAAATTCTGTGAAGAAAATATTTGCGAAGCAAATTCCTGCGAATCAAATTCCTGCTATGAAGCAAATTCCTGCGAATATTCGCAAGTAAAATTTTGCGAACCCAGTAATCTTGCTGCGAACATTCGTAAGAAACATTCTTCTTGCGAACAGTAGCCTTCTCAAATCACCATCTTCGTAATTAAATACCATCTTCGTATATTTAATTAAACACAATCTTCGTATATTTAATTAAACACCATCTTCGTAATTTCCAGCTTGATGTTTACTTCGCATATATAGTCATGGAGACTGATTGACATCTTCCTTCATACTTGATTTCGTAAAACTTTGTATGAGAATCTTGTTCTTTGCTCTGTACAGCATCTTCGCCAAGAAGAGCTTCAAGGGGAGATTTGGCCTTTGAATTTTTGAGTGGAACAAAATTCACTTCTAAGATCGGTAGTTCAAAATCCATAGCAGAACTGTAAGTTCGTTCAAGAATGTTATTCCCTTTAGCATGACCACCTTCAAGAGAAATCACCGTATCCAGTCTGCTGACATCAACATTCTTGGTATAAATTCTCACATCATCCAAATTCCAGCAGGTTTCAAATTGATTACTTGTTTGACCTTCATAATTCGGATCTGTGAACCAATCTTCATAGATTGGAGTTTGTACTGGGCATAGATCAAGATTTGTCTCACTTGTAACTTCCACTGTCAGTTTTAACTCTTTCCCTTGAGAAGGTAAACAAGAATCTGAATTTGAAGAGTTCTCAACCTCTGTTCTGAAAATTCCAACAGAAGAGGCTCCTTGATCTGCAGCTGATTCACTAGTAATTGTCGGAGAAAACTGTGATTTTTCGTTTTTGCAAGTAGCTTCACTCGGTGGTTCTGAAGTTTGGTTGGTTTGCTGTTGACATAAAGGCGCAGCAAAACTTTTGCGATGCAAACATTTTTTCTTTGAACTTTTCTGAACCAACAAGTTACAGGAAGGATAAATCCATTTAATCTCTCCCTGTTTCTAGCGCCAATTATGTAGTTGCAGAATAACCTACAACTACACCCTCAATAGAATTAGTAAAAACTCAAGAAGTTCTTGATGATGAATAACAATTTTCTTATTAATGTTCTCAATTGATTACAAAGAAGTATCTAAATGAAATTAGAATAGTTACAACTTTCTCTATTCTCTTTCCTAAGATATTTTCTAACACTCACTAAAAGAACCTCTCGAATTTTATATTTGAACTCCTATTTATAGTAAAATTTATACAGCTGTATATGAATTGCGAAGTATCTCAACTCATACTCACAACATTATTCCATCCTCGCAAAACTTCATATTTCTCCGCGTTACTTCTATCATCGTATCATTTTATAACTCTTTTCTCCTTTATTTACTACGATACTCGTGAACTATTATCTTGCGATATTCAGTACCTACAATTTAACAGTGAATTCTCCCTTGTCATTCATACTTCATATTATAATATCCTCCTCTTGGAGATTGCATGAGGTAGTATAAATTACTGCTTGGTCTTCTAGAGAAAACCATAGAGACAGGATATCAGAGCCCCATTGTCCAAAATTATTGAAAATTTGATTAATTGTATTCATATTCGAGAGGCACTATATGGGTTTATCTAGAAGGTTTTCCTTGTCCGTTAACCATTTTTCCTCCTATATTTGAACGTTACAAATATTTTCCACTTTATCGTAACACTTTTGTATATATTTTACATATTCTAACATGCCTTTCCAGTCTAGAGTCAGTTCTTTTAGGTTGTGTGATCATTTTTATGACTTGCTGAACTTCTAAGTGTTTAACTTTCATGATAGAAGACCAGAGAGAGTCAGGTTCCTTAATAAGTCTCCATCTTATTTTTGTGATCATAGCACTGATGAAAATTTCTGTATTTCTGAAACCAAGACCTCCCAAATTTTTGGGTTTGCAAATAGAATCCCAAGAAATGTAGTAGAGTTCCTCATGATTTTCAAGGTCCTTGATCATGAAGAAATCCCTTTGAGTTTTTTTAGATATTTGTAGGTCTTTTTAGGCAATTCGAAGCAATTTATCTGGTAAATACTGGAATTAGAAGTGACAATTATGCTATCATAGTGGCTATGTCAGGTGGAAAAAACGTTTTATTTTCCATCCAGCTAATTTGAACTTGAGTTTATCAATGCAGGGCCGAAATAACTGAATTTTACTATTGTTAGTGAATAAAGGAGATCTAAGATACTTGTCGTTGGTGTCTATCATTTGGACTTTCATGAAGGAGCTTTATATTCTCAGCAATAATATGAGAAGTGTTTTTACTTGAAAAAGATACCATACTTGGAAAAATTGATCATTTGGCATGAAGTAGAGTTGAACTGAGTGAATACATTCACTAGATTTTCACATTTTTCCATATTAGCTTTGCAAAAGATCATTCAATCATCAGCAAACAACAGATGGCTTATTGAGGGAGCTCCAGGGAAAATTTGGGTACCATGAATCAGGCCTAATTGTTATTTATGGGTAAAAACTACTTCTGCTGGTTTTGGTAATTTGGGGTGTGTGGATGAGAAATGAATCTAAACCCTAAACAAATGCACTACATGGGAGTGATTTTGATTCGAGAGATCAATCTATACAATTCTGGCCTAAACCAAGAAATGTCCATTCCAGACTTGTTTCGGTCACAAAATGAAGGAGATGGGGTTGATCTTAGGCACGGAAGCGAAGAAGGTGTTGAGATTGTGAAGGTGTAGGCTTGTTTACGACTTGTAACAGAAAGGTGAGCATGCTTACGATTAATGCAAGAAGGCTCTGGGTGTTTAAATACGTTTCATATTAACACTTGGTTTATGTGTTGTGTTCCTCTTTTTAAAATAGGGAGGAGAACCTATTTATACAAGTTATTTGATCCTTATTCACGTCTCTCATGGGAAGTGGAGAAAGTGGAGTAATGGAGTTGTGTGTTAGTGTCACACGATCAGTCTTGCCCACTTCTCCTATCATCACTAACCGTCCATGTCTTCCTGACACGTTCTTGTGATGGCGCGTTGCACGCTGCATGATGTAAACCACCATACCAATACCCCAGTATGTATCCCCCAGTTTGTGACATGATTGATGTCTCGAGTGTGTGGATCGTGGGACCCACATAAGGTAGCATGTAATGCTAGATTAAATAACTAAGGTATTTAGGAAATCGATACTTGTGAAGTATCGTGTGTATCTATGCAGGTACTGTATCGAATATATTCAGCATGAATGAAACATCGCTGTTGGAGAGTCTTAAAATAGCTTCATGTCTAGCCTACTTCATGTGATAGTTTGGAGGCTGTGCAAGCAAATCCTCCCTTGGTCGTCCACATGGTGTGGTAAAGTGGCGGATGGTAATCATCATGACGCCTCATTGACCAATTAACTCCTAACTATGGTCGTATAACCAAGCAGGTTAAGTTGAAAGGACGAGATGATCTTTGAGACACTCATCTGCGACCGTTAGTCGAATTAAGGTTTTTTGAAAAGGTGCGCATGCATCAGTCTTCAGCTTGGAAGGGCCGACCGTGCATATGTGTAGACATCATGACGGTGTAGGCGCCCGTAGCTCATTGTCTCATGAAAGTGTGATCTGTGCCACTCAATTTGTCCGGAGAAGTTGAGTGGTCGAGATAAATTTGTGACAGGAAACTGGTGTCGCAAAAGCCGCGCGTCATGCCAATTTTGGGCACGCATTTCAAGACAACCAATCTTGGTCGGTCTTGGATGATTGGTTCGGTGAGTAGGTTGTAGGATGGTGTTAACGCATATACCTTACTATCCAATGGAAACGTGATCTAAGCCACTCAATTTGTCCGGCAAAGTTGAGTGGTCGAGATTAGTTTGTAATTTGGAGGTGTAACCATGCCTAGTTTGGGCATGCAAATCGAGACAACCAGGCATGATATGCCTTGGACGATCGGGTGTGGAGACAGATGGTCCCACGGTGGTCATGTTGATGCGCACCGGACCTGCTTAGTCTAATCATGGACTCTTCATTCGTGCAGGAGAAGATGGACGCCCATGGTTGATACAAACCTTAATTAGGGTTTCACCGGCCGTGCGTCATGCCTTGTTCGGGTGAACAAATTTGGGACCACCAACCATAGTTGGTCCTGACCGATTGGTCATATGTATAGGCGGGCCCACGGTGTTTGTGTTGACATGCAATGGGCCCTTTCAATCTACATCTACACCCTCCATCTATGCATGCAAAGATGGATGGTTGAGACTGTTTTGCGACACATGTAATGTGTCGCAAACCCTAATTTAGGGATTCATGTCCGCGCTGCTTTGGTTGGACGTATTATCAAGTTGTGCTATCCTTTTGGGGAAGCCGACCATGCGGGGCCCGCATTGTGTCGGTGGTGAATACTCCATACCTGTTTGGGGATATGGATTCGATCTGGGCCATCCAATCATGCTGGTGAATTTGGATGGTCGTGATCGTTTCTGAGACTGATATGGACAGTCCGGATACTCAATTGGGCTAATATAACACTCCGAGAGATGATTATCTTTGTTAGAGAATGGTGTAGCCTGTACGGGTATTTCGTGCATGCCTCACTATGGATACTTGGATATTCATGTTACTCTGCTGAGAGTAACAATCAGTCATCATGCCGCACCAACAATGAGAGTTCTGCTGAGAACAACACGAGAAATACAAGGCGATTCATGCATTAATTGGTAATGCTAAAATTCACATAATACTTGGGGATTGTTGCTACATGCTCTGTTTTAGGTGAATTAATAAAATGGAGAAGTATTCATCACTTATCAAATGGTCTTATCCTTTGCAGGACAGTGATACAAAATTTGGTTTTACAACTTTAGCCCTGAACTAAAATCCACCATCAACATTAAGTCCCCTGCCTAGCACATAATGGTTACACTATTGTGGGGTAGGCATGCGATGGTGACAGATGCATGGGAGAAAAAACGAGATGAAGGGAGCTTACCCGGAAAATCCTTGATCGACCGATAGTAATTGCTCATGTGAACATTGTAGTAGAAGGAAATCCCATACTACACCCCTCACAAGAATTCATTCAATTAAGTCATTTTTAGATCATCAAACACAAATTTTATTGATTAACCTCACAAATTTTACAAGAAAGAAAGGAAATAAAGCTAAGGAATTATCAACCGCTCTAGACTTTCTCTCTCCTAATGACTTTCTCAACACTCGAAAAAGATCTCCCTTTCCTTACGCATGTTCAACTCTTTATATAAGGATTTACATAGTGGATGACAGCTAATCTGTCCTTTAATTTCGGATCCGACTTGCGATTTTCTCGCAAGAGTTATATTGTTAATCTTCGCAAACACTCTAAACATCGCAGAGTCATCACATTTTACTCATGTTTCTACTGTCGTCATTTGTTACGCCATTCTTCAAATCATCCTGCGACGCTCGCAAAGTGTTGTTGATAAAACTTCGCAGATGTATCTTTCTTGCGGTATTCTGATCCTACATCTTGCCTCTTCGCATGTCTTCTCTGCGAAGGAGAGAATTTCATGAGAAATTATTTTTTCAAAATGCCGTAACTGTTTATCTTTTCATATTCCTCTGCACTGACATAATTCTGTATTTTACGTGAATTTTGTTATACGTATCTTTTCTTCCATCCATCTCTTGGCACGTATTTTTCAACCGCTTCTTTTTAACCGCTCACGTCTTCTCTTCGCATTAAATGCACTTATCCTCTCGAGAACTTCTACTCTCTATAAATATTCTCCCTATTCTTCTCTTCTCTTCTTTTTACTTTCTTCTCTACTTCTCTGCAATTTTATTGTTCTTCCGTAAATTTCGCTTCTGCTACTGTAATTCTTCGTAATTCTCCTTATTTTGATTTTTACTTCCTTCCTCCATTCCCATTCTAAAAATTCCTCCAGCCGGTCGTAAAAATGAGATTGCTTTTAAAGAAATTCGAAAGAAACTTCAAACCAGAGGTTTTGATTTATCTCCCATTCCTGGTCAAGACCCTAAATCTGAGCTTTCTATTAATCTATTTTCTGATCATCCTTGCAATCATGAGGAGGTTATAATCTCGCTGGCCTTCCCATTCGCCTTTATGATCCTGAACTTCCCTTATTTTATGAAATACTTTCTCATGAGAAATTCTTGCGAGCTATATATCAATTAAGTGGGGATTGCATTCTTCTAATGCTTGAATTCGACAATCGTGGTGCTGGCAAGGGATCTCTTTATCCCGATGAAGCTAAAAATCCTAGGTTCTGACGTTGCGATCGTTCCTGCGAACTATACCTTAGAAAATTTCTTTGCAAATTATGAGATAATTCCTATGAATAAAGATAGTACTTGCTGGGGAATTCGTTTGAAGAAGAAGGGTGATGTTGTTGATGACAAGATACTTATGCAAGACATTGATTAGGATCCTGGAAAAAATATATCCCCGCGTTACTCCAACGATGATAAGTGGCATATCTTCCCTTTAATCCTAAAGGGTCCATATATCTCTGAATCTCATGTTTTACCTGCGAATCTCGTAGCGTATCTATCCTGGGTATTCAGCTGGCTGGAAAGGGAAGCAGAAGTATATTTCCACACTTTGATTGCTTGAATTGTTGTTTTTTTTATTCTTATATATAATTTTACTGACCACTCCAATGTTTTCACTTGCGAAATTAACAGATTGAAAGGTTGAAAGTAAGTTATAGCAAGACTGGGAAAATCAGCACTTTATCAACTCTTTAATCATTCTCTGATGAAGTAAGAAATATTCTTTTATGATTCTCCACAATATATGTTGCCTCTATTTCTTATCTTTATCTAAGAATGTAGGTTATCGTTGAAATGGAAAAACCTGTCAAATTTGTGAAGACTAGGGGTAAAGCAAGAGTATTTCTCGCAAAGACAAATCCACTTCCCCTCCTTCAAAGAGACGAAAAGTCTAATCTTACGAGAGTTCTAGCGATCATAACGATGATGATGATGATGTTTCTTCTGCGAAGGAAACTTCTCAACCTGAGTCTTCTATGGCGCAACTATCCAGCATCTTCTCTAGTACTATGCAGGGAATTGGTGATACTCCTCTCACTAGTGCCTGCCAATCCATAGCTTCTATTTGCGATGCTCCCCTCTTAGAGAATAATTAATCTCTTCGCGGGGTCTCAAGATCCATATCTCCAAGTTTCTTACATCCACTCAATAGTTTGGTAAATCTTCATACTTATATTTGTCTTCTTTCTATTTTTGTCTTGAGTTCTTAATTTATTCTGAAAATTCGATGCATTATTTCACAGGCTGGGAAATATTCTTATGATGTTACCGCATATTTGGAAAAAAGGTGTGCGGCCTTTGAAAAGAAGTATCTTGAATTTCGCAAGAAGAATGGGAAATTGGAAGCTGAAACTGTTAGTCTTCGCGAGAAGAACAACCAATTGGAATCTGAGACTGCTGATCTTCGTAAAAAGAATAACCAGCTGGAATCTGAGACTGCTGTCCAAAAGAATAAAATCTCTGGTCTTCAAGATGCCAATAAGCAACTCTATGGTATAGAACATTTTCCTTATTTTTCTTCATTTCATTTTCTCATTACTCTTTCTTATATGGTTCACCATTTCGCAGACGTTTATGGTATTTTTGATGAGGCTATTCTTCTTCATACATTTCTCAATCTTATGGATGACGAAACCCTTCTTAAACACCTTAACGATTCCTAAAATGACTTTCTAAATGATGAAATCAACTCTCTTTCCATAGATGAACTTAGATCCAAAATCCATATCTTAAAAATTGATTATAGATCTAGTTTGGGATTAGCCAATAAGTTTAAATGTTTTTATGTTGACTCAAAAGAAAAAATTAGCAAATTAAGAACTAAGATCGGTAGTCTTATGGATGATAAAGACGGTATCACTAAGCAACGTGCTCAATCTTTGGCGGATTTCCACAAGATTCTTCTTGAAGTTCAAGTTGAAAGAGATAGACTTATCCGCGAAAATGCTACTCTTATTTCAGAGGGAAAATCAAGTTCGATCCCGCCTTCTTATAAATCATGATGATGAATTTGCTTGGGATGCGAGAGTTCTAGATAACGCCAGGAATAATTTAGGCGTAGATGTTAGTCACCAAGCTGAGCAAACATCTTTGATTAGAGGTATGATTTCTAACAGAGAAGGTTGTTAACTGTTCTTCCTTATTTAACTATTTTTTTTTCATAAACTTCCTTCAAATTGTTGATTTACTGTTATATTTTTGCAGAAGCTGAAGATAGATATCGCAAGAGGATTGAAGAGCTTGAGAATGAGAAAGCGAAGCTCGCGAAAGATTTATCTTCTCGCAATGAGAAATGTTCAAGATTGAAGACTCAAATGAAGATCACTATTGCGAATTTTGGGAATAATGCAATTTCTTTCCGTAATGACACCATCAAGGAGATCTGTGATGACAAAAAGATTCCTTACTCCAAGTATCCTTGACTCTTAGACAAAGCTCCAGAGAATGCTCCTAATTTGGTCATCTCTGATAGTGAAGCTGACGAAGAGACGAAGTCTGGAAAAAATGAAGAGGAGAAGTCTGATGAAGAATCTGATGGAGAAGAAAATTCTGGCAAAGAATTTGATGATGATAATGAAGAATCAAGCAAAAAATAGTTTTTGCTTCCTTGTTCTTTTTTGTTCCATTTCTTGCAAAACTTGTATATTTTCTCTTGATCTTTTATTCTTGTAAACTTGTAATCTATCACTGCGAATTTCTCCATTCTTCAATACAAGCTCTATCTCTTTTGTTATTTCCTGCATGTGTTAGAAATTTTTTCTCTCTTGCAATATAACTACCCAGAATACAATTAAATTTTATGTGTAAATCTATCATGTGAAAACAAATAACATTTTAATTTATTCTATGCATTCCCATACTTGCCTCTGTTATTTGTATTTAGATGAGTGATTGAGCATGTTACCTTTGTTTAGTAAAATACTTTGCGATAAAATTGCAATTTCCTCTGCATAATCTCGCAATCATAAGTTGTAAGATTGCATTCTTTCTTGTATTCTGATGTGGTCTTATCTTGCCTTCCTAAGTAAAGGTCTTATTTTGCCATCTTTTTTCTTTGCGACTGTAGGACCAGAATATCGCCACAACAATATTCTGACGAGATTAACAATATTTCTGCGAGCGTCACAGCGAATTCTCCAACAACACTTTGTGAGTGTCACAAAATAATGACATAACAGTTGACGATTGAAGAAACACAAAAAGAACATGATTGACTAGCGATGGTTACGATGCTTGCGAGAAGGAATAGTATAGATACTGCGATAATATCGCAAGAGATATCCGAAATTAGAGGACAGCTTAGCTATCACCCATTATGTAATTTCCTATAAATAGATATCTAATAGATTCAGGAAGGGATGATGTATTTTTCAGAGTTGAGAGAGTCTTGAGGAGAGATACAATTTTAGGAGAGAGAGAAATATTTTGCAGAGAGATTTTTAGAGAGAGAAAATGTATTTTTCTTTATCATCTTCTTCCCAAAAACTAGATTTAGAACTCCATTAATGGAGATTATTAATGTAAATCAATTGTAAATTTAAACAATCATAGTGAAGAGTCATGGATGTAGATCAAATTGATCGAACCATGTAAAAATCCGTGTGTCTATTTCCAATTTTTAGAATTTTAATCATACTTTTAATATCAAATTAGTTTAGATCAAGAGATTATTATCAAGATATTACAAGGGGTGTGTTGTGGGAAATCCTGCAACTACATTTTGGCGCTAGAAACACTACCTAATCTTGTTGGTTCAAGAAAGTTTAGAAAAATTGGTTACTGTTGGTGATGAATTGTACCGGATCTATGAGTTTTGAAGACAGAAATGGAAGCTCCTTGGGTTTTCAGCATCTTCAAACAACAAACGCATCTTAGTAGTTCAGGAATAGAGATGTGGATATGGAGAAATCGTCAAGCAAAATAAAATTTACACAGGCTGCGTCAACAATCGCTTCCAAAAAGGACAAATCCATTTTCATATTCTCATTTTTCTTTTTGCTTCATGTTTCAGATCTAGGAGATTTAAAATAAAAATTTGAAGAAAATAACCTTTCCAAAATTAATTTTTATTAACAACACAACCGATAAAGCAGATCTCATAAAACAAATTTTAGAGGATATCATTTACAGTTAATAAATTAATTTTTATTAACCTTTCCAATATCTAGAGAGATAAAGATCATCTCTGCGAGAGAAGTTCTATATTTTTAATCTATTATTGCATTAATAGTACAGTTAGATATCATTTACAGCAGTGGTACAACTGCAATCAACAAACACAATGCTTCTTTCGTGTTTTATTCGATACCATGCGTCGATTTATTTTATGCATGTGTAGACAGGTGATGCACATGGTACAGTTTATTCCTCTCACGTCATGAGTAGAATTCTAGCGCCAGCCATTCTGTGTGAACTACAAGCTTTAACAACATCAGTTCACAACAAACTTCATCACCAACTCCAGTCAAAATTTCTGCGAAGAAGAGACTATAGTGAAGAAAGCAACAACTAAAGTCAAAATTCAGCAACACCCGCGAGGACAAAGACCCCTTTTCCGAAGCAAATAATAATACAAGGGAAAGTTACTTTAATAACACAGATTACACAAGAAAAGGAATTAAAGAAGTGTAAAGCAATGTGCTAAAACCACTAACTAAGTAATAAAGATCAAAGACCCAACAACTAAAAATCACGAGCCAGACCAACATACGAAGGATGAAATTCAACGAAATATAAAGCGAAATCCAATCAGTTTTTAGCTCACCTCTCAGCCAACAAATACAAGTGCCATAGGAAATAAAACAAAGAAAATGCAGCAGAATGAAAACCAAGAACAACGCAGAAGATTTGTGACAATAAGGGCATTGAGGAACAGAGAATACTCAGAAATCCATCACTTCCAAAGAACGATTAAATTCACGTGTAAAGAGAAGTAATATCTACTTCGTCACCATCACTAAAGGGAAGGAGCTGATGTAGGAACAAGCAAAGATAAAGATTTCATAGCTTCGCAAAAATCCATCTAACAAAGAGCTCATTGTCAACAGTATCTCCACAAAGCAATTATCACAATACCATTTGCTTTTGCGAAGTATGTATTTCTGCGAAATAAAACATGTACAAGTGAACTTTGGAAGCAAACAAGAAAGCTGCGAAAGAGAAGTTTATTTTCATGAAGATTGATTACCAATGAAGGAAGAAGCAGGCAACAATGAAAACCAGCGAGTAAGATTTACTTTCTCAACAGTTTATGTAAAGCAAGAGGATATAATGTGAAGAAATATCAGCCCAGTGAAGACAGCTCAACTTGGGACCGTGCACACCAACAAGATCACCGCAGATGAATTGGCACCAATGGCCGCCAGCAACACAATCAAAAGATAAAATGATAGTTAGAATGAAGGGAGACAGCAAAGTATTGT
The DNA here is from genome assembly GCA_023529315.1 of Papaver bracteatum. Classification (NCBI taxonomy): domain Eukaryota; kingdom Viridiplantae; phylum Streptophyta; class Magnoliopsida; order Ranunculales; family Papaveraceae; genus Papaver; species Papaver bracteatum. The sequence continues at coordinate 139,002 of JAJJWX010004605.1, forward strand.
TTCGCAGAGATTCAACAACAATTTTACTTCCCAGAACTTCAACAACAACTCATATATATTAAAAGCAGAATCAACATACAACCCAAGTTCAGCTTGGTCAAATTCAGAAAGTTAGAAAAGATAGTTAAAGATATAGTTGGTTTACCAAAAGCGATATAATCGCAAGATTTCTAAAAATTCAAAGATTTCAAAGTATTTTTAATTTGATTGACAAACAGCGATACAATCGCAAGATTTCAAAATTTTCAAAAAATTATAAAAAATGAGATCATCGCAAAAAATTTAAAGATCGCAAATTTTTTCAAAGATTTCAAAAATTACAAAAAAGGAAATTATTGCAAAGAGTGCTAAGATTTCAATTTTTTTGATTTAATTTCCAAATCAACGATATCCTCACAAGATTACAAAGACTTCAAAATTACAAAAAACCTAGAACATTCAATTCATATATTTCTCTAAAAAAAAATCTTTTACAGAAGATTTTTTATTTAAAAACTCAATACAATCGCAAGATTTCAAAGATTTCTCTAGAATATTTTTTTTAACAGAAAGAGATTTTCGGTTTAACAAATGCGATACAATCGCAAGATTTCAAAGATTTTAAAGAATATTTCAACTCACAGAAATGAGCAAAACAAATTTTTATCAGAGCTGCGAGTGTAATCGCGAGGTTATTCAAGAATGAAGAAACGCGAAGCTATCGCGAGAAACGCGAATACAATTTCGCATAGACATAAGAATGGGACGAACCTTTATGGCGTGCACCCTAGTTCGCGAATAAAATTTTGTAAGAGGCAAATGTAAGACCTAATAGTGCGTCATATAAGGGGGTATCTCTTGACATGATTCAGCGATAAGGTTATACCGCTGTTGGAACCTGATTCATGCAGATGTTGGGGTTGAAGAAAACCTATCCGGGAGAGAGATCTTGGATTTCCAACTATATAAGGTTATACCCTGGTTGGACGACCGAGAATCTCTTCCAAGAAGTGCAGAGTATGACCAAGGTGCCGAGGTAAACGGTTGAGCCAAGGGTGCCCGGAGCGTACGAAACTCCCTTGCCATTCTTGGTAAGTCTTGGCTATGATGCACTTGGCCTGAAGAAAACCCCACTTAGGGTGCAGTCTTGTAACTATAAGCCATATAGGCACAAAGGACAAGAGGCTGTGAAAACAATTGGTTGTTGGTAAATCTGGATGGGAGGAGCTAGTCTTGTATGGCCGATGTGCCCTCCTTGAAGGGGCAACCAGGGGGAAGATAAGGGCGACACCCTCCATTAGGGAGCTGATAAGTGTCTTAAGACGGCAATGTCATGGGGCTTTATGATCGCAAGAACATTTAGGCCTGTCATATTGTCGAGTGACGTAAATTATACAGAGGCAACAATCCAGAAGAGAAAAAGTTAAGATGAGATCAATGGGTTTTTACATGAAAGTGTAAAGACGTCCTGCGATTTCATCGCAAGACGGAAATGTCATAAGGCTTTGTCCTTGCAAGGGAACTTAGACTTGTCATATTGTCGCAATACAATCAAAGAATAAAGATAAGGCAAGATCAATGGGTTTTCTTCAGGCCAAGAACTTAGACTTGTCATGCAAATGTAAAGACGTCCTGCGATTTTGTCGCAAAAAGAAAAATTGGAAAAATAAGACCTTTAATTAGGAAGGCAAAATAAGACCAATAGAATAATTTCAAACTTAATTATTTTCTTTTAAGAATGCAGGAAAGATTTGCTCATCGCAAGAGAGATAGCAAGTACTATCAGAATCTCTCAGAAGTATTGTTCACAATTTCTCAGAAGTATTATTCAGAGTCTCTCAAGAGGATTGTCTACAATCTCGCAGCAATATTCATCGCGGCACTATTCAGTACTATTCATCGCGAATGAGGCAGAGGCAATTCGTTCATTTAACATTTTCTCAAGGATTCTTCCTTCATAGATAAAGAACAGAGGTAACTATGGATTACCAAGAAGACATTTTATGTTCTTTATCTTCTCGGCAAGAATCATTTCCAAAATGGACAAGAATTTTCACCAGAAATGAAGTGATAATTTCGCATGAATAGAGGCAATACTTACGATTTTCATTCAAGGACGGATACTTCTTATATTTTGAGGATTGAGTACTTCTTATATTTCTTCAAGGATACTTCATACTTCGAATACTTCAAGAGTTAATACTTCTTATTTACTTAGCAAAGATATGGAACTTCAGAAAAGAATAAAGGCAAGTACGTACTTTTCAAGTCTAGCATTCTTTCGCTCGTTCCTTCATCAACAAAAATCAAAGACTACTACAACAACAGATTTTTTCTTAAAGATTACTTTTCATGCAATATTCAAGAAAAAAAAGGCAAGATGTAGGACCAGAATATCGCCACAGCAATATTCTGACGAGATTAACAACATTTCTGCGAGCGTCACAACGAATTCTCCAACAACACTTTGCGAGTGTCACAAAATAATGACATAACAGTTGACGATTGAAGAAACACAAAAAGAACATGATTGACTAGCGATGGTTACGATGCTTGCGAGAAGGAATAGTATAGCTACTGCGATAATATCGCAAGAGATATCCGAAATTAGAGTACAGCTTATCTATCACCCATTATGTAATTTCCTATAAATAGAGATCCAATAGATTCAGGAAGGGATGATGTATTTTTGAGAGTTGAGAGAGTCTTGAGGAGAGAGACAATTTTAGGAGAGAGAGAAATATTTTGCAGAGAGATTTTTAGAGAGAGAAAATGTATTTTTCTTTATCATCTTCTTCCCCAAAACTAGATTTAGAACTCCATTAATGGAGATTATTAATGTAAATCAATTGTAAATTTAAACAATCATAGTGAGGAGTCATGGATGTAGATCAAATTTATCGAACCATGTAAAAATCCGTGTGTATATTTCCAATTTTTAGAATTTTAATCATACTTTTAATATCAAATTAGTTTAGATCAAGAGATTATTATCAAGATATTACAAGTGGTGTGTTGTGGGAAATCCTGCAACTACATTTTGGCGCTAGAAACACTACCTAATCTTGTTGGTTCAAGAAAGTTTAGAAAAATTGGTTACTGTTGGTGATGAATTGTACCGGATCTATGAGTTTTGAAGACAGAAATGGAAGCTCCTTGGGTTTTCAGCATCTTCAAACAACAAACGCATCTTAGTAGTTCAGGAATAGAGATGTGGATATGGAGAAATCGTCAAGCAAAATAAAATTTACACAGGCTGCGTCAACAATCGCTTCCAAAAAGGACAAATCCATTTTCATATTCTCATTTTTCTTCTTGCTTCATGTTTCAGATCTAGGAGATTTAAAATAAAAATTTGAAGAAAATAACCTTTCCAAAATTAATTTTTATTAACAACACAACCGATAAAGCAGATCTCATAAAACAAATTTTAGAGGATATCATTTACAGTTAATAAATTAATTTTTATTAACCTTTCCAATATCTAGAGAGATAAAGATCATCTCTGCGAGAGAAGTTCTATATTTTTAATCTATTATTGCATTAATAGTACAGTTAGATATCATTTACAGCAGTGGTACAACTGCAATCAACAAACACAATGCTTCTTTCGTGTTTTATTCGATACCATGCGTCGATTTATTTTATGCATGTGTAGACAGGTGATGCACATGGTACAGTTTATTCCTCTCACGTCATGAGTAGAATTCTAGCGCCAGCCATTCTGTGTGAACTACAAGCTTTAACAACATCAGTTCACAACAAACTTCATCACCAACTCAGTCAAAATTTTGCGAAGAAGAGACTATAGTGAAGAAAGCAACAACTAAAGTCAAAATTCAGCAACACCCGCGAGGACAAAGACCCCTTTTCCGAAGCAAATAATAATACAAGGGAAAGTTACTTTAATAACACAGATTACACAAGAAAAGGAATTAAAGAAGTGTAAAGCAATGTGCTAAAACCACTAACTAAGTAATAAAGATCAAAGACCCAACAACTAAAAATCACGAGCCAGACCAACATACGAAGGATGAAATTCAACGAAATATAAAGCGAAATCCAATCAGTTTTTAGCTCACCTCTCAGCCAACAAATACAAGTGCCATAGGAAATAAAACAAAGAAAATGCAGCAGAATGAAAACCAAGAACAACGCAGAAGATTTGTGACAATAAGGGCATTGAGGAACAGAGAATACTCAGAAATCCATCACTTCCAAAGAACGATTAAATTCACGTGTAAAGAGAAGTAATATCTACTTCGTCACCATCACTAAAGGGAAGGAGCTGATGTAGGAACAGGCAAAGATAAAGATTTCATAGCTTCGCAAAAATCCATCTAACAAAGAGCTCATTGTCAACAGTATCTCCACAAAGCAATTATCACAATACCATTTGCTTTTATGAAGTATGTATTCTGCGAAATAAAACATGTACAAGTGAACTTTGGAAGCAAACAAGAAAGCTGCGAAAGAGAAGTTTATTTTCATGAAGATTGATTACCAGCGAAGGAAGAAGCAGGCAACAATGAAAACCAGCGAGTAAGATTTACTTTCTCAACAGTTTATGTAAAGCAAGAGGATATAATGTGAAGAAATATCAGCCCAGTGAAGACAGCTCAACTTGGGACCGTGCACACCAACAAGATCACCGCAGATGAATTGGCACCAATGGCCGCCAGCAACACAATCAAAAGATAAAATGATAGTTAGAATGAAGGGAGACAGCAAAGTATTGTTTCGCAGAGATTCAACAACAATTTTACTTCCCAGAACTTCAACAACAACTCATATATATTAAAAGCAGAATCAACATACAACCCAAGTTCAGCTTGGTCAAATTCAGAAAGTTAGAAAAGATAGTTAAAGATATAGTTGGTTTACCAAAAGCGATATAATCGCAAGATTTCTAAAAATTCAAAGATTTCAAAGTATTTTTAATTTGATTGACAAACAGCGATACAATCGCAAGATTTCAAAATTTTCAAAAAATTATAAAAAATGAGATCATCGCAAAAAATTTAAAGATCGCAAAATTTTTCAAAGATTTCAAAAATTACAAAAAAGGAAATTATTGCAAAGAGTGCTAAGATTTCAATTTTTTTGATTTAATTTCCAAATCAACGATATCCTCACAAGATTACAAAGACTTCAAAATTACAAAAAACCTAGAACATTCAATTCATATATTTCTCTAAAAAAAATCTTTTACAGAAGATTTTTGATTTAAAAACTCAATACAATCGCAAGATTTCAAAGATTTCTCTAGAATATTTTTTTTAACAGAAAGAGATTTTCGGTTTAACAAATGCGATACAATCGCAAGATTTCAAAGATTTTAAAGAATATTTCAACTCACAGAAATGAGCAAAACAAATTTTTATCAGAGCTGCGAGTGTAATCGCGAGGTTATTCAAGAATGAAGAAACGCGAAGCTATCGCGAGAAACGCGAAGCTATCGCGAGAAACGCGAATACAATTTCGCATAGACATAAGAATGGGACGAACCTTTATGGCGTGCACCCTAGTTCGCGAATAAAATTTTGTAAGAGGCAAATGTAAGACCTAATAGTGCGTCATATAAGGGGGTATCTCTTGACATGATTCAGCGATAAGGTTATACCGCTGTTGGAACCTAATTCATGCAGATGTTGGGGTTGAAGAAAACCTATCCGGGAGAGAGATCTTGGATTTCCAACTATATAAGGTTATACCCTGGTTGGACGACCGAGAATCTCTTCCAAGAAGTGCAGAGTATGACCAAGGTGCCGAGGTAAACGGTTGAGCCAAGGGTGCCGGAGCGTCTGAAACTCCCTTGCCATTCTTGGTAAGTCTTGGCTATGATGCACTTGGCCTGAAGAAAACCCCACTTAGGGTGCAGTCTTGTAACTATAAGCCATATAGGCACAAAGGACAAGAGGCTGTGAAAACAATTGGTTGTTGGTAAATCTGGATGGGAGGAGCTAGTCTTGTATGGCCGATGTGCCCTCCTTGAAGGGGCAACCAGGGGGAAGATAAGGGCGACACCCTCCATTAGGGAGCTGATAAGTGTCTTAAGACGGCAATGTCATGGGGCTTTATGATCGCAAGAACATTTAGGCCTGTCATATTGTCGAGTGACGTAAATTATATACAGAGGCAACAATCCGTAAGAGAAAAAGTTAAGATGAGATCAATGGGTTTTTACATGAAAGTGTAAAGACGTCCTGCGATTTCATCGCAAGACGGAAATGTCATAAGGCTTTGTCCTTGCAAGGGAACTTAGACTTGTCATATTGTCGCAATACAATCAAAGAATAAAGATAAGGCAAGATCAATGGGTTTTCTTCAGGCCAAGAACTTAGACTTGTCATGCAAATGTAAAGACGTCCTGCGATTTTGTCGCAAAAAGAAAAATTGGAAAAATAAGACCTTTAATTAGGAAGGCAAAATAAGACCAATAGAATAATTTCAAACTTAATTATTTTCTTTTAAGAATGCAGAAAGATTTGCTCATCGCAAGAGAGATAGCAAGTACTATCAGAATCTCTCAGAAGTATTGTTCACAATTTCTCAGAAGTATTATTCAGAGTCTCTCAAGAGGATTGTCTACAATCTCGCAGCAATATTCATCGCGGCACTATTCAGTACTATTCATCGCGAATGAGGCAGAGGCAATTCGTTCATTTAACATTTTCTCAAGGATTCTTCCTTCATAGATAAAGAAACAGAGGTAACTATGGATTACCAAGAAGACATTTTATGTTCTTTATCTTCTCGGCAAGAATCATTTCCAAAATGGACAAGAATTTTCACCAGAAATGAAGTGATAATTTCGCATGAATAGAGGCAATACTTACGATTTTCATTCAAGGACGGATACTTCTTATATTTTGAGGATTGAGTACTTCTTATATTTCTTCAAGGATACTTCATACTTCGAATACTTCAAGAGTTAATACTTCTTATTTACTTAGCAAAGATATGGAACTTCAGAAAAGAATAAAGGCAAGTACGTACTTTTCAAGTCTAGCATTCTTTCGCTCGTTCCTTCATCAACAAAAATCAAAGACTACTACAACAACAGATTTTTTCTTAAAGATTACTTTTCAAGCAATATTCAAGAAAAAAAAGGCAAGATGTAGGACCAGAATATCGCCACAGCAATATTCTGACGAGATTAACAACATTTCTGCGAGCGTCACAACGAATTCTCCAACAACACTTTGCGAGTGTCACAAAATAATGACATAACAGTTGACGATTGAAGAAACACAAAAAGAACATGATTGACTAGCGATGGTTACGATGCTTGCGAGAAGGAATAGTATAGCTACTGCGATAATATCGCAAGAGATATCCGAAATTAGAGTACAGCTTATCTATCACCCATTATGTAATTTCCTATAAATAGAGATCCAATAGATTCAGGAAGGGATGATGTATTTTTGAGAGTTGAGAGAGTCTTGAGGAGAGAGACAATTTTAGGAGAGAGAGAAATATTTTGCAGAGAGATTTTTAGAGAGAGAAAATGTATTTTTCTTTATCATCTTCTTCCCCAAAACTAGATTTAGAACTCCATTAATGGAGATTATTAATGTAAATCAATTGTAAATTTAAACAATCATAGTGAGGAGTCATGGATGTAGATCAAATTTATCGAACCATGTAAAAATCCGTGTGTATATTTCCAATTTTTAGAATTTTAATCATACTTTTAATATCAAATTAGTTTAGATCAAGAGATTATTATCAAGATATTACAAGGGGTGTGTTGTGGGAAATCCTGCAACTACATTTTGGCGCTAGAAACACTACCTAATCTTGTTGGTTCAAGAAAGTTTAGAAAAATTGGTTACTGTTGGTGATGAATTGTACCGGATCTATGAGTTTTGAAGACAGAAATGGAAGCTCCTTGGGTTTTCAGCATCTTCAAACAACAAACGCATCTTAGTAGTTCAGGAATAGAGATGTGGATATGGAGAAATCGTCAAGCAAAATAAAATTTACACAGGCTGCGTCAACAATCGCTTCCAAAAAGGACAAATCCATTTTCATATTCTCATTTTTCTTCTTGCTTCATGTTTCAGATCTAGGAGATTTAAAATAAAAATTTGAAGAAAATAACCTTTCCAAAATTAATTTTTATTAACAACACAACCGATAAAGCAGATCTCATAAAACAAATTTTAGAGGATATCATTTACAGTTAATAAATTAATTTTTATTAACCTTTCCAATATCTAGAGAGATAAAGATCATCTCAGAGAGAAGTTCTATATTTTTAATCTATTATTGCATTAATAGTACAGTTAGATATCATTTACAGCAGTGGTACAACTGCAATCAACAAACACAATGCTTCTTTCGTGTTTTATTCGATACCATGCGTCGATTTATTTTATGCATGTGTAGACAGGTGATGCACATGGTACAGTTTATTCCTCTCACGTCATGAGTAGAATTCTAGCGCCAGCCATTCTGTGTGAACTACAAGCTTTAACAACATCAGTTCACAACAAACTTCATCACCAACTCAGTCAAAATTTCTGCGAAGAAGAGACTATAGTGAAGAAAGCAACAACTAAAGTCAAAATTCAGCAACACCCGCGAGGACAAAGACCCCTTTTCCGAAGCAAATAATAATACAAGGGAAAGTTACTTTAATAACACAGATTACACAAGAAAAGGAATTAAAGAAGTGTAAAGCAATGTGCTAAAACCACTAACTAAGTAATAAAGATCAAAGACCCAACAACTAAAAATCACGAGCCAGACCAACATACGAAGGATGAAATTCAACGAAATATAAAGCGAAATCCAATCAGTTTTAGCTCACCTCTCAGCCAACAAATACAAGTGCCATAGGAAATAAAACAAAGAAAATGCAGCAGAATGAAAACCAAGAACAACGCAGAAGATTTGTGACAATAAGGGCATTGAGGAACAGAGAATACTCAGAAATCCATCACTTCCAAAGAACGATTAAATTCACGTGTAAAGAGAAGTAATATCTACTTCGTCACCATCACTAAAGGGAAGGAGCTGATGTAGGAACAGGCAAAGATAAAGATTTCATAGCTTCGCAAAAATCCATCTAACAAAGAGCTCATTGTCAACAGTATCTCCACAAAGCAATTATCACAATACCATTTGCTTTTGCGAAGTATGTATTTCTGCGAAATAAAACATGTACAAGTGAACTTTGGAAGCAAACAAGAAAGCTGCGAAAGAGAAGTTTATTTTCATGAAGATTGATTACCAGCGAAGGAAGAAGCAGGCAACAATGAAAACCAGCGAGTAAGATTTACTTTCTCAACAGTTTATGTAAAGCAAGAGGATATAATGTGAAGAAATATCAGCCCAGTGAAGACAGCTCAACTTGGGACCGTGCACACCAACAAGATCACCGCAGATGAATTGGCACCAATGGACGCCAGCAACACAATCAAAAGATAAAATGATAGTTAGAATGAAGGGAGACAGCAAAGTATTGTTTCGCAGAGATTCAACAACAATTTTACTTCCCAGAACTTCAACAACAACTCATATATATTAAAAGCAGAATCAACATACAACCCAAGTTCAGCTTGGTCAAATTCAGAAAGTTAGAAAAGATATAGTTGGTTTACCAAAAGCGATATAATCGCAAGATTTCTAAAAATTCAAAGATTTCAAAGTATTTTTAATTTGATTGACAAACAGCGATACAATCGCAAGATTTCAAAATTTTCAAAAAATTATAAAAAATGAGATCATCGCAAAAAATTTAAAGATCGCAAAATTTTTCAAAGATTTCAAAAATTACAAAAAAAGGAAATTATTGCAAAGAGTGCTAAGATTTCAATTTTTTTGATTTAATTTCCAAATCAACGATATCCTCACAAGATTACAAAGACTTCAAAATTACAAAAAACCTAGAACATTCAATTCATATATTTCTCTAAAAAAAATCTTTTACAGAAGATTTTTGATTTAAAAACTCAATACAATCGCAAGATTTCAAAGATTTCTCTAGAATATTTTTTTTAACAGAAAGAGATTTTCGGTTTAACAAATGCGATACAATCGCAAGATTTCAAAGATTTTAAAGAATATTTCAACTCACAGAAATGAGAAAAACAAATTTTTATCAGAGCTGCGAGTGTAATCGCGAGGTTATTCAAGAATGAAGAAACGCGAAGCTATCGCGAGAAACGCGAATACAATTTCGCATAGACATAAGAATGGGACGAACCTTTATGGCGTGCACCCTAGTTCGCGAATAAAATTTTGTAAGAGGCAAATGTAAGACCTAATAGTGCGTCATATAAGGGGGTATCTCTTGACATGATTCAGCGATAAGGTTATACCGCTGTTGGAACCTGATTCATGCAGATGTTGGGGTTGAAGAAAACCTATCCGGGAGAGAGATCTTGGATTTCCAACTATATAAGGTTATACCCTGGTTGGACGACCGAGAATCTCTTCCAAGAAGTGCAGAGTATGACCAAGGTGCCGAGGTAAACGGTTGAGCCAAGGGTGCCCGGAGCGTACGAAACTCCCTTGCCATTCTTGGTAAGTCTTGGCTATGATGCACTTGGCCTGAAGAAAACCCCACTTAGGGTGCAGTCTTGTAACTATAAGCCATATAGGCACAAAGGACAAGAGGCTGTGAAAACAATTGGTTGTTGGTAAATCTGGATGGGAGGAGCTAGTCTTGTATGGCCGATGTGCCCTCCTTGAAGGGGCAACCAGGGGAAGATAAGGGCGACACCCTCCATTAGGGAGCTGATAAGTGTCTTAAGACGGCAATGTCATGGGGCTTTATGATCGCAAGAACATTTAGGCCTGTCATATTGTCGAGTGACGTAAATTATACAGAGGCAACAATCCAGAAGAGAAAAAGTTAAGATGAGATCAATGGGTTTTTACATGAAAGTGTAAAGACGTCCTGCGATTTCATCGCAAGACGGAAATGTCATAAGGCTTTGTCCTTGTAAGGGAACTTAGACTTGTCATATTGTCGCAATACAATCAAAGAATAAAGATAAGGCAAGATCAATGGGTTTTCTTCAGGCCAAGAACTTAGACTTGTCATGCAAATGTAAAGACGTCCTGCGATTTTGTCGCAAAAAGAAAAATTGGAAAAATAAGACCTTTAATTAGGAAGGCAAAATAAGACCAATAGAATAATTTCAAACTTAATTATTTTCTTTTAAGAATGCAGGAAAGATTTGCTCATCGCAAGAGAGATAGCAAGTACTATCAGAATCTCTCAGAAGTATTGTTCACAATTTCTCAGAAGTATTATTCAGAGTCTCTCAAGAGGATTGTCTACAATCTCGCAGCAATATTCATCGCGGCACTATTCAGTACTATTCATCGCGAATGAGGCAGAGGCAATTCGTTCATTTAACATTTTCTCAAGGATTCTTCCTTCATAGATAAAGAACAGAGGTAACTATGGATTACCAAGAAGACATTTTATGTTCTTTATCTTCTCGGCAAGAATCATTTCCAAAATGGACAAGAATTTTCACCAGAAATGAAGTGATAATTTCGCATGAATAGAGGCAATACTTACGATTTTCATTCAAGGACGGATACTTCTTATATTTTGAGGATTGAGTACTTCTTATATTTCTTCAAGGATACTTCATACTTGAATACTTCAAGAGTTAATACTTCTTATTTACTTAGCAAAGATATGGAACTTGAAAAGAATAAAGGCAAGTACGTACTTTTCAAGTCTAGCATTCTTTCGCTCGTTCCTTCATCAACAAAAATCAAAGACTACTACAACAACAGATTTTTTCTTAAAGATTACTTTTCAAGCAATATTCAAGAAAAAAAAGGCAAGATGTAGGACCAAAATATCGCCACAACAATATTCTGACGAGATTAATAACATTTCTGCGAGCGTCACATCGAATTCTCCAACAACACTTTGCGAGTGTCACAAAATAATGACATAACAGTTGACGATTGAAGAAACACAAAAAGAACATGATTGACTAGCGATGGTTACGATGCTTGCGAGAAGGAATAGTATAGCTACTGCGATAATATCGCAAGAGATATCCGAAATTAGAGTACAGCTTATCTATCACCCATTATGTAATTTCCTATAAATAGAGATCCAATAGATTCAGGAAGGGATGATGTATTTTTGAGAGTTGAGAGAGTCTTGAGGAGAGAGACAATTTTAGGAGAGAGAGAAATATTTTGCAGAGAGATTTTTAGAGAGAGAAAATGTATTTTTCTTTATCATCTTCTTCCCCAAAACTAGATTTAGAACTCCATTAATGGAGATTATTAATGTAAATCAATTGTAAATTTAAACAATCATAGTGAGGAGTCATGGATGTAGATCAAATTTATCGAACCATGTAAAAATCCGTGTGTATATTTCCAATTTTTAGAATTTTAATCATACTTTTAATATCAAATTAGTTTAGATCAAGAGATTATTATCAAGATATTACAAGGGGTGTGTTGTGGGAAATCCTGCAACTACATTTTGGCGCTAGAAACATTACCTAATCTTGTTGGTTCAAGAAAGTTTAGAAAAATTGGTTACTGTTGGTAATGAATTGTACCGGATGTATGAGTTTTGAAGACAGAAATGGAAGTTCCTGGGGTTTTCTGCATCTTCAAACAACAAACGCATCTTAGTAGTTCAGGAATAGAGATGTGGATATGGAGAAATCGTCAAGCAAAATAAAATTTACACAGGCTGCGTCAACAATCGCTTCCAAAAAGGACAAATCCCTTTTCATATTCTCATTTTTCTTCTTGCTTCATGTTTCAGATCTAGGAGATTTAAAATAAAAATTTGAAGAAAAGAACCTTTCCAAAATTAATTTTTATTAACAACACAACCGATAAAGCAGATCTCATAAAAGAAATTTTAGAGGATATCATTTACAGTTAATAAATTAATTTTTATTAGCCTTTCCAATATCTAGAGAGATAAAGATCATCTCTGCGAGAGAAGTTCTATGTTTTTAATATATTATTGCATTAATAGTACAGTTAGACATCATTTACAGCAGTGGTACAACTGTAATCAACAAACACAATGCTTCTTTCGTGTTTTATTCGATACCATGCGTTGATTTATTTTATGCATGTGTAGACAGGTGATGCACATGGTACAGTTTATTCCTCTCACGTCATGAGTAGAATTCTAGCGCTAGCCATTCTGTGTGAACTACAAGCTTTAACAACATCAGTTCACAACAAACTTCATCACCAACTCCAGTCAAAATTTCTGCGAAGAAGAGACTATAGTGAAGAAAGCAACAACTACAGTCAAAATTCAGCAACACCCGCGAGGACAAAGACCCCTTTTCCGAAGCAAATAATAATACAAGGGAAAGTTACTTTAATAACACAGATTACACAAGAAAAGGAATTAAAGAAGTGTAAAGCAATGTGCTAAAACCACTAACTAAGTAATAAAGATCAAAGACCCAACAACTAAAAATCACGAGCCAGACCAACATACGAAGGATGAAATTCAATTAAATATAAAGCGAAATCCAATCAGTTTTCAGCTCACCTCTCAGCCAACAAATACAAGTGCCATAGGCAATAAAACAAAGAAAATGCAGCAGAATGAAAACCAAGAACAACGTAGAAGATTTGTGACAATAAGGGAATTGAGGAACAGAGAATACTCAGAAATCCATCACTTGCAAAGAACGATTAAATTCACGTGTAAAGAGAAGTAATAGCTACTTCGTCACCATCACTAAAGGGAAGGAGCTGATGTAGGAACAGGCAAAGATAAAGATTTCATAGCTTCGCAGAAAGCCATCTAACAAAGATCTCATTGTCAACAGTATCTCCACAAAGAAATTATCACAATACCATTTGCTTCTGCGAAGTATGTATTTCTGCGAAATAAAACATGTACAAGTGAACTTTGGAAGCAAACAAGAAAGCTGCGAAAGAGAAGTTTATTTTCATGAAGATTGATTACCAGCGAAGGAATAAGCAGGCAACAATGAAAACCAGCGAGTAAGATTTACTTTCTCAACAGTTTATGTAAAGCAAGAGGATATAATGTGAAGAAATATCAGCCCAGTGAAGACAGCTCAACTTGGGACCGTGCACACCAACAAGATCACCGCAGATGAATTGGCACCAATGGACGCCAGCAACACAATCAAAAGATAAAATGATAGTTAGAAAGAAGGGAGACAGCAAAGTATTGTTTCGCAGAGCTTCAACAACAAGTTTACTTTGCAGAACTTCAACAACAACTCATATATATCAAAAGCAGAATCAACATACAACCCAAGTTCTGCTTGGTCAAATTCAGAAAGTTAGAAAAGATAGTTAAAGATATAGTTGGTTTACCAAAAGCGATATAATCGCAAGATTTCTAAAAATTCAAAGATTTCAAAGATTTTTTAATTTGATTGACAAACAGCGATACAATCGCAAGATTTCAAAATTTTCAAAAAATTATAAAAAATGAGATCATCGCAAAAAATTTCAAAGATTTCAAAAATTACAAAAAAGGAAATTATTGCAAAGAGTGCTAAGATTTCAATTTTTTTGATTTAATTTCCAAAACAACGATATCCTCACAAGATTACAAAGACTTCAAAATTACAAAAAACCTAGAACATTCAATTCATATATTTCTCTAAAAAAAAATCTTTTACAGAAGATTTTTGATTTAAAAACTCGATACAATCGCAAGATTTCTCTAGAATATTATTTTTAATAGAAAGAGATTTTCGGTTTAACAAATGCGATACAATCGCAAGATTTCAAAGATTTTAAAGAATATTTCAACTCACAGAAATGAGAAAAACAAATTTTTATCAGAGCTGCGAGTGTAATCGCGAGGTTATTCAAGAATGAAGAAACGCGAAGCTATCGCAAGAAACGCGAATACAATTTCGCATAGACATAAGAATGGGACGAACCTTTATGGCGTGCACCCTAGTTCGCGAATAAAATTTCGTAAGAGGCAAATGTAAGACCTAATAGTGCGTCATATAAGGGGGTATCTCTTGACATGATTCAGCGATAAGGTTATACCGCTGCTGGAACCTGAGTCATGCAGATGTTGGGGTTGAAGAAAACCTATTCGGGAGAGAGATCTTGGATTTCCAACTATATAAGGTTATACCCTGGTTGGACGACCGAGAATCTCTTCCAAGAAGTGCAGAGTATGACCAAGGTGCCGAGGTACACGGTTGAGCCAAGGGTGCCCGGAGCGTACGAAACTCCCTTGCCATTCTTGGTAAGTCTTGGCTATGATGCACTTGGCCTGAAGAAAACCCCACTTAGGGTGCAGTCTTGTAACTATAAGCCATATAGGCACAAAGGACAAGAGGATGCGAAAACAATTGGTTGTTGGTAAATCTGGATGGGAGGAGCTAGTCTTGTATGGCCGATGTGCCCTCCTTGAAGGGGCAACCAGGGGGAAGATAAGGGCGGCACCCTCCATTAGGGAGCTGATAAGTGTCTTAAGACGGCAATGTCATGGGGCTTTATGATCGCAAGAACATTTAGGCCTGTCATATTGTCGCGTGATGTAAATTATACAGAGGCAACAATCCAGAAGAAAAAAAGTTAAGATGAGATCAATGGGTTTTTACATGAAAGTGTAAAGACGTCCTGCGATTTCATCGCAAGACGGCAATGTCATAAGGCTTTGTCCTCGCAAGGGAACTTAGACTTGTCATATTGTCGCAATACAATCAAAGAATAAAGATAAGGCAAGATCAATGGGTCAATACATGCAAATGTAAAGACGTCCTGCGATTTTGTCGCAAAAAGAAAAATTGGCAAAATAAGACCTTTAATTAGGAAGGCAAAATAAGACCAATAGAATAATTTCAAACTTAATTATTTTCTTTTAAGAATGCAGGAAAGATTTGCTCATCGCAAGAGAGATAGCAAGTACTATCAGAATCTCTCAGAAGTATTGTTCACAATTTCTCAGAAGTATTATTCAGAGTCTCTCAAGAGGATTGTCTACAATCTCGCAGCAATATTCATCGCAGCACTATTCAGTACTATTCATCGCGAATGAGGCAGAGGCAATTCGTTCATTTAACATTTTCTCAAGGATTCTTCCTTCATAGATAAAGAACAGAGGCAACTATGGATTACCAAGAAGACATTTTATGTTCTTTATCTTCTCGGCAAGAATCATTTCCAAAATGGACAAGAATTTTCACCAGAAATGAAGTGATAATTTCGCATGAACAGAGGCAATACTTATGATTTTCATTCAAGGACGGATACTTCTTATATTTTGAGGATTGAGTACTTCTTATATTTCTTCAAGGATACTTCATACTTCGAATACTTCAAGAGTTAATACTTCTTATTTACTTAGCAAAGATATGGAACTTCAAAAAAGAATAAAGGCAAGTACGTACTTTTCAAGTCTAGCATTCTTTCGCTCGTTCCTTCATCAACAAAAATCAAAGACTACTACAACAACAGATTTTTTCTTAAAGATTACTTTTCAAGCAATATTCAAGAAAAAAAAGGCAAGATGTAGGACCAGAATATCTCCACCGCAATATTCTTACGAGATTAACAACATTTCTGCGAGTGTCACAGCGAATTCTCTAGCAACACTTTGCGAGTGTCACAAAATAATGACATAACAGTTGACGATTGAAGAAACACAAAAAGAACATGATTGACTAGCGATGGTTACGATGCTTGCGGGAAGGAATAGTATAGCTACTGCGATAATATCGCAAGAGATATCCGAAATTAGAGGACAGCTTAGCTATCACCCATTATGTAATTTCCTATAAATAGAGATCCAATAGATTCAGGAAGGGATGATGTATTTTTGAGAGTTGAGAGAGTCTTGAGGAGAGAGACAATTTTAGGAGAGAGAGAAATATTTTGCAGAGACAATTTTTAGAGAGAGAAAATGTATTTTTCTTTATCATCTTCTTCCCCAAAACTAGATTTAGAACTCCATTAATGGAGATTATTAATGTAAATCAATTGTAAATTTAAACAATCATAGTGATGAGTCATGGATGTAGATCAAATTGATCGAACCATGTAAAAACCCGTGTGTCTATTTCCAATTTTTAGAATTTTAATCATACTTTTAATATCAAATTAGTTTAGATCAAGAGATTATTATCAAGATATTACAAGGGGTGTGTTGTGGGAAATCCTGCAACTACAACGACAAAATCGCAGGACGTTTCTACATTTTCATGTAGAAACCCATTGACCTTGCCTTAACTTTATGTTCTTTTGTATTTTTGTTGCGACAATATGACAGGTCTAAATTTTCTTGCGAAACTAAATCCCTATGACATTGCCGTCTTGCGACGAAATCGCAGGACGTCTTTATACTTGCATGCAATGAACCATTGATCTAGTCTTATCTTCTCTTTTGTATTATTGCCTCTTCAGGAATGTCGCACAAATATGACAAGTCTAAATATTCTTGCGAAAATATATCCTCATGAAATTTGCGTCTTAAGACACTTATCAACTCCCTAATGGAGGGTGATGCCCTTATCTTCCCCCCTGGTTGCCCTTTCAAGGATACGTACTTCTGCCATACAAGACTAGCTCCTCCCATCCATTCTTAACAACAACCAGTTTTGTTCGCAGCCTCTTATCCCTTTTGCCTATATGGCTTATGGTTATGAGACTGCACCCTAAGTGGGGTTTTATTCGGGCCGAGTACATCATAGCCAAGACTTGCCAAGAATGGCCAGGGTAGTTTCATACGCCCCGGGAACCCTTGTCTCAACCGTGTACCTCGGCGCCTTGGTCATATTCTGCACCCCTTAGGAGAGCTCTTATAACCTTAGTCGCCTAACTCAAGTCATGTGCTCAAGTTGAGAATCCAAGGTGTCTCTCCTGGATGGGCTTTCATTGACCCTAAATCTCCATAACTCAGGTTCCAGCAGCGGTGTAACCTTATCGCTGAGCCATGCAACAGATACCCCCTTCTATGACGTACTTTAGGTCTTACATTTTCCTCTTGCGAAATTTTATTCGCGAACTAGGGTGTACGCCATAAAGGTTCGTCCTATTCTAAGGATTATTCTTTTGCATTTAAGCTCTGTTGTAATTTCTCAATCTCATTTTTATCATTAAGTAAAATATATTTTAGAAATTTTCGCAACAAATCAATCATACATCTCTTTTTCTTTTCTCAATATTTCTTTCATTTCACAATTTAAATTTTTACCTTTGCTGTTTTCTGCCTTTGTTTTTTTGTTCCTTTTCGCTACATCCTTTCCTTCTGCAACATTTTCATTATTTGTTATTTTCAGTAAGCTTTGACTTCGCAGCAAAACATAACCAACCATCAATCTCTCACTTATGTGTCTTTCTTTGATGTTATACTTAATCAAATCAGATTCTTCGCCTTTGCTCCAACTTCTATGACAAATATTTCTCCTCCTTTTGTTGCATTTACTCTGCGAATTTCTGGTGGTGGTGGTAAGAGTTGAGATTGAGGGTGCCCTATTATAAAATGATTTAGCTTTCCCTAGTCTATCATTCTGAGAATGATTTTCTTTATATTTCTGCAGTCATTTATAGAATGTCCGTGAAAGTGATAATAAGAACAAAATTCTTGACTTTTGTTATTTGGAAGCGGTTCTTTTCCCATGTTCCAGGGTGTTGGTATATTTTCCATTAAAATTATTGCTTCCCAATTTTTTTCCACACTAGTGTTCAAAGGCGGCATCTTAATCTCTTCCCATATCATTTTTTGACTTCTTGATCCTCTTTGATAATTTTGTCTTTGTCCTCCATAATTTTCCTGCGGCTGATCAAGTCTTTGAATTTTGTTGTTTCCACCTTGACTATAAAAATTTATTTCTCTTTCGAATTCTTCTTGATCTCTGCTTCCCATAGCTACCAGCTTATGTTGATTATCATTCTTTTCTTCTTGTTGTACCTGCGAAGTGCTCGCCACTGTGTTTATCAATTTAGGAAATAAGCTTGAATTCGCTGTATTTGAACTTGTATTCACAACGGGATACGATTTAATTTCATTCTGTTTTTCTTCAAGGGCAATGTACTCCTCCTGTAGCTCCCGTAATTCAGTCATTGTGATTGTATTCTTGATTCTAAAAATTTGAATGTATAGTAGATTGGTTGCGAACATTGCATTGATGAATGATAAAATGAGATATCTCTCATCCACACGTCCAGCCATCTCACTGCATATTGTCTTCCACCTTATGGTTAAATACTTCAAACTTTCTCCAACTCTCTGCTTTAATCCAAACACATCCTCTATTCCTGGTCGCGAGGAGTTGTTAGTTATATACGCCCCTAAGAACGTAGTCTGCAAATGGTCGAAAGATGTTATAGTATTCATGGGTAGACCTTCGAACCACTTTAGCGCCTATCCTGTTAGACTTGATGTGAAATACTTGCACAACACATCATCATGATTCTCCCACTGTAACATACATCTCACATAAGCTTTAATGTGTTGAATTGCACAAGTTGTTCCATCAAAGATGCTAGTTAACGCAGGCAAACTGCACTTTGGTGGTATTCCTCCTAATTGTACTTCTTGTGTGAATGGATTTTTCGCAGCTTCTTCAATGGCCTCATCTAATTTCCTTCTACCTCCCACTCTCCTATCATTCAACATTCCTCTCATTTCTGCCAGTTCTCTTAAGATTTGTTCATTTACCACGGACGCTGATCCCATTGGTCTCTTTAATTTTGCTTATATTCTCCTGCGTTCTTGCCTATTTTGTGTTGCGAGATTTTGATTTTCTTCCCCATCATTTTCTTCTTGTCTTTCTCTGCGATCTTTTCTATCATTTCTTTCATGAATTCGCACACCATTATATCTCTCGTTTTCTTTTCTGCGATTTTGATCATTCCTTATCAACTCTCTTTGTTGTCTTTCGATTCTCCATTGTATTCTATCATATTCTTCATTGATATTACCATTGTTGCAGTTTTTCTCATGTCTTCTTTCTCGATTATCATGATTGTTCTGACGTAATGTTTCTTGGAGTTCTCTTTCCTCCATTTTTGCTCTCAATCTCTCTCTCTCGCAGTCTAAACGTGCTTGTTCAGCATAATGTGTCTCGATTTCTTCTTCAATTACTTACTCATTTCTGCGATTTTCTCTCCCATGTAATATTCTTCTTCCTTCTTCTTGGTTTTCTTCATCACCTTGGTTATTTTGTTCTTGACGCTGCCTATTTTGAGGAATTTCGCCATGTGGAATATATCGATCTTCAATCATTTCTCTATTTTCGCAACGTTCTTCATCTGGATTTTGCACCTCCTGCCGGATATTTCCATCAACATTTTCTACAAGTGAGTTTCGTCTTTCTTCCCTTCTGATTGATCTTGTAGTGCTTCTTGACCTTCTATTTTGTATTCTCATATTCTCCATTCTCAACTCATGATTTTTCCTTGTCAAATTAGCACGTTCTTCTACTTCTATTCTCCTTTCTTCATGTATTCTTTGTCTCAATGCTTCTAATGCTTCAATCTCTTCATTTCCATGAACTATACCTCTAACTACTTCTTGATCCTCCTCTACTCGTCTTTCGTTTCTCAATTGTCGTTCTTCCTCCATTTCATCTGCTGAATCTGACTGTGAGGTGTGTATACTCACTCTATCATAATCCATAGCTCTGTTTTGCGCTGGTGTATGCTGAATTGGTTGTTGAATTTTATTTTCTCCATCATTTCTTGTATTCATTCTTGATGGTTCTCCAGTTTCATCTATTCTTTCTCCAGCAAGCCTCTTACTCCTTCTCACAATTGTTAGTTGTCTTGAAGCATTTCTCCTCCTAGCCATCTTTTCAATGAATTATTGAAAATTATATGAAACTTTTCACCAACTACTCCAAATTCTTTCAAATCACAATATTAATCTTCACACTATCAACAAGGAGATCCCTGTTTCTAGCGCCAATATGTAGTAACCGGAAATCCCACACTACACCCCTCACAAGAATTCATTCAATTAAGTCATTTTTAGATCATCAAACACAAATTTTATTGATTAACCTCACAAATTTTATAAGATAGAAAGGAAATAAAGCTAAGGAATTAACAACCGCTCTAGACTTTCTCTCTCCTAATGACTTGCTCAACACTCGAAAAAGATCTCCCTTTCCTTACGCATGTTCAAATCTTTATATAAGGATTTACATAGTGGATGACAGCTAATCTGTTCTTTAATTTCGGATCTGACTTGCGATATTCTCACAAGAGTTATATTTTTAATCTTTGCAAACACTCTAAACATCGCAGAGTCATCATATTTTACTCATGTTTCTACTGTCGTCATTTGTTACGTTATTCTTCAAATCATCCTGCGACGCTCGCAAAGTATTGTTGATAAAACTTCGCAGATGTGTTTTTCTTGCGATATTCAGATCCTACAAACATGTTGTTGCAAGCATGAAATCCTGAGTGGGACCGGTTTCCTTCCTTGGGTGTTTGAAATAAAATAGGAATCCTTTTCTCACAAGAATTCTTCAATTTATTGTCTATAAAAGGAGAATCGACCTCCCTCCTTTTTTATTTTCTTTTTGTCCATCTCCCGTCACTCACATCTCTTGCCGCTGCCGAACACGCCGTTGTCGCTATTTACGGAGCTCGTTGCCACTGACACCGCCGGAGTTCGCCGTTCGTCAATAAGGTAAGCGTTTTGTGCATTTTTTTTTTAACAAAAACCCTAATTTCTTAGGTAAACTTATTTTGCTCCCGAGAGAGTTATCCCATTGTAGATGAAACCTCTTCATGAGATGTATCGTGATTAACTCCATGCTTTGCTCCTTTTCCATTATTGCATGCAAAACCTAGCTTTTAGGTTGTAGCTTGAAAAACCCTTGGCTTGGATTTCATAAATACAATTCCCATGAATAAATAAGAATCGTGCTATGATACGTGTGAATTAATGCGGGTCCCCATACATGCTTGATTGAATGTGGGTCCCATCATGTACGCCTGATCGAACATCGACCTTATACCAGCCTTGTGACTTCAACCAATACCGGCTTCGTGATCTTGACCAGTCCCGCTTGCTGACGTGGCCCAATACCATCCTACATGACTGACTTGATATTAGTCTTGCTTAGGTGGCTCAATACCTGCATGACTATCGCAATTTGGTGACGTAGCCTAATACTGGCCTTGCTTGAATCCAATACCAGCCTTGCATGCTTTGTTAGAACATGGGCCCACTATGTGCTCGTATTCTCTCATTAGCCAATCATGATCAAGTCCCCATGATAGAATTTGGCTTGTTTCTTGGACTAGATGCGTTTCTTTCCATTGCACGACGGTTGCCTTCAAATATTCGATAAACATCCGCTGATTGTTATCCCGTATTTGTAGCCTTTGCAGACGGTAAGTGAA
Source organism: Papaver bracteatum (assembly GCA_023529315.1). Lineage (NCBI taxonomy): Eukaryota > Viridiplantae > Streptophyta > Magnoliopsida > Ranunculales > Papaveraceae > Papaver > Papaver bracteatum. Next base: position 161,322 of record JAJJWX010004605.1, read on the forward strand.
GACTTCTATTTTCTCTAGGATCTTGTTAACTCGTGAAATATAAAGAATACACTGAGTCTCCTCCCATCGCACAATTGTTTCTTTCTTTGTTCAGGTATTGGTCCACATCCATTGTATAACTTGATCTTCTTGGTGATGATTTTTTTTTTAACATAATCATAGACTCTTTTTGCAGAATGGAGGCGGCTGGCAAGGACTGCTTTAGTATCTCTCCTGAAAGAAGCTTCGAAGTGAACAAACCTGAGACTGATGGTCCGTTCGAGGAGGTGATGGTTAAAATTGATGTTCCGCTTCACGAGGATGATCGCGCCATACGAGGACTGCCAATTCTATACCTGTGTGTCGCTCGAGAACGCGTTCGTGGTGTTTTGACTTTAATCGACAGGGAATAAAAATGGAGGCTTGAGGAAGCGTCGCAACCACCAGTAAGCGTGAGAACTGAAAGATTTGCTGCACGGCTGAAAAGGCTAAGGGTCGAACATGAACGTCCTCTATGGGAAGATATGTGTGATTATCCAATCCGCGATGGTGTGATTATTCTTGATTCTGATGCGGACGAGCCTGAGCTTCCAAAAGTTGTCAACACAATCTCCAATTATGCGGCGGTTTTTGAGGAAGATATGAAAGTTGCCCCTACTGAGGATGTTGTGGAGAACGTTGCCGCAGAAATACCCGATGTGGAAGCTGAGGAAGACCCGAAGGAAGAAGCAGTAATGGATCATGATGACATTGAGGAGGATCCCACTGGTGGAGGAAACATAGTCGATCTTCTTGATGACTAAATCTCCCTGTTATTTCTCTTTTCTTTTTTTCTGAGTATTTTCCAGTGATCTTGTGTACACTTTTTTCCTTGTACCCAGTGGCGATTGAGTTCAAGGTTTTCTTATTTTTGTTTACTTGTTTGAACAAGTTTCTTATTTTTGAGATAAATCCTTTATTAAGACTGCATCAAAGTGATCCTTGTGAGAAAAGAAGTAATGCCATAATGAGATACCACGGACCTGCACCCTCCTGGTGTAAGCTCGTCTGCTCTTTCCTGATGTAGGCTAGGAAAAATTGTTCAAGGTGCTTTCCTTTGCATACATTCTATTCCTCCAACTTTCCCGAAAGGTGTGAAGTGTTTTACTTTTAGGATTATTTGGTTTAATCTGGTGGGTAATGATGACTCAGGTTGAACCTAGATCTTTGTGTCATGCCCAGAGGTAAAATTTTCTAAAAAAAAAATAATACTTTGATTAATTGAGAAATTGGAACACTAATGATTATGAATGCAAGTATTGCAATCATTTTTTTGAAGGAATTACAAAAATATCAATGAAAGGGAAATTGTTTGGAAGAATGCTGGAGGAACCATTACGTAGAACGCTGGAGAGGAAGAGTAGAACATCGTTTCTATGTACTGTATGGTTTAAGCCATCATGAGTGGATCGTCACACCCTCAAGCTTTTCAGCGTTGATGATCTTGCAGTAGCCGCCTAGGATGACATCTGCTACCAAATATGATTCATCTTCCTTTGTTGCCGACAAATCAGATTGATTAGTCATTTTCATCGCCACGTTTCCAACTTGAAACGTGGTCTTCTTTGTTACCATATCTCCAATTTGAAACGGATTTGGACTTGGCACATCATCTTGCTTCTGGGACACGTTGTCTCTGACTGCATCCAAGATCTTAGAAAAACGTTTAAAAGGACCGGCACCCCACTTACATCTCTTAATGGCGGTTAGGTTGTTGATTGAAACAAGTCCTCGAGCCTCAACAAGAGGGAGAGGCTTTACTGTTTGTAAAAAAGGTTGTTCGATGAGACTTACAAGGGATCAGAACCTTTTAATGTATGAATTCGGGCTTTTTCCAGGAAGTTATGTCATATTTGCAAGGTGTCGATAGGGCAACAAACAATCTTCAGTATTTGACGGCTTGTTGGAGATTCTTTCAGGTACTGAAATCTTCAAAGGACTTGGGACTCTTGACCATCACTCATATGAAATATGTTGAGTTCGACATCACATTGATTGATGCAGCCTCCGAGTTCAACGTCATCACTGTCAAGACTTTGAGGGCCGCAAGGATTTCAAAACAAGAAGCTACTCGCAGCCCAGCCGTGATTAGGATCTCAGAAGGTGAATTCAGAGACGCCTATGGATACATTGGCCTCGAATTTAAAATCAGTGATACTTTAACACATGCTGAATTTTACATAGTAAAAAAGTATCCGAATTACGACATGATACCATGGTTCCTGTACTGTGGCCTCGAGACTGCTTCCTTTTCTGGATACAAACGCCTGCCTGATACAACATGGTTGAGGGCTGTGAACATGCCTTGAAGTTGTCCCTTTGAGGGATATAAGATTTCACACAAACGCTCAATCATAGTCCGTACAGTCTTGCAGACAGAATCCCCCGAGATCATGCATCTTCTAATGGGAAGGGGATCCATATGAATGCCCTCGTTTCCTAACTGAAGTTCTCCTGCTTCCACCTTTCTCTGAAGATTTTCATCAACTTGTTGCAATATTTAGTTGGGTGATGGACAAACCTATGGTAGCGGCAGTATTTGGGATTTGTCATTTCATCCTCGGTCGGTGGGCGTCTGATAGGTGGTAGCTTGATCGCGTCATCTTGAATCCATGATTCCAGGATTTCTATGACTTCATTCATGGGAAAGGGGAAGTTTGGAACTGTGTCTCCGTATTCTTGCAAGGGGTCTTGTCCGCTCTCTTTCGAGACAAAGTCATATGTGCTGATAATGCACGCTTGGGTGGTTGTTCTGTTTATGACGCTTTCCTATTTCCTCCTTCGCCTACCACACTCACAGCAGTGACGGTATTGTATTGCTTGTTGATAAGACGCCTGATTTCTCGGCTTTTGCGAGCATATTCATTTCGAACGATCTTAGTTCTCTCCAATAACGCTGGGGCTGTTGTGGCCGATCGTTTAGCGGCTTCATGTAGCTCTGAAAATGTTTGAAATCCCAGGTTCTCTAACAAAGCACGGTATATGGGAATCATTCTGTTAATGCATAGATCCACCAACTGGCGTCCGGTGACATTCGGATCATGATAGTCCAACGCCTGAGTTTTGAACCTCTCAACGAAGTCCTTCGGATGTTCGTTGCTCCGTTGAAAGATTATTCCCAAATCTGAAAAGGTGACCTGCTCTGATACGAAAAAATATTTCCTGTAGAAGGCACCAACCATCTCACTCCAATTGGATATACTGTTAGGTGCATTACTGTTGTACCAAGTGTATGCTCTTTCGGTAAGTGTCTTCGAGAACACTTTCAGGTGGAGAACATGATTGTATTCGTGTTCCCCTAAAGATTCCAAAAATCGATAGACATGTTCACGAGCATTACCGGTACCATCATAAAGGGAAAATTGAGGATAGGTGTAGCCTCTTGGAAGGGGAATTCGTTGCACATCTTGAGGGTATGGTGGATGATGCTGGTGCATGTCTGATTTATTCCCTTTGCCCCAGCTTTGGAGGAGTCGCTCCAGGTCCTCACGCGTAATGAAGTTGGATGGTTGGTCACTTTCTCTTGGACGTTCAGGAGCGTTACGAGTTTCTTCGTCCATACGGGTATGTGTCATTGAAGTGCCTGCCCCGAGTGCATCGAACACATTCCTCGTTGGCTCCAGGGGATGTCGTGGCCCCTATGGAAATCGTTCGGTTAGGGTTTTGAGAAAAGTAAGTACCTATTTCTGAGCCGCAACCATATCCGTTTGGGTTCTAGCGAGAACTTATTTCCTTTCCATCAAATCCACCATGGTGATAGGGGGTTGTCCTTCTCTTGTTCCTCAAGCCCCTCGTCCTGATGGAGGAGTAGCAGTTTCCCTGGTGACGACTGGAGGCGTTACACTTGAAAAAATGCCGGATTTGCGGCTGCTCTGTCTCTGGTGATAGGAGGTGTCATGCCTACCGGAATATCCCCTGCTCCGCTGTTGTTAGTGGTAGAGGAGACAGCTTCACGAGATGTATTTATTGTGTTCTGGATGGAAGCTCCACTAACAGGTATAGCAATACCAAGAGTGTTGTCGACGCTAGCTCCCTCAGGGTTAATTGCTGATCCAGACCTAAGTTCCACCATCTTGAAATCAGAATTGAAGAATGAAATTGGAAATTGGAAATCTATATTGCATCCGAGAGATTAATCTCCCACTGTGGTCGCCAATTGTTTATGGGTAAAACTACTTCTGCTGGTTTTGGTAATTTGGGGTGTGTGGATGAGAAATGAATCTAAACCCTAAACAAATGCACTTCACGGGAGTGCTTTTGATTCGAGAGATCAATCTATACAATTCTTACCTAAACCAAGAAATGGCCGTTCCAGACTTGTTTCGGTCACAAAATAAAGGAGATAGGGTTGATCTTAGGGAGGGAAGTGAAGAAGGGGTTGAGATTGTGAAGGTATAGGCTTGTTTATGACTTGTAACAGAAATGTGAGCAGGCTTACGATTAATACAAGCAGGCTCTGGGTGTTTGAATATGTTTCGTATTAACACTTGGTTTCTGTGTTGTGTTTCTATTTTTAAAATAGGGAGGAGAACCTATTTATACAAGTCATTTGAGCCTTATTCACGTCTCTCATGGGAAGTGGAGAAAGTGGAGTGATGGAGTATAAGAGTTGTGTGTTAGTGTCACACGATCAATCTTTCCCACTTCTCCTATCATCACTAACCGTTCATGTCTTCCTGACACGTTCTTGTGATGGCGCGTTACACGCTGCATGCTGTAAACTGCCAGACCAATACCCCAATATGTATCCCCCAATTTGTGACATGATTGATGTCTCGAGTGTGTGGATCGTGAGACCCACATAAGGTAGCATGTAATGCCAGATTAAATAACTAAGTTATTTAGGAAATCGATACTTGTGAAGTATCGTGTGTATTCTATGCAGGTATTGCATCGAATATATTCATCACGTATGAAATATCGTTGTTGGAGCGTCTTAAAATAGCTTCATGTCCATCCTACTTCATGTGATAGTTTGGAGGCTGCGCAAGAAAATCCTCCCTTGGCCGTCCACAAGGTCTGGTAGAGTGGCGGATGGTAATTATCATGACGCCTCATTGACCAATTAACTCCTGACTAGGGTCGTATAACCAAGCAGGTGAAGTTGAACGGACGAGATGATCTTTAAGACACTCATCTGCGACCGTTAGTGGAATTAGGGTTTTTTGAAGAGGTGCGCATGCATCAGTCTTCAGCTTGGGATACAATTTTGGTAGGGCCAACCATGCATATGTGTAGACAGCATGACGGTGTAGACGTCCGTACCTCATTGTCTCATGAAAGTGTGATCTGGGCCACTCAATTTGTCCAGCGAAGTTGAATGGTCGAGATCAGTTTGCGACAGGAATCTGGTGCCGCAAAAGCCACGCGTCATGCCAACTTCGGGCACACATTTAAAGACGACCAAGCTTGGTCAGTCTTTGCTGATTGGTTCGGCGAGTAGGTGGTTGGCTGATGTTCACTCATATACCTTACTATCCAATGGAAACGTGATCTAAGACACTCAATTTGTCCGACAAAGTTGAGTGGTCGAGATTAGTTTGTAATTGGGAGGTGTGACCACGCCTAGTTTGGGCATGCGAGTCGAGACAACCATGCTTGATATGCCTTGGCCGATCAGGTGTGGAGACATATGGGCCCACGGTGGTCATGTTGATGCGCACCGGACCTGCTTAGTCTAATCCTGGACCCTTCATTCGTGCAGGAGAAGATGGACGCTCATGATTGATACAAACCCTAATTAGGGTTTCACCGGCCGTGCGTCATTCCTTGTTCGGGTGAACGAATTTGGGACGACCAACCATAGTTGGTCCTGACCGATTAGTCATGTGTGTAGGCGGGCCCACGGTATTTGTGTTGACATGCTCTGGGCCCTTTGAATCTACATCTACACCATCTATCTATGCCTGCGAAGATGGATGGTTGAGACTGTTTTGTGACACATGTAATGTGCCGCAAACCCTAATTTAGGGTTTCATGTCCGCACTACTTTGGCTGGACGTATTAGCAAGCTATGCTATCTTTTTGGGGAAGCCGACCATGCGGGGCCTGCATTGGGTCGGTGGTGAATACTCCATACCTGATTTGGGATATGGATTCAATCTGGGCCATCTAATCATGCTGGTGAAGTTGGATGGTCATGATCGTTTTTGAGAGTGATATGGATAGTCCGGATACTCAATCGGGCTAGCATAACACTTCGAGAGATGATTATCTTTGTTAGATAATGGTGTAGCCTGTATGGGTATATCATGCATGCCTCACTACGAATACTTGGATATTCATGTTACTCTGCTGAGAGTAACAATCAGTCATCATGCCGCACCAATAATGAGAGTTCTGCTTAGAACAACACAAGAAATACAAGGCGATTCATGCGTTAATTGGTAATGCTAAAATTCATAGAATACTTGGGGAGTGTAGCTACATGCTCCGTTCTAGGTGAATTAATAAAATGGAGAAGTATTCATCACTTATCAAATGGTCTTATCCTTTGCAGGACAGTGATAGAAATTTTGGTTTTACAACTTTATCCCTGAACTAAAATCCACCATCAACAATTGTTCATCATTCATAAGACTCTCATACAAGGCTTTTACACAAAATAGTAAAATATAATAAGATAAAGGGTCTCATTGTCTTAGGCATCTCTGGAGGATTTGAAAAACTTGCCAGATACCCCATTAATCAGCACATTCACGTTGGTCATGGATATGCATTAATGAATAAGGTTGCATAATTTTTCACTAAATCCCATTTGAGCCCTGGTGGCTATAATAAATTTTCAGTCCACTCTATCAAAAGCCTTGGTCATGTCAATTTTATTCCCGTAACTCTATTTTTTCCTTTTTTTCTACCTTTCTTGTTCATGTAGTGAATGATTTCATATATTTGTCTACCATGAACGGAAGCAAATTTAAATGTGGAGATAAGTTTCGTGACTAAAGGTTTGAGTCTTTGAGGAAGCAGTTTGGAAATGATTTTATAGGTGGTGTTGCATAGGGATATGGGTCTATAATGGGATGGGGACATGGGGAGTCGATTTTGGGTATGAGGGATATGAAAGTGTAGTTCATTTTTTGAGGATGCAACTAGAATTGAAGAAATTTTGAACCATTTGCACAATATCCTCCCCAACAAGATTCGGTTGGCTTGGGAAAAAAAAGGATAAAAACAATTGGGATTTGGAGCTTTGTCTCCTTCCATACTAAACAAAACATTCTTGATTTCCAAGAAGTCAGTTGCGTTTGAGAACCTATTTACATTTAGCAAAAGGGATAATTTGAATATGTCATTTAGAGTTATAATTCCCAACGGATATCAGAACATTGATGCTGGAAAGAGGGGATTATGAAAAATCTATGAAATTACTTTATGGAAGCAGATTGGAATTCTTTCAGTAAAATTACTTAATTGGTAGTTAGTAGTTAAAAATTTAAATTGATGTATGGTAAAATTATATGTCGCAAAACTTTATTATAGTGCATAATGAAGAAAAACAAAATTATATAGCGGTTTATAGATTTCTTAATACTAATTTTGTAAAATCAAACTATGTAACAAGTGTTAGTACCTAAAATTACTTCCAGGTAAAACAAATTATGGGGACATGATTGCGCAAATACGTCCAATTGCGCAAATTAGGTCAAATCATGAAATATGTGGGACCGGCTCATTGCAAGCCAAAAATCCAACCCTGTTCGGTCAAGGTAACATGCCTTCGTCGTTGAGACGTCCGTGTCTCAAACCTGAGAATTTTGATATTTTTTGGTGCGCGTTTGAGCGACCATTTGAGAAAATATGACAAAATTAGGGTTTTGCTGAAACTAGGAAAACTTCATGGCATGAAGGAAAATAATTATGAAATAAAGGAATGATGAAGCATGGGACCGCCGAGTCCAAGGCATGGCCGGCCGGCCAGTGACCACGGTCCCATGGTGTTTTTTCCTTATTTTTCCTTATTTTTTATGAATTTATGAAAATATCATGAAATAAAGGAATTTGTTGAAATTAAGGAGTTTTCCTTGAAGTGAAGGAGTTTCCATTGGATCAAGGAAGCAAATGATATTAAAATAATAAAAACATGGGCGTCGGGGACCGTCTAGGGCATGGCCGGCTGGCTTGGGCCCGGTCCGACGAGTTTCCCTAATTTTTTATATATTTTTCCATGATTTGAAGGAGTTTTCCTAATTTGAGAGAAATATCATGAAATCAAGGAGTTTCATGGGATGAAGGAAATCCTAAAAAAAATAAAAAAATAATAAAGGGACGTGTGGGACCGCCTGGGCCTAGTCCCACGGGTTTTCCTAATTTTATATTATTTTTCATGTATTTTTTGAAAAATACCATGAGATGAAGGAATTTTCATGAAACTAGGGAAATAATAATAAAATAATGAGGAATAACAAGGAATGGGGCCGGCCGGGATCAAGGCATGGCCGGTTGGCCAATGAACACGGCCCCACAATATTTTCCCTAATTTTATATTATTTCCTCCGTGCGAAGGAAGCACCACGGAATTGAGGAGTTTCCTCAAAACGAAGGATATTTGTTCAAATGAAAGGATTTTCATCAGATCAAGGAAAATAATAAAAAATGTAATAAAATATAAAACTGGCTTGGGATTGGCCATGGCACGGTCGGCCAGTTAGTGGGCCCATGCTCCCAGTGCCTTGGTCAATATTTTGATTATTTATTATTTTGTCCATATTTTGCATAGGTTCATCGTTTCATCGTATTTTGAAATACTCGTTCGCGCGGTGATGGTTAATGCATCGTTGATAAATACACTTACACCTTTTGAGATATGGCTTACTCAGAGGTAGCTCTGATGCCCGTGCGTTGAATATTTATTACTAACCCATGGATTTCTGCTGGGAAGAACCATGGTTTGCAGTAATGAAATATCTGCGAAAATATTTGAATATTTTCGGAAATTCTGTGGATGAATCCAAGAATTTAGGAAAAATTAACTTATGGCTCTATACTAGCAGAGCAAGCTGTCTAGGAGCATTAATTATTCCGATATGAGCTTGTTGGATCTTCATATCCGTTATATAGTCAGGGTAAACTTGTTGTTGGTATCCGGAAGACGTTATCGCTCTATACTAGCAGAGCAAGTTGTCTAGGAGCTGTCCATCTTGTGATACTATATAGAAATAATTACTGAAGTGTTCAATATTCATGAGATATGATGTTGTCTGGCCTTGAGACTACATATCTACATGTACTCTGAGAGAAGGTATTCTCATTCAGAGGATTCGATGAGAGATCCGTGTCTCAATACTCATGTCTGACTGCTGGATCAGAGGTTCGTATAATTATGGGTTTACGATTTTAGCCTTTGTCGAAAATCCACCATCTAAATTAACTCCCCTACTTAGTGAGGAAGGCCTTGTTCCTCAGTCAGCATTGAATGGTGATTTTCCGGTCATATACAATATAAGTAATTTGAACTTAGTCGTAAGTTAAGACGTTGCCGGATTTTGATAGTACGAGCATACCAGGAATTGAATAAAAATCTCAGTGGCATGATAGAGTGTTGTTTGGTGAACATAAATTGGTGTAGAACCGCTGATTCGATGGTAGAACCTTGGTTGGTTTAGGATTCACGGGCCGGGCCCGAAAAGGAAATCCTTAAGGAATTAGGTTTTGGAAATAAAATTAGGTATAAAAGGAATTAAATCCTCTTTTTTATTATTTCCTCCCACACGACCGACCACCATCATCATCTCCCTCTCATCTTCACGTCAGAGCATCAAGAGTAGCAGGACAAAAATCGCCGGAACATCACCTCCCGTTCGACCGGAGCTAGCACCGGCCGGCGCCTACCAGGTGCGTTCAATTATTTATTTTTTGATGTTTGCGGATGTTCATGAGTTATATGAATTGATCATGTTTGAGTTTATATATACATGTGTATACATTAGCATGAGTTTTTGTTGAGAAACCTTCGTTTTTGAAAACGTATGTTCGTTCGATTGTTAGTTTTGAAAACTAATAATAATCCCTGATTTAGGAGAGCTTTTTATTCATATATGAATATTTAGGTCCAACGATAAAACTATGTTTATGAGCTTTCATGTGAACCAAATTTTTATCATGAAAAAGGTGAATTTTCACGAAACCGAAATAAACCCACGTTTTAAAGAATGATAATGATACGAAAAAGAAGTTTTCTTCTCTTTTTTTTTTTATACATGAACTTGTGTCCAGTGATAAATTTTTGTTTATGAGCTTTCATGTGAATCAAAACTTTATCTTATAATGTGTGAGGTCTCACAAAAATTAAAATAAACCTTCGTTTCAAAGACGTATGACGATACGAAGGAATTTTTTTTCTTTTTTTATAAAACCATGGTCTATTCATGGATTTTTTTTTTTAAACCGTGGAGTGTCCACATCTCTATTTTCATGAGCCTTGCTCACGTTGAAAAAATATATACATTTTTTTATATATTTATGTGATATATATATATATATATGTAAATATATATTGTTTTCATAAAAAATAAAATCAAAACTTGAGTTTTGTGTAATATTTATTAGAAGTAAACAATTATCTATGATGAAATAATGTTTTAATTCGTAATTCCATGGTGAATGTTCACACAGTAGAAATATTCATGATTTTATGAAAAATCTGAGATTTGTTTGTTGTTTGTAGGTTTCGAAGAAACGAACGATTTTGAGGTGTTTAACTCTAGTATTACTATCACTATTGTTAGTGGAATTATAAAAGGTAAGAGTTAAGAGTTACCATTAGACGCTAGTATTTCCTCGATTATGGATGGTGTACTGAAGTAGAATGTAATGTGAATTTTTGCAGCTACTTCGTAAAGATGACCAACTCCCAAGTTAACAACACTTCAAGAAATGAAATGTGTGTTGATGATGACATCTCTTCAGATGAAACATGTATGGATGAAACTTATGTCGATGAAGTTGAAGACGAAACTCCTGGGATTAAGAATGTCCCAAACATAGATGATGCATTTTTCGAGGAAGATATTCCAGAAGTTGAAAAACATTTGAAACCTCTAGCGTATTGTCTTCTGATAAATCCTAGGACTGTCACTCAGAAGAAATTCATGACTCCTAAGACAGTCATCCGGTTTTGAACGAGGGATATTCCTTGCATCGATTATAGAATTTAAGCTTTCTCGGAGACCTTTGTAGAAGTTTGCTGGATGGGCGAGGCATATGTTGGGTTTTCCTCATGTGAAGGCCATGCCCGATCAGGCGCAGGTGACAAGGTCTATTCAGGCTTCTGGAGAGTTGTTCATTTATCATGATGCAAGAGGTATTGTGGCTCTGCTTGCTCGCTGGTATATTCCTACTCACACCTTCATATGTAGATGGGGAGAGTTTACCATTACCTTGGAAGACGTGGAAGCTCTGATGCATCTCCAAATCACGGGAAATCTCATTGGGGATCTTTCAAATAAGGAGACCGTTGTTTCTCATGTCTTGACAGCTGCAATGGAAGTAGCAAATATGGCCGATAGTAAAGGATGTTATGCTCTCTGGTTGACACGATGTTGGCCCAAAGACGAGGTTTCTGATAAACCTATCGACATTATGTTACCCATTTCTGCTTTCTTATGTTTATGGTTGTCCAGAGACGTTTTTGAAGACAATGAAAACTTGTTGAAGCCTTTCGTGATCCCCTTTGCTATCAAGATGGCTCAAGGTGAGCAACTTCCGATAGGTAGCTTGTCCTTGGGCTCTTTTTATTACAACTTAGAATCTTTGGTTATAGACTCCAGTGTGTCGAATAGCTTTATGAAGATTTAATTTTATGCTAACACGATGTTTCTTCAAGCTCTGATATGGGAGCACTTCAAGAATTATGCACCCATTCTGCGTAATATTTTGCAAGGACCGAATACTGTCGCTCGCCATGTTTTCCGTGAGAAAGATAATGCTAGGATCATGCGTTTGTCCACAGAGCAGCCTAGGTCTAAGGTGCACCTCATTGATGTGTTGGATAACGAATCTGAGTTTGATTTTCTTCCTTGGGTGTCAGTGCCTCCTTACGTTTCTCAGACGATGACTTTCAAAACTGGAGGGATCATGAGTTTGTCATCTGGTGCGGATCTGAATGATGGTGAGAGATCTTTCATGTTGAGTTGCACCCCTGGTCATTTGCTATCGGTCTCGTACAGAGAAATTTTAGTAGAAGAGTATAATATTGATAGAGCGGCTTGAAAAATGCGCATGGATCAGTGTGTTCCAACTATTCGGAGGAGGAAACCATCAGTTGAGAAGCTCATGACTCGTTTAGACCGTATCCATGTGGAAGGAAGTAAATACTGGTTCCCTTGCTCTGATAGATTCGCATATGTGACTCCAGGTTATGTAGACTTCTGGGATGATCAATTTGAGCGATTGCATGAATTCATGATAGTCAGTCAGCCTCCAGTAAGGAATCATCCCTCTGATGAGATGATTTCTGGTCGACCAAGATTGAAGTATCTCTCCGGTGATAAGCGGAAATTGTCTCCAGGATGCTCTCAGGTACACTTTTTATATGATCTTCATAAAATCATAATAGCTGTATTCTGATTATGTTACTGAAATTTATCACAGGACGGTCGTATCGTAAGACCTCGAATCCATGTAGATTTCTCAGAGACTGAGGCGGTTGTTCATGGCGGAGAAAGCAGGCATAAGGGTTATAGGCTGTTACCCAATACTCTAAAGTTCCCAGATGGCGAGTTTCCAGTATTTTCCTTATTGTGACCCTTTTTCGCCCATACTATTGGGATCATGGAACTGATATTATTATTCCGTTGCAGAACTTCGCTCCATCAAATATTGATGGTCTTTGGTTCTCCGCTTCCGGGAGAACAATTTCTGACTTGAGTGATGAAGAAGAAGCTGTAAGTATCTCTTACCATATTAATCATGGTACCTTATGGATGAAATGCTAATTTTTGAGGATATGTCCAGGAGGATGATTCCATGGACGTGGAGAATACTGGTAACGCTCGTTCGAAGAATGGAAATGAAGAAAACTTCCAGAGCTCAAAACCAAATAAAGGTAATGGAGTTGTCGACGTTGGTGCGAGCAATTCCAATCCCTTGAATGCTTCGGAGACCACTCAAGTAAGTATTTCTCTTGTATTTCATCAATAGAAGTATAAACCTGCTGATTTATGAGAGCATGAATGAGAATGTATGTGAATATATGACAATTTTTGCCGAAAATACGTCACCAGCAAATTCAGAACTCAGTTTTTTAAGAAAAACTATGTAGAATCTACGTCTGATGTCATATTTTCATGATCCGCATACGCATATTCAAGCCCAGGAAATTTTCGAGCTTTATTAATGAAGCTTTTTAAGTTTTGAGCACGTTAAGGGGCCGAAATAGACAAAACAGTAAACATCCAGGAGACTTTCAGGAAATTTTCAGCTGTCGTGTAGTCCCGAGTTTCGACCACATCTTTTTGCTCATTCATCCGATTGCCATGAAATTTTGAAATGTTGTAGGTAACACCAATACGAAGAGAATAGTATATAACTCAACCATTGATTCTTCGCCAATTTCTCCCAGTTCATCGCGTTGTACATGGAAGTGTAAAATCTCAGGCGAGCTTGTTGTAAAACGTGATTTTGTGACTTTCACGTTATTTTCTGACATCTAGCATGTATAATGAAGGGTTATTTAACGTTTGATACCCATAAAATGTCCAACACCTAGCTTTGGTACCCAATATTTGAAATATTATCGGTTGGTACCTTGACCGGTTAGAGACCATCAAATGAAACCTTTGACTTAACAAACTATTACTTGAACTATTAAAATTAATTAAAAAATAAGTAATAAAGAAACTAATTACAAATTTGAATTCTCAGTGAGAACAGAAGAAGGTAGCCACATCGACAGTGGCACTTGGAGAAAATTTTTATGTCTCGTTGATTGATTTCATTTTATAATTTTGACTTTGGCCCTTCATCTTAGAGGGTATGTTATGATTTTCCACAGATTTACTCCCCATATTTTTCACTTCCTCCTCTTTTAGTTTGGATAGACCAGACCCTTCATCTAAGTTTTTCATATTCCAAATTCTTCTTCTATGCCATGGATTTGATCAAAACTACCCGACTTCCTTTCTACTTGGTAATATTTTGTTGCTCCAACTCTTCTTGTTGGATCAATTCATACACTAGTACTGGTGTTTTTTACAGCATTTCATACACTATAGAGAGCAAACACAATGCACTTTAACTGTTCGAGGAAATTCCGCAAAAATTCATCACAAATTCTTTAGTCTACTGTCAGAAAGTTGGTAATGGTTTTCTCCCTCCTTCTTGATTATTAACCTATTAGATCCTCTTTTAGATTCTTCTTCACCGTTTCCTTCGCCTTACTGTGATACCTTTTTTTTCATCCTTCCCACCATTATTCAGAGGCAGTTGAGACGGTTGTAGTATTTCATGTTTGCTAGGTTTTTACAAATAGAATGCCTAGAACAGAATCACGGGATGGATCAATTTTCCAGTGCCCATTTCGAAAATGTGATAGTTATCACAATAGAGTTGGTGGTAGAGGCTTGATGACAAATTCCTTTCTCAAACATCTACATGCCAGGCACCTTACCTCAAAGGATGCAAATCCGAATATGGTCAACTGAACATGGAAGAGGCCTATGAGAAATTCATTTTTCTTTTTATTTTTCTTTTAATTTTAGTTATTTAGGTAACTGAACATTTGGTCAGCGCATTGACTTAACGGTCTCTAACTGGTCAAGGTACCAACCGATAATATTTCAAATACTGGGTACCAAAGCTAGGTGTTGGTCATTTGCTGGGTACCAAACGTTAAATAACCCTATAATGAAAGACTTTGATGATGTTAGACTACTTGTATGCTGTAGTTCATGATTTCTTTTGGTTTCATGCTTGGATGATCCTAATCTCATGTAATCTTCATATTAGGTGCAAAATACCGAAGTTGAGAATGAAGGAACCCAGAATGACGAAACGAGTGACCCTGGGATTATTGATAAGGAGGAAACTATCTCTGCACCTCAAGGAAATGAAATTGTTGTTGATGAAGTCATGGAGACCTAGATTTTCGCTACTTCAGTGATAGAAGAATCCAGGACACCAGCGTAAGATACTAAAGAAACTGTTGCCCTGATTGTAGAAGTTGCTCCATTAATTGAAAAATGTATAGTTGTACACGAATACCCAAGTGCAGGTGTTGCCTTTGATCCTCCATTTGATGCCTCACTCCCGTATCATGAGTTAGTTGGTGGATTCAGCATTCCCATTGGATATGTGGGTTTGTACAAGAAAATCTGGGAGAAATTCGGTCATATAATTGTCGACAGGAATCCTGGGTGTGCTTATGCTTTAACAATGCAGGTAAGTGTACTCTTGCGTGTTGTAAGCGACATATGCACTAGATCCAGAAATGCAGTAACTCCAGATGTACTCTTTGATTGGGAGTTCAACTTATAGAATTCTGAGAGACTTGGCTTCAATGTAAAGTGGCTTCGTAAGAAGATAGATGCTATTAAGGATTCACGTGAAAATAACATACCCTTTCCCAATGATGATGTGATGAAGAAGGAAGACAAGATTTCCAGGCTGACTGAAGAGCTAAACAAGGAGAAGGCGGCTTTACAGGATTTGAAGAATGCAGAGGCGCAAAAATATTTCTTCGCTGATTTTCTTTAATTTATTTTCCATAATCTCTTGAACTTCTAAACTTCTGAGAGATGAGAGATGTGAGGTTTTTATTTCTGGTTTTGATATCATGGTTTTGAATTGGTAGGCGGTTAAGGATTTTCTTTTGAGAAATATGAATTGAATTTTGATAAATTGCTGAATTCAAATATTGATTGCAAGTATTGCAAATATTTTGGAGGAATTGAAATACAATGAAAGAAAATCCTAAAAATGCCAAATCCAAACGTCATGAATGCTTAGACGCCTAGTACCTCAGATGTCAAATAACTTCATGCAAACGCCTTAAGCCAATTTTCATGAATTACTGGTAGGGTTCGTCCATCTGTGTTGATCAACTTGTAATATGCTCCAGTTATGGACTTAGCAACCATAAATGGTCCTTCCCAATTAGAGCTCCTTGCAGAATGAATATCTTGTTTAGTCTCCTTGAAAACCAAATCTCATTCCTTGAATTTGTTCGTCTTTGTAGTCCGTGCCTTGAATATATTTTGTTGATTAAAAATTCTTTGTGTGGTGCGGATCCACGGTTGTGGAACATATGGACACTCATGCAGGAGGGAGTATCCCTCGTAATGCCTGTCATGCTTGGCCACATCTTCCATAATGAATCGCTGGATTGGATGATCAACTTGAGGACATTATGGACTCAACCATTGGGTGAAATATTGCTGTGGAGAGAGGATCCACTCATAGCATTTTGTAATTGCTAAATTTTTTATGGGGAGAAGTCCCTTGACCAAAGTAGCATATTTGAACATTGGTAATAATGGAGCATGAAGAAGAATAAGACTTTCCTGAGCTATAAACCTTTTGACAAAGGCATGTGGACTCTCTCCGGGTTCTTACGCAAGTCCCATCAAGGTTACAACTTCCTTCAGGTGTTCAAATGGTGGGGCGTCCGCTTATCCTTCTGACTCGGAATATCTGTCAATAATAGAGTGTGTTGAAGGCATTAAGGTTAGCTTTCCAACATGGATCCAAGTCCTTCCAAGGATCATGTCATATCCAGGGTCTTCCCGGATTATGTAAAACTTGGTCTTAGTGCAGACCAAACTTTTTGTGACTTTAAGAGTGATGAAGCCATATGCATCTCTGGAAATCCCTTCATGATCTCTGATTGCTATGGGAGCGTGAGTAGCCTCTTGTCGAGTAATACCGACAGCCCTAAGAGTTTTCAAAGGGATGATGTTGACAGCAGTACCAACATCAACAAATGCCCTTTTGAATTTATTTCCTTTAATGTGCACTGTGGTGAGCAGTCCCCAGTCATATATTTATTTGTCAGTGGCTGAAGGTTCAGGAGGTACATCTGGAATCAGCAAGTGTTTCCCGGAAACTATGTGATTCAAAGCCGTAAACATGTCTCCCCTTAGCGCCTTCGACAGATAGAGCAATTCGCATACATGCTCTACTGCTTCCTTGACTGGTGCTTCAGAAATAGAGAAAGTCCTGACAGGGAGAGGATCTTTGTGCACTCCTTTGGCTCCAAGATTAAGTTCTCCCGACTCAACCTTTTCTATGAATATGCGTTTCAAAGTCTTGCAATTACTTGTGGGGTGGCTAAAAAACCTATGGAAGCAACAGTACCAAGGATTTTCCATGGCCTCTTCGGTTGGTTCTTTCTTGACATATGGCGATTTAATTGCACCGTCTTGAATACAGGCCTCTAGCAATTTGATGACTTCTACAATGGATCAAGGAAAGTCAGGTGCTTCAGGGTCTTCTGTATGTTGAGGGAAAGTTTGAATGTTATTCTTCATTTGTGCTTTTGAAGGGGTGGAAGTACGCTTGCGTTGTGGCTCAGCTTTCCATTTAATCCCTTCCGTGACAACATTTGTGGAATGATGTAGGTTGTATTGCTTGTTTACCAGAAATCTGCTCCCTCGAGTGTCTCGCGCTTCTTCAGTCTTTGTGGGTTTTGCTCTTTCCAACAGAGCAGGTGCAGTGGTTGCTGACCTCTTTGCGGTTCATGGAGCTCTGAGAAAGTCTAGAATTGGAGATTCTCTAGTAGGGATCTGTAGACCGGAAGCATGCCATTGATGCACAAATCCACCAGTTGTTGCTCCGTGATATTTGGATCATACCAATCCAGGGCTTGAACTCTGAATCTTTTCACATAGTCATTGGGATTTTCATTGACTTTCTGAAACATCCTTCCAAGATCAGAGAGAGTGACTTGCTCTGACATAAAGAAGTACTTCCTATAGAAGGCGCTAATTATCTCTCCCCAGTTGTTGATAGTTCCAGGTGCAATGTTGTTGTACCAAGTGTATGCCCTGCCTTTCAGAGATTTTGAAAATTCCTTAAGACTAACAACATGGTTATGTTCATGTTCTCATAAGGCTTCAAGGAAGCGAGAGACGTGTTCTCGAGCATTGCCGGTTCCATCATACAGAGTGAAGGTTGTAGAATCATAACCTTTAGGAAGGGGAATCCTCTGCGTCGCAGCAGGATAAGAGGGTTGGTGACGATGGACATATGATGTCTTGTCTTTTCCATGATTTTCCAGAAGACGCTCCAAGTCTTCTCGAGTGATGAAATTCGATGATTATTTCGTTGACGAATTTCATACATCTTTGTTAGTCTCGTCGTCATCTATTGTGTGAATCAGAATTACCTTAGGATCAGCAGCGTCTGAGGACTTCTCCTTTTCTTTCCATTTTTCTTGAGTTTTCCCTGACAATTTGTAAGTAAGAATCTTCATATGATCAAATAGATTATGCTGTGCTGCGCCCATATCCGTCTGATTCTTTGTAAGAGTTTCTTACGCTTTGATGAGATCGGCAATGGTAGGTGGTGGATTTCCTATGACTTATTCGGGATGTAGGCCAAACAGGGGATGACTTTCCGCATTAATTATTCTGAGGAAGAGTATCGTCAGCGCCGTCGACGTTAGTGGCCGGAATAGTTTTCGGGATGTCTCCATTGTTGCTAGTGCGAGCAATGTTTGCGTTAGGATTTTTAACTAATCCTGACCTAAGACCGACCATCTTGGTGAATTTGAATTGCAAACGAGAGATTAATCTCCTACTGTGGTCGCCAATTTGAAGATGGGAAAAATGATTTGCTGGTTTTTACGGAATTGAAGAGACGACCGTAATGAGGAGACTCCTTAAACCTAGCGAACTGTTCAACCTCACACAGATGCACCTCTGCAAAGGGGGTTCTTTGAATTCTAGAGATCAATCTGTAGTACTCTGGCCTAAACCAAGACAATGGTCGTTCCAGAGTAAATTCGGTCACAAAGAGAAGATGGGTTGATCTGTAGGAGGGAAACTAAGAAATATGTGGAATCAATGGTAATCAAAGATTGTAGGTGTGTTGTGAATTCTGAATAAGATAAGTTCTGAATGATTGAAATTGCTCAGTTGAGAGTAATTGCTCAATTGATGAGTTGTTGATCTCGTATTGTCTGTGAGACGTGAAATCGTTGTTTCTCTTGTTTTTCATTCAATCATGATTCAGATACTTATTTATATTGCTGGAATTATGGACACCATGATCCCATGAAGTGTGACAGTTGATGGAATCAAATAGTGGAGAAGTGGAAATCTTGTTTGAAACCAGTTGCTCTTCGTGCGGAGACTTGGTTGATTTTCCATCCGCTACTTTGTTCACTCCTTCAACTGATTGCACGACTTGCTCACATTTCATTGTGTATTTGAACATACGTGCCGTAGATCTCTAGACCAAAACCCTAGTTCATATCCCCCCCCAAAATGACACGATTGACGTCTCGTGGT
Organism: Papaver bracteatum; assembly: GCA_023529315.1. NCBI lineage: Eukaryota > Viridiplantae > Streptophyta > Magnoliopsida > Ranunculales > Papaveraceae > Papaver > Papaver bracteatum. The sequence goes on from JAJJWX010004605.1 coordinate 180,788, forward strand.
TAATTACTCAATTTCCGACTTCGTGATTTAATGGGACGATGATTCCATGTAATGAGTTGAACATGATTTTGTAAAATGTTCTGAAACTCATGAATTGAACTTGTCTGCTGAGACAGTGATGTGATTCTCACGTTGAGGTGAGCAAGTGTTTCTCACTAAATGAATTGTTGAATATTAATAGTTGAATCAATATTCCTTGGTTTGAGCAAATATTGCTCGTCTGAGCAAGTATCGCTCGTCTGATGAATTATTGGCAGCGTGACCAAAATAAAATATTAATTAAAATACTGGTAGTTGAACCGAGCATAATTAATAAGAATATTATCATGAGATCGTCGTGAAGTTATTAGTGTTCGAAAAAATATGGAATTATGACCCTTGTACTCAGAAACCCTAATTTGATCAATTGATGACCAATTGATGGTTTATTTGAAAATTAACCACGGAATGAAGGAGAACTGGCTTCATGGGACCGTGGGTAGACCATGAAGCTCCCATATTCTCGTGTGATAAAATACCAAGGTCTCTTGAAGAGTTAGTGATTTGTTGATGAAATAATGATCAAATGCTGGTTTAATCATTTATTCGAAAAATGCTCGTCTGAGCTTTAGGTGATGAAAACTAATTAATTATGAGTAGGTAAGGGACCGACAAGAGGGTCATGAAACTGGCCATGGGTGGTCACGAGATCGAATGACGATCACTCCGTCAAATTTTGAAATTATTCGAAGAGGTTTTTTACCCAATACGTCCAATTGCGCAAATTAGGTCAAATCATGAAAATATGTGGGACTGGCTCATTGCAAGCTAAGAAGCTAACCCTGGTCGGTCAAGTTAGCATGCCTTCTTCGTTGAGATGTCTGTGTCTCAGTCCTGAGAATTTTGATATTTTCTGGTGCGCGTTTGAGCGACCATTTGAGAAAATATGACAAAATTAGGGTTTTGCTGAAACTAGGAAAACTTCATGGCATGAAGAAAAATAATTATGAAATAAAATAATGATGAATCATGGGACCGCCGAGGCCAAGGCATGGCCGGCCGTCCAGTGACCACGGTCCTATGGTGTCTTTTCCTTATTTTTCCTTATTTTTTATGAATTTATGAAAATATCATGAAATAAAGGAATTTGTTGAAATTAAGGAGGTTTCCTTGAAGTGAAGGAGTTTCCATTGGATCAAGGAAGCAAATAATATTAAAATAATAAAACATGGGCGTCTGGAACGGCTGGCTTAGGCCCGGTTCGACGAGTTTCCCTAATTTTTTTATATATTTTATATGTTTTTCCATGATTTGAAGGAGTTTTCCTAATTTGAGAGAAATATCATGAAATCAATGAGTTTCATGGGATGAAGGACATCCTAAAAAGAATAAAATAAAAATAAAGGGACGTGTGGGACCGCCTGGGGCATGGCCGACTGGCTGGTCCCAGTCCCATGGGTTTTCCTAATTTTATATTATTTTTCATATATTGTTTGAAAAATACCATGAGATGAAGGAATTTTCATGAAACTAGGGAAATAATAATAAAATAATGAGGAATAATAAGGCATGGGGCCGGCCGGGATCAAGGCATGGCCGGTTAGCCAATGATCACGGCCCCACAATATTTTCCCTAATTTTATATTATTTCCTCCGTGCGAAGGAAGCACCACGGAATTGAGGAGTTTCCTCAAAACGAAGGATATTTGTTCAAATGAAAGGATTTTCATCAGATCAAGGAAAATAATAAAAAACGTAATAAAATATAAAACTGGCTTGGGATTGGCCATGGCACGGTCGGCCAGTCAGTGGGCCCATGCTCCCAGTGCCTTGGTCAATATTTTGATTATTTATTATTTTGTCCCTATTTTGCATAGGTTCATCGTTTCGTCGTATTTTGAAATACTCGTTCGTGCGGTAATGGTTAATGCATCGTTGCTGAATACACTTACACCTTTTGAGACATGGCTTACTCAGAGGTAGCTCTGATGCCCGTGCGTTGAATATTTATTACTAACCAATGGAATTCTGCTGGGAAGAACCATGGTTTGCAGTTATGAAATATCTGAAATTTTGTGGATGAATCTAAGAATTTATAAATAATTAACTTATGGCTCTATCCTAGCAGAGAAATCTGTCTAGCTAGGAGCATTAATTATCCCGATATGAGCTTGCTGGAGCTTCATATCCTTTATATAGTCAGGGTAAACTCGTTGTTTGTATCCTGAAGACGTTATCGCTCTATACTAGCAGAGCAAGCTATCTAGGAGCCGTCCATCTTGTGATACTATAAAGAGATAATTACTTAAGTGTTCATTATTCATGAGATATACTGTTTTCTGGCCGTGAGACTACATATCTACATGTACTCTGAGAGAAGGTATTCTCAGTCAGAGGATTTGATGAGAGATCTGTGTCTCAATACTCACGTCTGACTGCTGGATCAGAGGTTCGTATAATTATGGGTTTAGGATTTTAGCCTTTGTCGTAAATCCACCATCTACAATTAGTCTCGTAGCCAATATATGAAATCTCTGGTAATATTATCTTTCCGAACTTGAATGGATATAGCATAATCTGGTTATCTACTGACAGACGTACCTGGTAGTATCCCCCCAAGAAACCTTGCACTCTCTTTTGGATAGTATCTTGTTATAGGGAATGAAGAAACCATTAGAGGGATGATATAATAGGACAAAAAGGGTCATTTGATGGTAATTTCAAAAGCCCCTTATCAAAAGAAATTTGGTAATGACTAATTAAACCTTACGTAGTTTAGTGTTGATAATCTAGTTTAGTGTTGATAATCAAGTTTCTATTATACTTACTCTAAAAAAACTCAAATTAGTTTTAGAGGGAAAGAAAGTGTAGAGGAGAAAAGCAGAAAAACTTTTGTGATATTTTTGAAACCCTAGGTTTTGATTCACTCAACCATGTATACCTCTAACTTAGACCCAATTATCTTTTTGTTGCTTAAAATTATCTAAAATACATAAAAAGATCAAAACTTTTAGATTTTTAGAGAGACTTACGGTTGGTGTTTTCACGTAACCAACTGTAAGTGTGAGTTACGGTTCGTAATTGATGAACTACCAACTGAAACTGGTTGAATTTGGGGAAAATCGAATCGTAAAACCAGTTACGGTTGGTGTTAGTCTCCTCTATATGAACCATAATTTAGTTACAGTTGATTTGTTCGTAACCTTCATTCCAACTGTAGCCAATTACGATTTTTAAATAAAGTATCGAGACCAACCATAACTAGTTTATGATTGGTATATCAACTAAAATTTTGAACCGTAAAATGCTTTTTGAGAACAAAGTTCAGGGAAATTTTACGGTTGGTAATGGTGGAAAAACTACAAACTGTAACTAAATTACGGTTAATAGGTATTAGCCAGGAAAATTTACGGTTCGTAATAGTGGTATCCACACCAACCATAAGTGAAGTTATGATTGCAAATACAAATCGTAGCTGGACATTCTTTCTTAGATTTTCTCGTCCACGGTTCGTAGTTCATCACTTACAAACCGTAACCGTATCAAAAACAAAAATTACGGTTGATAATTGAACTATAACCAACCTGGTTATGGGTAAAAACTATTTCTGCTGGTTTTGATAATTTTGGGTGTGTGGATGAGAAATCAATCTAAACCCTAAACAAATACACTGCATGGGAGTGCTTTTTGATTCGAGAGATCAATCTATACAATCCTGGCCTAAACCAAGAAATGGTCGTTCCAGACTTGCTTCGGTCATAAAGTGAAGGAGATGGGGTTTATCTTAGGGAGGGAAGCGAAGAAGGTGTTGAGATTGTGAAGGTGTTGGCTGTTTATGACTTGAATCAAAATATCGAACTGGCTTGGAATAATATAAGCAATCAGTTCTGGTGTTTTCTGGATACGAATGACAACACTTGGTTTTCTGTGCTTGTCTTGTCTTTTTATGGAAATAGGCAAAGGACCTATTTATACAAGTCATAGAGCGCAAACCCTCATCTCGTAGGAAGTGGAGGAAGTTGAGTAATGGAGTGGTGGGGTCGTGTGGGTTATTGCACGATCACGTATTGTCCCTCTTCTCCTATCATCGCTAACCGTCCATGCCTCCTGACACATTCTTGTAATGGCGCATTGCACGCTGCACGATGTAAACCGCCAGACCAATACCCCAGTAAGTATCCCCCAGTTTGTGACATGTTTGATGCCTCGAGTGTTGATCGTGGGACCCACAGGAAGTAGCATATGGTGCTAGGTTAAATAAATGAGTTATTTAGGAAATCGATATTCAAGAAATATCGTGTATACTCTATGCATGTAATGCATCGAATATTTTCAATATGCATAAAGCATCGATGTTTTAAATATTAACGGAGTAAGTCGCGGATTTAAGCGTCTTAAAACAGATGCATGTTTAGCCATCTTCGAATGATCGTTTGGAGGCTGCACAGGCAAGCCCTCCCTTGGACGTTCACTCCATGTGGTAGAGTGACGGATGGTAATCAACACGATACCTTATTGTCCATTTAACTCCTAGCTTGGGATGCCCAACCAAGCTGGTAGAGTTGGACGGATGAGATGATCTATGATGCTCATCTGCGACCGTTGATGGAGTTTTAGGGTTTTTAAGAGGTGCGCAAGCATCACTCTTCAGCTTGACCGAAACCAAGCATGGAAGACGTTTTTGGCGGGACTGACCTGGCATGCATGTAGATGGCTTTCTGGTGTACATGTCTGTACCTCTTTGTCTCATGAAGGTGTGATCTAGGCCACTCAATTTGACCAGAAAATGTGAGTTGTTGAGATCCGTTTGCGGCAGAAATCCATTGTCGCAAAGGATTTGGAACTCCGTCACATGCCTACTTTGGGCATGTGTTTCGAGGCTTTCGGCCATGGTTGGCCTATTGCTGATCAGTCATAATCGGTCGTGATCGAACTGCGACAGTTATGCAGCGTCGCAAACCCTAATTAGGGTTTCAAAACAGCCACGCACAAACGACTTCCACCAAACGGTTTGGAAAGTCATGCTTCCTTTTTGGAGAGGACGATTATGTGGGACCCATGTTGGGCCGACGATGAACATGCTTGTACTTCTCTAATGGTATTAGGTGTAATCTAAGCCATCCAAACATGCTGGTGAAGTTAGATGGTTGTGATCAGGTTTAAGACATTACTGGAGTTTCCACGACCCTTTAAGCATCACGCGACTATACTTTGAGAAAACGTTGGTTTCTCCATGACTGGGTTATGAGAGAGTCGGTCATGTAAGTAGAGAGTGGGCCCACCAGAGTGTATGACAGCACCTGACCGATCAGCCATCGGACGATCCACTCCGTCCAACTAGGCCGGCGAAGTTGGACGGTTGCGATCTGTTTTGGGACTGTCATTGGCAGTCTTGCTTGTACGAGTTTTTCCAAGCTGCTCCATACCAGCTTAACCATCCTATTTTAGGCTGGCGTTTGATGGTTGTTTGGGGGCATAACATGTGTTCGATCGGCCAGGGCATAAACGGGCCCGCTGGTGGTCATTGCGGTGATAGCATGTTCTTGTTATGGTTCGTCTAGGCTGGTTAAATCATGCGGCCAACTTGCGTGGACGTGATCGTTTCTGAGACTGATATGGACAGTCCAGATTTCCCTTAGGAAATTAAACATGCTCAATCGGGTTAATATAACACACCGAGAGATGATTCTCTTTGTTAGAGAATGGTATAGCATGTACGGGTATTTCGTGCATGCCTCATTATTGACACTTGGATATTCATGTTACTCTGCTGAGAGTAACAATCAGTCATCATGCCGCACCAATAATGAGAGTCCTACTGAGAAAAACATAGGAAATACAAGGAAATTCATGCGTTAATTATCAATGCTATAAATTCACAGAATATTGGGATTGTTGCTACATGCTCCATTCTAGGTGAATTAATAAAGCGACGAAGTATTCATCACTTATCAAATAGCCTTATCCTCTGCAGGATGTCAGCGTATAAAATTTGGCTTTTAAAATTTTAGCCCTGAACCAAAATCCACCATCAACATTAAGTTTCATGCCTAGCACATAATGGTTGCATTATTGTGGGGTAGGCATGAGATGGTGACGTACACAACGTAAGAGGATGAGACAAAGGAAGTTTACCCGGAGGAGCTTTGATCGACCATGTGAACATGCAGCGTGTGTATGGGGATTTGGTGTGACCGGTTTCCTTCCTTGGGTGCTCGAGCTAACAAAGGAATCCTTCTTCTACCAGGATTCTTCAATTATTTGTGTATAAAAGGGCGTTAACCCTTATATTTCTTCTTACTTTTTTTTCTCGCTCGTTTAGCTTCTCCTTCCGTCGCTCGACCTTCGTTGTTTCCATTGCCGAATCCGTTGATGTTTCTGCCAGTTGCCGCCAACGTACAGGACTTCGTCGTCATTCGACCGTCCGCCGTTGCTCGTTCACCAACGACAGGTAGGTGCTTCATCCCTTGTCTTCATGTTTGTTTTATTTTGTGGATACAAATCCTAGCTCTTAGGTGAGTCTCCTTGATCTTGATAAAATCATCCCGTTGTAGATGAAACTTATGAATATACTGTTTTTGCTCCCTTTTTCCTCATGTAAAAACTTATTATTTAAATACACTAGTATTGTTGGAACGCGCAATTGGGGGATACATTTATTAATTGGGGGATATAGCTACAAGACAAAAACGGTGTCCCAATAGCAATTCTGGGTGACCCCCTTTGTAATTATTTTTTTAATTCCTAATGTAGCCCTCACTAATCATGTTTAGTGGTTAATAATAATTAGTAAATTCTTAAGTATTTGGGGGATAAAATTAGTGTGTATTTTTATTTTAATTTGTGTGAGTGAGGAGTAGAAGGAGAGGGAAAAAAAATTGAGTGGAATTTTTTTTTTTGAAAATGGAAGATGATTGTGATGAGAGAATTGCAGCATCTGAATCTTTAGCTCAACTACAACAACAATCATATCTTCAATCTTCGGTGTATGATAACAACTCACAATTGGAGTTATATGATGAACCAACACCCTTGGATCATGATTTTCGTGAGAATGAAGCGTTTTGTGAAGAACCAACCCAAGAAAGTAAACATGTTCAGCATACAAGCAACCCCAACACATAGGTAATGCTTCAAGGAGGTCGAAAATTTGATTTTTCTTTTAGAAACCGCCATTTTTTTCACTGAAAAAGCTTAGTACCGGCATGCTCGTTATATGAATACTATGCCGGAACTAGAGCTACTGGCGTGGTATTCATACAACACGCATGCCAGTAAAACACTTTCCCAGCGTGGTATTCATACTTCTTTCCATGCCGGTACAATATATCCCCCATTTTAAAAACTTTCCCGGCATTGTATTGAAACCAACTATGCATGCCGGTATGCACTTCTGCTTTTTACCTAACACCAAATATTCCAACTGGCATGGTTTACTACTAACTGACGATGCCGGTACTTACAGAAAAGCATCCAGGAGTTTAAGATTTTTGAACTCCAATACCGGCGTGGCATATAAAATAGCTAGAACTCCGGTAGTTTTTCCCGACATTCTTTTAAAATTACTATAATGCCAGCACTTGAATCCGGCTGGAAAACTCACATTCGAGAATGCTGGCTCCTGTTACCGGGTTGTACCTTGTTTAGCGAGAATGTCGGTATTGACTCTTCCGGCCTTTATGTTCAAGAACATTCAATGCCGGAATTGTGGTCGAGCACGCCGGAAATGGTACCCGACATGGTATTTTTTTTATTTTCTTTGAACTAATTCAATTTTCTTTTCATTTATTCCTTAGAGTGTGACATACATTGATCCAACAAATTCCAAACCGCTTGGTCCAGATACGTCCGAATACTATAAGATGCCTCCGGTATGTTACCAAACAATACATTTCACCTAGTTTTTAGAACGTTATGTGGGGATTGCTTGTAATGAACCTTATAATCTTCCATTGTTGTCCTAATGTAGGGAATTAAATATCTAGCGAAAGCAATTGCTTGGGCAAAATATACGGGTTTTAAGAACAAGTGTGTGTTGGTGAGGAATACACAAGGTTCAAATATGCGAAGAATAACCATAAGAGAAAGGGTTATGTATATGAAAAGAAGACTAATAGGGTATACAAGACTAAGACGAGGAAGGATAATTGCCCCTTTAAGCTTGTATTCAATTTAAGAGACAAAGAAAAGGAATGGGATTGTACGGTGTGGTTTAGCCAACATAACCACCTAGATCCGAAAGATTTTAATGGTCACTCCATAGTTGCGAAGCTAAAACCTCGTGAATTCGAGGATGTAAAGGTAATGACCAAAGCATGTATCAAACCAAGAGTGATTCTCAGTCATCAAATGTGTCATTACCACGGTTCCCCAAGAATAGGTAAAGACCTCTTCCAACGGATCCAAGTATTGAAGGAACCTTGCGCTAACCCTGTTGCCACTAGTGTAGGGGAATACCTTAGTGCCCAAGATGAATAACAAATACGCAGCGGCTGTATAACGAATCTGGGCAGGGTCCCATCCATCCTTAAAACTTTTTTCCTGCATTTTTTCAAACTTCTCTTTAAGCAGCGTCATCTTGATGGTCTTTGTCCTACTAGCCTGAGATACATAGAATCTTTCCACAGAAGTTTTGTAGTCCCAACCCAACAGCTTGTTAGTCAAATCATGCAACTTCGACCATTCTAGGTCCGGACAATGATCTCCTTCTAGTATTGATTTTCCGATAACATTCAAGCCTAAAATGTTCTGAGCATCATACGGGATCAAGGTCATCTCCCCAAACGGGAAGTGCATGGTATCAATTTCTCCATGATACCTTTCGACGAATCAATTGACTGTCACATCATCACACTTCACATAATTTTTAACCAAAGCATATAGAGTAAAATCTCTTACTATTGTTTGGACCTCTTCACATTCCAAAGACAAATCCCAATCGGCCGCAGCTTGGTTTCGGCATACACGCATAGCCTTCGTGTGGTCCTACAATTAGGAGATAGTAAAGTTGAAACATTTTACATAAATATACAATAATACTAATGCACAACATTAAAAAATTCTTACATAAGTTTGATAGATAGTGCGAGCCCACGAGTGCTTGTAGCCAAATATAATTTTTGGATTATGAGCTTCACCCCAGATTCTACCACGATCAAGGTCAGGAATCATGTCATCAACATAAGAAAGGTGGGAACCTTTGACTTTCACTTTACCCTTGCCTTTGGCTTTGCCTTATGTGGGTTGTTGACTAGGCCCACCCACTTCTCTTTGGATTGCTACTTGACTTGGATGAACCTCATTATCTTCCTCCTCACTTTCCTATTCATCTTGATCATCCTGCTCAAGTGGTGTAATAGGTTCATTGATTACAAGTCGACTACGGTCACCGCCACTCTCCCAAGTTATCCCTCTAGACTCAGCCCCCAAACGCTTTTTACGACCTTCATCTTTACCACGGGACGACAGAGTCTGAGGAGTATCAAGACCGTCCTTCCTCCTTCTCTTAGTCACATCATCTTTACCTTTTCTTTTCTTAGATTCCTTGGCTTTTGACCTATATCATAAGCACCCGAAATAAATATAAGATATCTCATTTTTAGAACCAGTACCGGTATAGACTAACTCAAACAAACCAGGCCGGTAACCATCTCCCGGCATACACACTTAGTTAATAATACATGCCGGTACATTGTTACGTCGTTAACCATTAACTACCGATAATGCCGGTAGTCATATGTATTCTCCTGGATACCCTATGAGTATTGCCGGCACTTCAAAAAAAAAAAATCAATTACATGCCGTAACTGAGTTCCGGCTTATAATGCATCCAAAAATTAATGTTGGTACTGGGAAAAAATTCAATAATGTTCATGTAAGTTTTATTTTACTACCGGCGTCCGCGAAATATCAAAAAGGTATGTCGTAGTATAAAACCAGTATAGTAGTCAACCCAATTTCAGTGCCGATACTTAACATTAAGTTTCAGGGTTTGAAACTGGCATTGTAGTCATGCTGACATTCTATACCGTAACTTAATACCGGCGCTGAATGCATCCTACTGTATGCGTGTCGTAACCACAACAAATTAATTAATACTTTACTACCTAATTAACAAGTAATATAGGGTAGTCAAGGTCGATCCCACGAGGAGCACGAGATTCTAGTTGTAAAATTGTCACACAAAGGGGGGTATTAAAAAGAATTTGAGAAAGTAAATAAAATAAACAAAGCAATTAAAAAGAAATCGATAAGAGAGAATAGATCAAGGAATCCTTCTTCGCTGCAAAACAATGATTAAAGTTATGTTCTTTTCCACTTCTTATTAGTCACAAATTATCACCAACCGTAGGTATAGCATCTAGATCAGTGCTAACCCCAAAATCCCTTATATCACCGGATACGGAAGTTCTCAACTACCGGATTCTATTCACCAAACCACCTAGTAGTAGATCACTCAAGATGTAATTTAGTTAAATGCATTAAGATTTATGAATTTATTAGGTTGATATTAGTAGTTAAACTCTTAGATCAAGGTCCACTTGCTAACGTTGTTTTTACACACAATTTCTCCACGGAATCCCTCCGCAAGGTCTCATGTTTGCTACTTATGTGAAAAGTCAAGAAACGATTACTTATCCCCTAACGTACACTAGCTTTAGATTAGACTAACAAATCAATCTAGTTGTACACCTAGATAATCTATCAATCAATCATGAATGTCTTTAAGATCACTCCTATTAGTAAAAACAAACGATAATCATGTGAAAACTTCAAAGTAGATTTAAAACAAACTCAAAACATGTTAAGAACTAGGAATTCATCCTCAATCAAATTAGTTACTCATATTAAAGAGTTCACACAAAGAGAAAAGTATTGTGTGTGTAAAAGTGTGCAAAAGTATTGTAAAAGATGTGTGTATCTAAGTGCATCTATATGTATGGAAGTGTAGAAATTCTTCTCTATTTATAGGCTTCAATGTTCTCCATATCTTCCAAGGAATAGAATCCCTTTCCTTTTGTAGCTCAATTTCCAAATCCAAGCCTTTCTCAAATCTTCCATCTCCTCTTTCCATATTCCAACCAAATTCTTCATTCAATTAAAAGTCCAACTCTTCTCATCCCATGAGAGAAATCCACACAAAATTCTGCAACTTTTGCTCGCCAGAAAACTGGGTTTTTGGCCGAAAACAGGCCGGAATCCATCGCCGCCGGTCACCTGAAAATTCTCCTCCGGTCAAGGTATATTCCGTCAGTCCACCGTTAATACTAACGGTCAAAGGAGTCAACCGTCAATCAACTGTTAGTCAGCGGGTCAGGGAGAATCACTGAGTCAGAACCCAGTCAGCGAGCTAACTCAGCTGACTGGTCTTGACCATTGCACAGGCATGAGATGTGCCAGCCATGATGGCTGTGCTATACCAGTATTTCACTCCATGTTCAGCCATGATGGCTGTGGTTACTTCCCTGTTTCAATCACGGCCAAGATGGCCCTGCATCTTGCAAGCTACCAATTCAAATCCCAGCTGCACCAGTTCATAACCTCTCCACCTGCAACACCAGTTTAGCTTCAACTCCTCTCCATGCTCAAATAAATAGCTGCAGCAGCAACTCAAACCACTGCTACAGCTTAACACCATAACCATTCCATCTCTCCTGCATCTCCATTACTTGGCCAATTTCCAGCTTTACCACCCATTAGCTGTAGCTTCACCTCAAACACAGCACTAGTTCCTGCGCAACCACCACATTCAACTCCACCACTAAGCATCAACACCAGCTCTTGCAGCTCACATGGACTGTGGTTCAGCTGTTGCTTGCGCAGTCCATAGACTTGCAGCAAATCATCTTTCCACATACATTCTCCTTACCTGTTCTTCTCTGGAAAGCATTTAGCTGTACATTCACTCCTTTCATCTGACCAGCTGCCTTTGATCCATTACTGCACCTCCATGCTACAAAGCACCAACTACATCCATCCCCTTAGAACCTCAGGCCTAGCCATTCACACTCAGCTACAACTCATAACTCCAATTCCATCCAGCTCAAACAATTACCATCACACCTGAAATCTTTAGTCCAGCTTACCACCTCCTGTAAAGCCACAGCGAGAACACCATTGCATTCTACCATTCATACCACCAACCTTAGCTTCTGTAGCTTCCCTGCACAAATCCTAGCACATACATCTAAATTGAGTCATTCATTCATTCAAACCACAGGGCTTCAACAGCGTCAACTCCCATTTGCTCTGAATTGCTTCCTGATGCATACCACTAACAAACCACCATCCTGTTTCACTCAATAAAATCAATTCCTTCATGATTCTCCTCCTCGCAGCAGTAAATTCGAACCCAATTTCTATCCGAGTTCATCTCTCGAACCAATCAACAGCACCTCACTTTTAATTCCACAAACCCATCTCTCAAATTCCAGTTCTTCCGACAACAGCTTCTCTCGAACCCATATTCGATCTGTTCTTGCTTCACCAACACAAACCTGTTTGAATTCACCGTCAACTTCTCCTAAATCAGACCCATCTTCTATCAAATCTTCTCTCGATCTCTGCTAGCTCGATTCAATCCTCTTTCAATTTCTCAGAAAACAGCAGCACAAGCACAACACAACCCTAATTTCTCCCATGTCCAATCGATCAGCTTCACGATCTCTGATTCACAACTCGATTTCTTGGTTTCGCAGAGTTTCAGACAAGAAGTGGTAGCATGTTGCTTCTTAATTTCAGCGTCGAAATAAAAGTTGGGGAAGAAGTGTCTTTTCAACTTAGGGTTAGGGTATAAAATGGGTTCGGACTCGGGCATGGATCCGGGTACGGGTGTGGGTTTCAACATTCATGGACATAACCCATCCATTTTACCAATTGATAACAAGACACTACGTTTCTGGATAGGGGCCACCCAGTTTGGCAGCCCCTTAACTTGAACTGTCCTTTCTTTAGCACTCCTCTGAGAGAGTTGCCCTTTAACCGTGGCTCGTCTCCCGACAGTGTTTTCCTGGAAAATGACAGATTTGCCGTTTTTGCCCAAATTTGGTGATTTCTTCTTATTTTCCTCCGTGCGATTCCAGAGTACCTAATAACTCAAAAACACACATAAAATACATAATTTACAACAAAAATAGCAAAGAAAGAATAAACTACTAGATAGTAAATTAGGTGTATTCTACACCTATCACCTACACTGAATGCCGTGACTCTAATCCGGCATAGTATTCATACACAATTCAATGCCGGAATTTACTGCAACTACGCTGTTTCGTTAGGGTTTCGCGATTCTAACCTAAACCCATTCCTACAAATCGATTCAAACACTCATAAAGGAGTTTAAAATCACTAACCTTGTCACAGAAGCCATCTTTGCGAGCATTTGATGGTCCGACAGCTCTGCTTCTTCTTCTTATTACTCTTGAGCAATCAAAGCAAGTCTGTGTTTTAATCTGTCCTCACTAATCGATTTTGAGTTCGATGGGGCTTTTGGTTTCTTTTGTGTAGGCATTGTTATTATTCGGCTAGGTTAATCGAAGAATTTTTTTTGAATCGACGATTAATCGACGAAGAACGATGAAGAAAAAAAAATTTGAAACCTAAACCTAACCCACTGCCGGTACTGATGTTTAGAAATGGGGGATATTTGAGTTTGTTTTTTTGATTTTAATGTTTTGGGAAAAGGGTAAAACAGTAATTTAATAAAGGTTTTTAATTAACCTAAGGTCATTTTAGTACTTTCATAACATTTGGTCACCCCTTAGCAGAACCATGGGGTGGGGGAAGTAATCAGTATCCCCTAATTAATAAATGTATCCCCCAATTGTGCGTTCTTTGATAAAACCCCGTCTTAGGTCTTGTATACATAATTCTTATGAAAAATCCATTTGTCCATTGATAGGGTGTAGAATACATCTTATTTATTATCTATTATGTATGCTTTCTCTGCTATTTTTATTGTAAATTATGTATTTACGCATGTTTTGAGTTTTATAGCTACTTGGAGTCGCACGGAGGAAAAGAAGGAGAAATCATCCAATTTGAGCAAATAGGCAAAATAGTCATTTCAACAGCAAGCACTATCTGGAGCCCAGTCAAGGTTAAGAAGGAAACTCTATTTGGAGAAGTACTAGACACAGACCAGCTGCGGTTAAGGGGTTGCCAATCAGGATGTCCCATATCTAATGAGTGGGGTGGTCCCTATCCCTTGGGTGTAACCATCCGAAACCAAACCACATAACCCTAAAATTGAGAGGTATGTCTCTCATTCATCCCATTCACCTGAAATTAAGAAAAAGAGCAGCTGTGACTGCTGTTGGTTCCGAGAGATCGAGATGAAGAAAGAAATAAATCGGTGATGGAAATGAACTGAAGAAGATGAATCAGAGATAAAGAAACTTAGGGTTTTGCTATTGCTCAATCGAATCAAGAAATTAGAGTTGAATTTACAGCCATGGATGTTGCAGTCGAGATTCAGTAGATCGAGAAGAGCAGATGGGTAAGTGATTGAATTTAGATGTAGATTATGGTGGGGATTCGAATATGAGAAGATAATGTTGTTGTTGCCATAGGTTTTCTGTGAATCGATGTAATTCAGAGAAGAAGAGTTTGGTATTGTTTCTGCTGTTGTTAATTGGAGCTGGTCGATGTTGTTGGTGTTGTAATTTACTCAAAAGAAAATGGGTTTCGTATGGTATTGGTGATGGTTAATCTGAGTTCAACAGAGAAGAGAATTGAAGTAGCAGCGAAGAAGACGCTGCTTTGCTAAAATGGGTTTGTCATGAGCAAGATAACATAGATAAATGAGATGTTGCAGCTATAACATAAAGCATCAGGGAGAAGATGGTGGATGTTGGTGTTGAGCAGAACTGAGTGAATTATAGATGCTAGCTCGTGATAGTTTGAAGAAAAGAAATAGTGTTGGTTGTTGCGATGAATAAATGCTTGAATTACATTAGATGAATGTTAGGCTTGTTACAGGGAAGAAGAATGGCCTGAAATTGGCCTGGGAAACACCAGATGAACAGCCAAAACTTGGCCGGTTTTCCATTCCGGCAAATTGACTCGGTACACCAACTCAATGATCCAGATCCAGTAAGACCACTTAAACGGTTCAGACTCCGCTGACTCCCTTCTGACTTGATCCTCCTGACTAACAGAGACCGCTAATTTGACAATTATATTTAACAACGCCATGACGGAATATTTCGTCGACGAAAAAGAATATTCAGTGATCGGGCAGTGATTTTCCGGCTGATATTCGGGTAGTACCGGGATTTCTCCGACGACCCAATATGTACAGAATTTTGTGAAGAGTATTCTAGACTCATGGGTGTGAAGACTTGGACTTGAAATTGGATGAAGAATTTGGCTTGAATTTTGAAAGAGGAGATGGAAGATTTGAGAAAGACTTGGACTTGGAAGTTGAGCTATAAAGGGAAAGGGATTTTATTCCTTGAAATATTTGGAGAGCATTGAAGCCTATAAATAGAGAAGTTCTCTACTTTTCTATATACATTTTTACACCTCTACACACACAACACAACACCTCACTTTTCTTTATTCTTTGTGTGAACTCCTTAGCATGAGTAGCTAATTTTCTTATTGATTGAGGATGAATTCCTAGTTCTTAACATGTTTTGAGTTTTGTTTTAAATCTACTTTGAATTTTCACATGATTATCGTTTATTTTTACTAATATGAGTGTTTATGATTGTTTAGAGTGCACGCTAAATTGATTTGTTAATTTGATCTAAAGATAGTGAAAGTTAGAGGATAAGTAATCATTTCTTGACTCTTTACATAAGTACAAAACAAGAGACCTTGCATAGGGATTCCGTGGAGCAATTATGTGTGAAAACAATGCTAGAAAGTAGACCAAGCGAACCGAGTCTAAATACTAGTACTAAACCTAAATTCATAAATCTTGATGCGTTCGGGGAATTACATCTTGTAAGCGAACCTCAAGGTGGTTCTTTAGAATGGAATCTGATAACTAAGCGGACCTGTTGTTCAGTGAAACGAGGAATTTTGGGGTTAGCTAAGCGAATCTGCTATCCTAAAGTTGGTGATAATTTGTGACTAATATAAATTGGAAAAGAACATAACAAGAATCATTGTTTTGCAACGAAGAACGAATCCTTTGTCTTATCTCTCTTACTGATTTCAACTTTATATTTTTAATTGCTTTGTTTATTTATTTATTTTATAAAATCTAAAACCAACCCCCCACCCCCTTTGTGACATTATAAGACTACTAAAACCTCTTGCTCCTCGTGGGAACGAACTTGACTACCTTATATTACTTGTTAATTAGGTAGAAAAATATTAATTAATTTGTTGTGGTTACGACACGCATCATCCATCCGTCCATATAAAATAGACCACGATCGTTTGCTCCATGCAAGGTTTGCATGCGAACTCCTGGACGTGGGCCCCACTGTGCGTGCTTACTCTATGTACGGTTTGAAAGCAAACCCTGGACGAATGTGGGCCCTTCTATGCGTGCTTGCTTCGTATCCAAAAGAACATTCAAGCACGGGTAGTCGTGCTTTACTGGCCGTGGTCATGTGCTCCATGAAAAAGAAAAAGATTTTTACATATCGGCTTTGACCACCCACATCCATATTGTGTGATTTCTCTTTAGTACGAAGTAGTGACTCTTTTTCCCATTGCATCTCATTATAGTTGTCTGAAAATGAACAAAGAGGATTCTGCTAAGATGTCACCTGGAGATAATGTTGCTGCCAAATCGGGAGGTGTTCACAACTCCAAAGATATGTCGAACATAAATGATGAGTTGTTCACCGTGGCCTTTCCAAATGTTATGAAGCATCCTATCCATAAGATAACGCAACTTTCGGGCTCAGAAATGAAGAGGTTGCTCTGTCATCTTCTCCAGCATACGTGATGAGACTTTGTCTTAATAGGAATGAGTATCCGCTTCTCCTATTGACTTCAAGGTTTGTCACACTCCACTGAGCTCTTATGAAGGATGGATGAGGCGCATGCTGAGCAATGAGATTAACAAAGACAATTTGACCAAAGCGCATATCATCGAGGCTGTTATGGAATCTGCGACTCTTCACATTAAGAAGGACACTGCAAGCTTGATCACTTTTATTTCTCGATGGCGCCCCACTACTCACACGGCCATATGTAGATGTGGATAAATTATTATTACCCTGGAAAGAGTAGCCGTGTTGATGAATCTCCCAATTGCTGGAAGTTTTCACTATAAGGTATTTAACACAGAAAACACAATCCTCAACGCTATACTTCGAAAGGCAGGAGAGTATGACCCACAAAAAAAGGATAAGGATGTGAAATGCTTTTATACTTGGTGGGTTTCCGAGTGGGCTTTGCTCTGGCGTGATGATGTCAGCGTTAAGAATAGATGGGACCAGATCCTCTGAAGGAAGTGGTGGATGACGGAATGGGACACCCTAGTCGAATCCCATTTGGCGAGTGACTCTGTAGATATTCTCAGAAGAAGTTGTGACAAATCCCCGTGGCGAGCCATTTCCCGAGGTTATGAAGCGTCACAAACGATTGAAGCCACTTCCGGGTAAACGAATCAGAGTTAACACTGCTGATGTCTGTAGTCCCCAAGATGCAGAAGCGAGGTCCAAAAAGCAGGTTCTAGCACCCCCTAAGCTAGCAGCTGACTAATCCAAGAAATTAACTAAAAACAGAGGCACTAAGAATCCAAATTAAATACTTAAACTTTCAATTAAGAAATCTGCTACAAAAACTTAACCCAAAGCTAACCCCGTTCAGAAATATATATACAATAACTTCTCTCAAATGATACATATATAATAGTCATTTGGTTTTTAAATAAAATATACAACATAATAAATATAACATAAGTTAATCAACTAGCAAAGTCAACCCTTGAAGCTTTCGCTGCGCAAATCTGATCTTTCACAGAAACTGAAGTGGGAATAATAAACATTTGACCTTCTAAGTAATCATAGGCAAGATTTGGAAAACAATACATGTTTTTCCGAAAACATTAAACAGTGACTAAGTCACTGAAATAATCATACATGTATATGGACAATCTCCTTCTTCAAACAATGTATAATATGGTTATAAATCCCTACCCGGCAATTCACACCTAATAGCTATGGATGCCACCAAGACCATGATGACCAATACTCTAAATAATAAAAGCTGAATTAAAGTAGGTTTAAATGTGAAGGAGAGTATCCTATATACCACAGGTGGAAATTCGCATTTCCCATAACAATTCATATTGACAACAAAAAAATACAGGTCCTTTCCAAATCGTGGAAAGATTCACAGAATCAACAGGACTATCATAATGCATTTTAAACAAAACATGGAATGCAGAAATAGACAATGCATGATTTTGTTAAGCATAAACTTTTATAAAAGCAACACTAATGAATACAAAGATTCAAATGAATTCCCACACCTTTTGATGACAAACCACGCCTACCTCGCGATCCAAGATCCACTGGTTCATCCTTTGAATCGATCGTTGTTAATAACTAACTGTTAATCACACAAGAAGTATAAGAATTTAACCAAAATGGCTCACACAAGAATCATATAAGTGTAACCAATGGTTGCAAGCCCATTTATCGTTCTACACATCTTCATTATCCATCTCTGGCATATCTAAAGGTTTACCAAATCAATTAGGTTGTATCCATAGTCCATTAGCTAAGTCTTATGAGTATCTACAACTTTGTAGAAGAAGTTAAAGTCTAATTCAGACCATAAATGGTCCAAAATATGTAACTAAGGATACATGGCACTAATCCCAAGTCCACTAGACTCAGCCCATTACACAAGTGCTGACCCAACTGGGTCAACTAACGGTTACTGATGGTCAAATGGTCCAACTAAAAGTCAATGTCCAGTCAAAGGTCAAAGTCCAGGGCCAAAGGTCAAAGTCTAAAGTCTAAATCGGTCACTGAGTCAACTCAGGTCAAGACAGGAACTCGGTGAGTTAATACCGATTCGACTCAGTTAGATACTGAGTCAGCTAAATAATCTAGTCAGTCATCTGACTAACAAACCAACACAAAGCCTAAGATACTACAGTTTCAATTCCTACAACATATCTTTCTCTCTAACATTTAAACTTCAATTCAAATATAGTAAACAAACTTCAAATTCAATTCACAAACCAAGGCTATGCCTACTTGCAATTGTAGTTGATAGGTGTTGTAAAACACCTAATTTAATATCTAGTATTTATGCTTTCTTTGCTATTTTTCTTGTAGATTATGTATCTTATGTTTTGTTTTTGAGTATTTAGGTACTTTGGAGTCATTCGGTTCAAAAGAAGAAGAAACATCGCAAAAGTCTCATCTCAGATGTGAATACTATTGGAGGCGATTATTTCTCATATTTGCTTTTATTTCTTCATCCTTTTCTGAAAAGTTTATCGTCTTTAGTGATGCGAATTATGTCTGAAAAGCACGACAACTTTAGTGATGATTCTCATTGAAGAGTATAAGTGAATTTGAGAAATAAGGGACGGCTGCAGCTGGTGGAAGAGCATTTGGAGCATAAAAGGGCAAAATTGTCATTTCCTAGGAGAATACTACTTGGAGCCCGGTAATGGTTAAGGGGAAACTCTTTGGAGGAATACTAAACAAAGTTCAGTCAAAGTTAAGGGGAAACCCATTAAAGTGTTAATAACACCCTGTTAGATACTCAAGGCACCTATCTAGCTAACTGGGTGTACCATTGGGAGGCCCATGATGTATCCCAGATTGATCCCAGCTTTTATATCTTAACCCTAAGTTGAAAATTCCTTTCTCTTCTCAATCATTAACAGCTAAAATTGAGAGAGAAAAGCAGCCATTGCTGCTGTTTGTTGTGTCTGAATGAAATGTGATTTGCAATTATGAAGTCAAGAACAGATAGGGGTTTCTGATGGCGGAAATGAAGCTGATTCGAAGAATTAGAAGAAGGGGTTTGATGGCGCTGTTGAGAGGTAGATGGTGGTGTTCTTTAAAAGATTTAGATCGAGATGGAGAAATTGAAACTGTTGAGATCGATTTGATTACCGGGATTTGGAAAAATGGGTACATCTTTGATCTGGTAGAGAATGTAATGGGCAATTGTTCGAGTTTGAGAGAATGATCTGAAATGGGTTGAAAAAGATGGAACTGAGATTTTTTTTTTAGCTGCAGCAGATAGAGAAGCTGAAATGGTGGTTGAGCTCCTGAGGTTGAATTGTAGATTGGGTCTTGAACTAAAGGTTGCAGGAATTGACTGTGGTGCAATGAAGAAAATGGCTGGCTGAGAGAGCTGGATTTGGTGTTGTGTGGTATGTGCAGTGTGTGGACTGCAATAATCTCTGGAGTGAATGGGTTACTGGATATGGTGGGAGTTTGAACTGGTGGCCTGAGTATGGTGGGTGGTGCTCCTATGGCAGAGAATGATGTTGTTGAAATTGTGTTGAGGATGCAGATATGAGCAGGTAGAAGAATGATATGGGAAGTGGTTGTGGTGGTATGCTATTACAGAGAAAAAAAACAGGGTGGTAAGAGGAGCAGCTGCTGTTGATGGGTGAGGTTGAGAGAGGTCTAAGATTGAGCTGTAAATTGATGGAAGTGGTGGAGTTATTGGTGGTTAAATTGTAGAGGAATTGAAATAGTGGGATGTGATAGAATGCAGTGCAGCTGGGTATGAAATGATGTTGTTGATGCTTCAAATAGAGCCTACTGGTGGTGATTGAAGGCTGTTGAGTTGCAATGGTGCTGCTGTTATGGAGTTGCAGCTACACAACTAAATTGGGTTAACGAAGTTGGTGGATTTGGGTCTGTGTTGATTCTCGAGAGGTGGAGATGCCAAGAGTGAAGGTAGAGAACTGAAATGGGATGGTCAAGAATGAAGTGTTGGATTGGAACTAAAGGTGCAGATGAAATTGGGTTTTGGTTGCTACACAGGGACTGAGTGACTGGTACAAGATGTGTTGCTTCAGGTGGCACTGGTAATGGTTCATGTGTTGGTTCATGTGCAGAATGGTTCATGTGCAGAATGGTTCATGTGTAGAATGGTTCATGTGCAGAATGCTTCAGGTGGCACTGGTAATGGTTCATGTGGCACTGGTAATGGTTCATTTGCAGAATGGGTTGAGTTTTGGAGCTGTTAAATTGAGATGGGTTGAGATATGTGGTTGAGTAAGTCATGTGTTGGTGGTGCCGATGTTATGTGGGAGTTGTAGTTTCAAGGTGTTGGTTGGCTGTGACTGAAGATTTGGAGCACAATGATGGTGCAGTACAGCCATCAAGGCTAGACAAAAACTGAAGCCTGTGCAACAGTTCTGGCAGAGATCATTTATCTCAACTCAGATCTGACTCGGTTTTCGACTCAGATTTTGACTCACTTTTGACCCTATAGTAACCCGGTCAACCGTTAAAGACCGTTAGTCCTAACGGTGGACTGGCGGAATATTCCGTCGAATATTCTTCCGACTGACAGAATTTTCAGGTGATCGGAAGTGACTTCCCGGCGCCGGATTCCGGTCAATTTCCGTCCAAAAACCCAGTTTTCCGGCAAGCGCTTTTGGGACAGAGTTTCTACATGGGTTTCTCTTACTCGTGGGCTTGGTGGATTTCCAACTAATGGACTTTGAAGACAAAACCTATTTTTGGAAGGAGAAAAATCTATAAAAAGGAAGTTTTCTACACAATTTATATATAACGTTTTATTCTATTCTTGGAGCTTTTGCATAGAACTACTTCTAGGGTTTGCTTTATTTTATGTTTCATCTATTTTCTTTGAATATTATGATGATGAACTCCATGAATATGAGTAGCTAAATACAATAATTGGTTATGGGATAAAAAGTTGATTTCTTCAAGCATGTTATTTGATTCTATGAATTAGTTTTGTCTCAATTTTATCGTTTATGATTCATTGTTTTATTATCATATGATTTGAATGCTAGTTTGGTTGAGTCCGGAATCAATTGGATTTGTTTTCATCTCTAAAGCTATATTAGAGTTTTCAATACGTAAAAGTTGTTATCTCTGATTTCTAGTAGCATCTTGTGGTTAATACTTGTAGTGATACATATTTTTAATCGCATATGAATCATAACCTTTGTTAAAACGAATTAGTGCTTTTACACGTTTGTTTGCATCGATTAGTCTTATTTCATAGAACTTATTGCTCTTAGGGAGTTAAATCTAATTGTGCTTTTACACTTTAGGTTGCTTTTTAAGAAGATTTCACAATAGCATCTTTTAATGTTGTTTGTGATAAAATCAGGAAATAAACGGGATACTCTTGCGATCAAGATATCCTAGGACTTTTGATAATTGAGAGATTAAATACCAATTCTAATCATAGATGAAAAATACATGTTTATGAATGATACTATCCATTAACCAATATCTTCTCCTTATTGATTATTCCAACTATTTACTTTGCTTTATTTAGTATTATTACTTTGATAAAAACAAAAACACAACTTGGGTTATTTGGTTAAATAAGAATCTGAAAATTGCATAACAACAATCGCCTCTCTGTGGATACAAACTCTTTCTTATCGAATACTATATTTATATTTAGTTAATTGAGGAAATGAAATTATTTTTGACGCATACGACACGCATCAAATTTTGGCGCCGTTGCCGGGGAGGCATTCGGCTTGTTATCTAGTTTTTAGTTTCTTTTTATTATTTTTCTGCTTGCATACTTGTGTTTCGTTTCTTGTCTTGTTTCTCACTTGTTTGCGAGAATTGTTTTTCAGGTACCTAATCTCTGGCTTCTAAAGATTGGAATTATCCAAGGTGCGGGATAGCTACTCGAAAAGGCACAATACTCCAACCAAGGCAAGGCACGACGGAAGAACACGACTTGGAAGTAGAACACGAAGCTCTTCGGCAAGAAGGAGAGGAAGTAGAACACGATATTCCTTTTGAAGAAGAAGGAGAAGGAGAAGAAGCAATGGGTGATGATGCAAATCGTTCACTTAAAGACTTAGCTTCTCACAAGCTGGATATACAGCAGGGTTGTATTCAAACCGACTCCACTTTTGAAATCAAGCCAGGACTTCTTAGAGAATTACCAAAGTTCCATGGTTTGGTGAATGAAGATCCAAACAAGCATCTTATGGATTTCCACACCATTGTCATGGCTATGCTCCCAACAAATATGGAGGCGGATGGTGCTATGTTGAAGGTTTTTCGATTCTCATTGGAAGGTAATGCTAAGGATTGGTTATACTATTTGCCTTCCGGGAGTGTTACAACTTGGAATGGGCTCAAGAAACTCTTTTTAGAGAGATATTTTCCTGCATCTAAGGATACTCAAATTCGCAAGGAGATTTGCGGAATGAAGCAAAATGTCGGAGAATCGTTATATGATTGTTGGGAACGATACAAGAGGTTGGTGGCAAGATGTCCTCATCACCAATTTAGTGACGCTATGATCATCCAATACTTCTATGAAGGACTCCAATCAAGTGATAGGAATCTTATCGACGCAGCGGGTGGTGGTGCACTAGTGAGAAATACGGTGGCACAAGCTAGAGAGTTGATTGAAAACATGGCAGCAAACTCTCAACAATTCTTGAGTCATGGTTCGGATGTGCTTCTTCGGCGAGTCAATGAAGTGAGCGAGGTGGAGGAACTTCGTCAACAAATGGGAAACATCACAACAATGCTACAACAAGTTTCAGCCGCGGTGATACCAAATTCTCATGGGTATGAAGACGTCAATGAGCAAGTTAATGCGGTTTTTCCAAATCAGCCAAGATGGTATGATCCTTATTACAATACTTACAATCCGGGATGGAGAGATCATCCCAATTTTAGATATGCAAACAAGCAAGGAGCGGTTCAACAACCTACTTTCAACAATTCGGGTGGATTTCAACCTCAACAACAACAATTCCAGCCGCGTCAACAATTTCAACAATCTCAATTTCAACAACAACAACCTCAAAATCAGGGGTCTAGTATGGAAGAGTTGATGAAATCTTTTATGCAAAGAACGGAGAGCACGATGAAAGAGTTGCACACCCAAGTTGGTTCTATGGCTCTTGAGATGAACCAATTGAAGGCACAAAATAGTGGGAAACTCCCTTCTCAACCTATTAACCCAAAAGAGGGTGTAATTGCAATTACATTGAGAAGTGGTACACAACTTGTGCAACCCGAAGTTGATGATTCGGGCAAGGTGGAAACACCAAAGGAACCTGTTTTGGAGGAGAAGAATGAGGATTCTCCCCAAACTTCTGAGGTACCTATTCCTAACTCTAAAACTCCTATTCCTACTTATGTTCCTCCTTTACCTTTTCCTCGCAGATTTGCAAATTCTAAGAAGGAGGCGCTAGAAAAGGAGATTTTAGACGTTCTTAAGAAGATTCATGTGAACATACCACTCATTGATGCTATTAAGCAAGTTCCAAAGTATGCAAAAGTGTTGAAGGACTTGTGTACTAATAAGCAAATGCTCAAAGGTAATGAAGTGCTTAGTGTGGGGGAGAATGCTTTAGCGATCTTACAACACAAACTCCCACTGAAATGCAAAGACCCGGGCAGCTTTGACATCCCCGTCACAATTGGTACCACTACATTTAACAAAGCAATGTTAAACTTAGGTGCATCCGTTAATGTTATGCCTGCATCTATGTATAAGTCACTTGATTTAGGTCCTCTCAAAAAGGCTGAAATTGTGTTACAATTAGCCGATCGCTCTAATGTTTACCCTATGGGTATTTTTGAGGATGTTCTTGTGCAGGTTAATCAACTAGTATTTCTAGAAGATTTTTGTGTCTTAGAGATGGATGAAGGTTCACCGGACTCATCTCTTCCATTGCTACTTGGGCGTCCCTTCATGAAAACGACGAAGACCATTATTGATGTGGATAAGGGAACGCTAACTATGGATTTTGATGGAGAAGTAATACGTTTCAACATTTTCGAGACGATGAGATATCCTAGTGATGTCCACTCTTGCTTCTCCGTTGATGTTATGGATACTTTGGCACAACAAATGTTTGAATTGAATGGTGAAGATGCTTTGGAAAACATTCTAACTACATCCATTGATAATGGTGTAGAGTGTGGTATTGAGGTTAAAGAAGCCCTTAGTGATCTCAACTCACTACAAGGATGCCCGGAAACTCATAATATCTCTTTTATTTCTTTACCATGCAGTGATGAGAAACTTTTACCTTCTATTGTTAAATCTCCAAAGTTAGAATTGAAACCTCTTCCTAGTCACTTAAAGTACTTGTACTTGGGTGACAATGAAGAGTTACCTGTGATTGTTTCTAACGAGCTTAGTGAATTACAGGAGCAAAAACTTCTAAGGGTGCTAAGGAAGCACAAGACGGCCATAGGATGGAAAATTGCCGATATCAAGGGTATAAGCCCTGCCGTTTGTATGCACAAGATACGTTTGGAGGACGATGAAAAGCTTACGAGGGAAGTGCAGCGTCGTTTGAACCCCCTATGATGGAAGTTTTGAAAAAGGAGATACTCAAGCTTTTGGAAGTGGGTGTTATCTACCCCATATCCGATAGCAAGTGGGTGAGCCCGGTACAAGTTGTACCAAAGAAATCGGGTGTGACCGTGGTGGAGAATGATGAGAATGAACTTGTCCCAACTCGTGTGCAAACCGGTTGGAGGGTTTGTATTGATTATAGGAAATTGAATGCCACTACTAGAAAAGATCACTTTCCATTACCTTTTATTGATCAAATGCTTGAACGTTTAGCTGGACACTCTTATTATTGCTTTCTTGATGGCTATTCAGGTTATAATCAGATTGTGATAGCACCAGAGGATCAAGAGAAAACCACTTTCACTTGTCCTTTTGGTACTTTTGCTTATCGAAGGATGCCTTTTGGCTTGTGCAATGCTCCAGCTACTTTTCAAAGGTGTATGGTAAGTATATTTTCGAAATATGTTGAAAACATAATCGAAGTGTTCATGGATGACTTTAGTGTCTTTGGTGATTCATTTGACCTTTGCTTGAACAACTTGTCACTAATCCTTGAACGATGTATTGAAACAAATCTTGTGTTGAATTGGGAGAAGTGCCATTATATGGTAACTCATGGCATAGTTTTAGGCCATATAGTATCTTCTAAAGGCTTGGAAGTTGATAAATCTAAGATAGACCTTATTCGTGCTCTAACCCCTCCCACTACGGTGAGGGAGATATGATCTTTTCTTGGTCATGCAGGTTTTTATCGTAGATTCATCAAGGATTTTTCCAATATAGCATCACCACTTTGTACCTTATTGCAAAAAGATGTGGTTTTTAACTTTGATGAGAAGTGTATGGCGGCATTCAATCGTTTGAAAGAACTTTTGATTTAAGCCCCTATCATTAAACCACCGGATTGGAGCAAGCCTTTTGAGCTCATGTGTGATGCAAGTGACTATGCGGTTGGTGCGGTGCTTGGGCAGCGTGTGGGGAAGATACCTCATGATATTTATTATGCTTCTAGAACGTTAAATGAAGCCCAACAAAACTACACTACCACTGAAAAAGAGTTATTAGCTATTGTTTTTGCTTTGGAAAAGTTTCGCTCTTATCTAATTGGTACAAAAGTTGTTGTCTTTTCAGATCATGCAACACTTAGGTACTTGCTTACAAAGAAAGAGGCGAAACCGAGGCTCATACGGTAGATTTTAATCTTGCAAGAGTTTGATATAGAAATCAAGGACAAGAAAGGAATTGAGAACACCGTTTCAGATCATTTGAGCCATCTTGCTGTGGACAAGGAAGCTATCCCGTTGCGTGAAAGTTTCCCGGATAAGAAACTATTCTCAATTGCATTTGCGGAACCATGGTATGCGGATATTGTGAACTACTTGGTAACTAAACAAATCCCAAAGAACTTGTCTCGTGCTGAGAGGGAAAAACTTAAGAGGTTAGGAAACCAATATATATGGGATGATCCATACTTGTGGAAACATGGCAGTGACCAAGTCATAAGAAGGTGCGTTCCCAAATCTGAATTTAACTCTATCTTGTCTTTTTGTCACTCCTATGCTTGCGGAGGACATTTTGGGAGTAAAAGAACATCTCATAAGGTACTTGAAAGCGGTTTTTATTGGCCAACTCTATTTAAGGATGCACATATATTTTGCACAACTTGTGATAGGTGCCAAAGAACAGGAAATCTAGGTGCTCGAAATCAAATGCCACAAACTTTTATTCAATTTATTGAAGTTTTTGATGTATGGGGTATTGATTTTATGGGTCCTTTTGTCAACTCTCATGGGAATTTTTATATCTTACTTGCTGTTGATTATGTCTCGAAATGGGTGGAAGCTAAGGCCACCCCAACTAATGATTCTAAAGTGGTTTCAGATTTTGTGCAATCTAATATTTTTGCAAGGTTTGGAATTCCAAGAGCCATAATTAGCGATGGGGGATCTCACTTCAAAAACAAGTTCTTACAAGGATTGTTGAAGAAGTACAATGTGTCACACAAGATTGCAACACCTTATCATCCCCAAACCAATGGACAAGCCGAGGTGTCGAACCGAGAGGTTAAATCCATACTAGAGAAGATGGTGAATCCAACAAGGAAAGATTGGAGCATGCGACTTAATGATGCTTTGTGGGATTATAGAACCGCGTACAAGACACCTATTGGGATGTCTCCCTTTAGGCTTGTGTACGGTAAGCCTTGTCACTTACCCGTTGAGATTGAACATAAGGCGTTTTGGGCTATTAAGCAATGCAATTTGGAGTTAGATGGTGCTGGAAAGCAAAGGAAGTTGCAACTCCAAGAGCTAGAAGAGTTACGCAATGATGCATTTGAAAGCTCGCGCATTTACAAGGAGAAAAATAAGGTATTTCATGATTCTATGATTTCTAGAAAACAATTTTGTGTTGGGCAGAAAGTGCTTTTGTTTAATTCTCGCTTACAATTATTTCCGGGTAAACTAAGGTCACATTGGATCGGACCTTTTATTGTTACTAATGTGTTTTCTCATGGTGCAGTAGAGATTCATAGCATAGCTACAGGAAAGGAGTTTAAAGTGAATGGACACCGGTTGAAACCATATTATGAGAACTTTACTTCCGAAGTTGTGGAAGGTGTGAACTTTGTGGAGGCATTCTCGCTGGAGGAGTCTTAGCAAACAAGGAGAACGTCGGGCTGACGACTTTAAACCAAGCGCTAAGTGGGAGGCAACCCACCGGTTTTGTATCTTTACCCTTATCTTTTTATTTTTATGCATTTGCTTTTATCTTTATTTTCTTTGTTTTTGCATATCATTTGCTGAATTTCCCACCTTGAACTCTCTTTGGATGATTCAATTTTACATTGAGGACAATGTAAAGTTTAAGTGTGGGGGAGCATTTATATGTTTGTATAGTTTGTTTTAGTGTGTTTTATGCCTTTAAAAAAAAATCAGAAAATTAGAAAAACCAAGAAAAAATTTGTGCTTTTTGAACTCCAAAATCTAGAAACTTGTGCCTTTAGGATGACACCATTAGTGGATGGAGCCATTTTGAATGCAGGAGTTGATGAACCGATTAACTAAAAGGGGATGAACATAGCTCATAATCATAAATACCATGATAGTTGTTACCATATCTCGGAATATCACCATATCGCATTCTATTTTTATTTTTCCATATTTATCTATTGTTCTTTAAGTGCTTTGGTGGGTCACTAAAAATCGAGTTGTTATTACTGCTAGGATGAAATAGAGTGATTGAGTTACTAGAAAATGAAAAAAAAAATGAAAAAAAAAACAAAAACAAAAGAGACCGACCAATTAGACCAAACGGAATAAAATGACACTTGGGAATAGCAGTATGTGTGAAACGTAGTCCCTGTCTCCGTCGCCTAAACAAGCGTGGAATGCAGGATCCAAGGCAACTATCATGTACTTGCTTACAAGTATCATGCGCTTGGATCCAGTTTGATCCAATCATGTTGTCTAAAAAAAATGAAAATGAAAAAAAAAGTAAAAAAAAATGAAAATGAAAAAAAAAGTAAAAAAAAAAGTGAAAAAGTGAAAAGAAAAAAAAAAGTATTATATTTGGTTGAATAAAGTCACTCATGGTTCCCTTGTATATGTCAGTGAGTTGATGTAGAATTCAAACCAAGTAGCTCAATCCAATAGGAATAGGTTCATATTGGCAGTGACCTTCAGACAGATATAGGAAACATCGATCACTTGTGAACATTCGCCAACATCTACATCTATATACATCTTCTTTATCTTTTCATTGTGATTGTGGTTTGTTAGTTTCCGAGTATTGTGGCTTGTTCGACTATCTAATTAGAGTTTATTTACTAATATATGAATTGAATTTGCAAGGTACCTCCTCCTGTAGTCATTTTGGATTCGTTCATTGATTTGTCACGAATAGACGGAGTTGGAAATATAGGTTTTGTAGGCAGACCTCTTGTAAACCTTCACGAGACTAAAACTCGTCCACTAGGGACACCTAGGGGTTTAAAGGCTTGTTATTTACGCTTAAAGTGACCGTAGCCTCGACGAGACGGAGTTGTATGTAGTTTTGTTTTGTTTGATTTGCTCGAGAACTAGCAAAGTCTAAGTGTCGGGGAATTTGATAGGTGTTGTAAAACACCTAATTTAATATCTAGTATTTATGCTTTCTTTGCTATTTTTCTTGTAGATTATGTATCTTATGTTTTGTTTTTGAGTATTTAGGTACTTTGGAGTCATTCGGTTCAAAAGAAGAAGAAACATCGCAAAAGTCTCATCTCAGATGTGAATACTATTGGAGGCGATTATTTCTCATATTTGCTTTTATTTCTTCATCCTTGTCTGAAAAGTTTGTCGGCTTTAGTGATGCGAATTATGTCTGAAAAGCACGACAACTTTAGTGATGATTCTCATTGAAGAGTATAAGTGAATTTGAGAAATAAGGGACGGCTGCAGCTGGTGGAAGAGCATTTGGAGCATAAAAGGGCAAAATTGTCATTTCCTAGGCGAATACTACTTGGAGCCCGGTAATGGATAAGGGGAAACTCTCTGGAGGAATACTAAACAAAGTTCAGTCAAAGTTAAGGGGAAACCCATTAAAGTGTTAATAACACCCTGTTAGATACTCAAGGAACCTATCTAGCTAACTGGGTGTACCATTGGGAGGCCCATGATTTATCCCAGATTGAGCCCAGCTTTTATATCTTAACCCTAAGTTGAAAAGTCCTTTCTCTTCTCAATCATTAACAACTGAAATTGAGAGAGAAAAGCAGCCATTGCTGCTGTGTGCTGTGTCTGAATGAAATGTGATTTGCAATTATGAAACCAAGAACAGATAGGGGTTTCTGATGGCGGAAATGAAACTGATTCGAAGAATTAGAAGAAGGGGTTTGATGGCGCTGTTGAGAGGTAGATGGTGGTGTTCTTTAAAAGATTTAGATCGAGATGGAGAAATTGAAACTATTGAGATCGATTTGATTACCGGGATTTGGAGAATGGGTACAGCTTTGATCTGGTAGAGAATGTAATGGGCAATTGTTCGAGTTTGAGAGAATGATCTGAAATGGGTTGAAAAAGATGGAACTGAGATTATTTTTTTAGCTGCAGCAGATAGAGAAGCTGAAATGGTGGTTGAGCTCCTGAGGTTGAATTGTAGCTTGGGTCTTGAACTAAAGGTTGCAGGAATTGACTGTGGTGCAATGAAGAAAATGGCTGGCTGAGAGAGGTGGATTTGGTGCTGTGTGGTATGTGCACTGTGTGGACTGCAATAATCTCTGGAGTGAATGGGTTACTGGATATGGTGGGAATTTGAACTGGTTGCCTGAGTATGGTGGGTGGTGCTCCTATGGCATAAAATGATGTTGTTGAAATTGTGTTGAGAATGCAGATATGAGCAGGTAGCAGAATGATATGGGAAGTGGTTGTGGTGGTATGCTATTACAGAGAAAAAAACAGGGTGGTAAGAGGAACAGCTGATGTTGATGGGTGAGGTTGAGAGAGGTCTAAGATTGAGATATAAGTTGATGGAAGTGGTGGAGTTATTGGTGGTTAAATTGTAGAGGAATTGAAATAGTGGGATGTGATAGAATGCAGTGCAGCTGGGTATGAAATGATGTTGTTGATGCTTCAAATAGAGCCTACTGGTGGTGATTGAAGGCTGTTGAGTTGCAATGGTGCTGCTGTTATGGAGTTGCAGCTATAGCTAAATTGCAGGTTAACTGAAGTTGGTGGATTTGGGTCTGTGTTGATTCTCAGAGGTGGAGATGCCAAGAGTGATTGCAGGTAGAGAACTGAAATGGGATGGTCAAGAATGAAGTGTTGGATTGGAACTAAAGGTGCAGATGAAATTGGGTTTTGGTTGCTACACAGGGACTGAGTGACTGGTACAAGATGTGTTGCTTCAGGTGGCACTGGTAATGGTATTGTAAGTGATACTGTGCAGAATGGGTTGAGTTTTGGAGCTGTTAAATTGAGATGGGTTGAGATCTGTGGTTGAGTAAGTCCTGTGTTGGTGGTGCCGCTGTTATGTGGGAGTTGTAGTTTCAAGGTGTTGGTTGGCTGTGACTGAAGATTTGGAGCACAATGATGGTGCAGTACAGCCATCAAGGCTAGACAAAAACTGAAGCATGTGCAACAGTTCTGGCCGAGTTCATTTAGCTCAACTCAGATCTGACTCGGTTTTCGACTCAGATTCTGACTCACTTTTGACCCTATAGTAACCCGGTCAACCGTTAAAGACCGTTAAGTCAACCGTTAGTCCTAACGGTGGACTGACGGAATATTTCGTCGAATATTCTTCCGACGGACAGAATTTTCAGGTGATCGGCGGTGACTTCCCGTGCCGGATTCCGGTCAATTTCCGGCCAAAAACCCAGTTTTCCGGCAAGCGCTTTTGGGACAAAGTTTCTACATGGGTTTCTCTTACTCGTGGGCTTGGTGGATTTCCAACTAATGGACTTTGAAGACAAAACCTATTTTTGGAAGGAGAAAAAGCTATAAAAAGGAAGATTTCTACACAATTTATATATAACATTTTATTCTATTCTTGGAGCTTTTGCAGAGAACTACTTCTAGGGTTTGCTTTATTTTATGTTTCATCTATTTTCTTTGAATATTATGATGATGAACTCCATGAATATGAGTAGCTAAATACAATAATTGGTTATGGGATAAAAGTTGATTTCTTCAAGCATGTTATTTGATTCCATGAATTAGTTTTGTCTCAATTTTATCGTTTATGATTCATCGTTTATATTATCATATGATTTGAATGCTAGTTTGGTTGAGTCCGGAATCAATTGAATTTGTTTTCATCTCTATAGCTATATTAGGGTTTTCAATACGTAAAAGTTGTTATCTCTGATTTCTAGTAGCATCTTGTGGTTAATACTTGTAGTGATACATCTTTTTAGTCGCATATGAATCATAACCTTTGTTAAAACGAATTAGTGCTTTTACACGTTTGTTTGCATCGATTAGTCTTATTTCATAGAACTTATTGCTCTTAGGGAGTTAAATCTAATTGTGCTTTTACACTTTAGGTTGCTTTTTAAGAAGATTTCACAATAGCATCTTTTAATGTTGTTTGTGATAAAATCAGGAAATAAACGGGATACTCTTGCGATCAAGATATCCTAGGACTTTTGATAATTGAGAGATTAAATACAAATTCTAATCATAGATGAAAAATACATGTTTATGAATGATACTATCCCTTAACCAATATCTTCTCCTTATTGATTATTCCAACTATTTACTTTGCTTTATTTAGTATTATTACTTTGATAAAAACAAAAACACAACTTGGGTTATTTGGTTACATAAGAATCTGAAAATTGCATAACAACAATCGCCTCTCTGTGGATACGAACTCTTTCTTATCGAATACTATATTTATATTTAGTTAAGTGAGGAAGTGAAATTATTTTTGACGCATACGACACGCATCAGTAGTTCCAAGCTTTTATAGCAAATTCTAACAACAACTAGCACCAATTCATCACTTCAGTTCTAATAACCAACAACTGCAAATATAAACATTACACTTTCTCAAATCAAACTTCATAATTCAATTACAGCTGATAATTCAGTTTACCTGCAAAATCAGTGGCTGCAAGCTTTCACTAACGGGGGTTTACTAAATAAATACATTTGTAGATTTGTAGAGATTTAAAAAGAGTCATGAAAATTAATAACTTTGCGAGAATTATACAGAATTGAGCAAACTTTTGCGGAGTTATGCAGAGTTGTCTAATGTCTTGCAGACATTTGTAGAGTCTTGAAGAGTTGTATAAACAAATTTTATATGGAAATATGCATGATAGACATAAATATAAAATTTATTGTAGCTTATTTATTATAGTAACTATTAAACTAAATTATTATTATTTTATATATATAACTTATTTTTTTGGTTCAATGAAATACAATAAAGTGTAACAATAAATTAAAAAATTATTATTGTACATTTGTACATAATAATTAAAATTAAAAAAAAAAATTAATCATATCATATAATTTATACTCATCTATAATAGGAGTTTTATAGATTGTGTATTCATGAAAAAAAATAAGATAGAGTAAAAAACATCTTTATAAAAAAATTGGAAGTCTTCCAAAATCTTACATATTTTGCAAGACTTTTATCAAGGAAAATATATACCCAAAAGTCACTCAAAGTCTTGAAAATAGATAAGTATGCAAAGTCTTTGAATTTTCAAGTTTACAACGAGTAACACAAACATTAGAAGACCTTTTGACAATCTACAACGAGTAACATAAACTTTGAAAGAGATTTTAAAAGTATACAACCAATAACACAATACTTTGTAAATCCATTAAACTCTTTGGAAATCGATAAAAGTATTTATTGAGTAAACCCCCGTAAACCATTTGCTATGATACCATTACAACTAACTAAACCTATACGTCTCAGTTCACCCCTAATCGAATCCAACACATAAACTGCAACCCAAACCAACATCTCCATTTCAGTTCCTTCCTGCAATGACAGCTAACACTCATACCTTCCATATTCTTCGCAGGATCAAGCAATAATAGTTTCATACCATCATCACAAGAGTCTGAGAAACACTACCATCCCAGCTCTATAACCCAGTTTACTTGCAAGATCAGCTGCACCTCAATTCAACAGCATCCATGATCAGTTAAGCTCACTCACCACCATATTTATCTCAACTATTTCAGTACTACCAGTTCAGTACCACTAACAAACCTGCACCCTTGTAGACTTCTAACATTCATCTAAACCTTCAATTCATTCAATTCAATATTCTTCACAACTAATTCTCTATCTCATTTCACCTGCACCATTACATACATCACTACCACACCACCCCAGTCTATTCTATGTCATGTATACATTCCTTGCACCACAACTGTATGGTAATCCTTATAATCTCCAATTGAAACTCAACCTTCAGCCAACCTATAATCATTAACACCACTCACATGATCTATGTCCATCTGAAATTCACCATCATCATCAATTCACTATCCCAGTAACAATTACTAAATTCCTATGCTAAACAGAGTAACCTCGGCTACATTTCCAATTAACCACCAATTCAATTCAACTTAAACAACCCATTATCTGTGACAACTTATTCATCTTTACAACTACAAACTTATCAAAATCCATGACCAAAACTAAAATCTTAGCATAACTCCATCGTTTGGAATTCATCTCAACACCACAAACGACACTAATTCAGAACAACATTCATCTATACATACCCCTGCAATTTACAGTACCACCACAGTTATCTCAGCTCAACCACATATCTAATGCATAACCATTTCAATTCACATATCATCAAGAAACTTATAAACTTAATAATGACTTGAACAGATTTACTAATAAGAACAATTACCTTCTTAATAGCAGAACTAAACCCTAGTTCTTCATCAGCTTCATAATCTTCATATTCACATTATATCATTAAAACCCAACCGTTAATTTCTTGTTATTTCACTCAGTTACTTCATCATCAACCCATAGACACCCTAACTCAAAAATTAGGGAAGAACAGAACACCATCCCTGATTCATTGATTCATCGCCGAATCAATTTCAAAACCTCAATTCAATCAAAATCCCATCTTCAATTCCTTCTTAGTCACCATTAAAACGAATTCCAAATTCCTAATTCTTATCCACAGGAACCATAATTCAAACCATAACTTCTTAATTTAAACATCATAATGATCTGCAACTTCAATTAACATCAACCCTTTTAATCTTCATCGATTAGCAACTCGAATAGCTTCTCAATTCCATATAACTCAAAATTACACTTATAAACATTAATTTGATTCACAGCAGCGTCAACTTCTTCCTTTCTCGAACTCAAACAACCACAACACCACCACCTTCCCATCCGATTCAACCACAACAAACTATCTATGAATAATCTACAAAAAATCTAAGCTCGAAAATGAGGATTTGAGGTTGACAGGAAAAGATGAAGAAGAGCAGAAAAAGGAGAGAAGAAAATAAGAAGAAGAATGAAAAGACAAGAAGAAACGTTTTTCTTCGATTTGGTTTTGGTAGATAAGACCAACGGGAAACGCTAAACACACACTATCCGCGATAAGGGAAGCCCGAGTCGGTCTAGAATAAAATTACTATTTTGCCATTCATACACATCCAACGATATCTTCTTCATCTGGTATCCGATTGGCACGTTCAAGTAGTCTATTTCACATAACTTTTCGAGACCTATCTAATGATACTAGTTTCATATCTAAATCGTTGTTAGATTAATTCCTATTAATTAACGTTCATGTAAAACTAATCGAGTTATTATCGGTTAAATCGTCTCTTGAGTATCGTTGGACCAGTCAAATAGCGTTGACGAGCTTAAGGGTCCTTACATTCTCCCTACCTTATTTCATTTTTGTTCTCGAAACTATCCATCCATCTGGTCTTCATATACTCCCCACCTTATAGAATAATTCCATCTCTTGTCTAAGCGCAAACAACATAAAACAAAGCACAACCCTATATGGTTTTCTACTACTAAAGTTTGTGGCTCTAAGATCAACTATGCTGATTTAATTTCTATCAATTAGGGAAGTCTAAGTTGCATCTGCAAATTTCTATCTTGTAACATATTTGTCTCTAACTTCAAGGAAGAATCTTACAAATCTTTCTAAGTGAACTTACATCTATTGGTTTTCTAAATTAATTTATAGTATACTTCTATGATTGGTCATCTCTGAATGCAGTTTCCCTGTCAAGGTTGACCAATCCCAACAATGCCTTCCTACGAACAGAGAAAACACAACCTTCACTATTCTCCAGTGCTAGATTAACTAATTATTTATAATTTATTAAAATTAATTGGTCTCCAAACTTTCATCTTAACTGATGTAATTTAAAATTTTACTTCGGAAAATATATGAATAGTTCACATCATTTTTTTAGCAATTTAATCATGAAAATTTATTTATTTATTTATCATTATTATTATTTACTCATTTTAATGGAATCGAATTTTAATTTCAAATGATCTATATTATTATAACCAAATAATTTTTAAACTCATGTACTATTAAAGGTAACTGAATGTTATAACTATTATCCAAATATTATTATATAATGTTGTATATATTTGTTTATTTCATCGTGTGATTTGATATAAATAGATAACCGCTAACAATTTTTCATAGTTATTTGATATTGATATTTTATTATTATTATAACCTTTATTTCTTATTTCTTAGGTTGATAAAAGTTAATCTTAATTAATCGTAATGCCAAGTTTAATTTTATTATTTATACTAGATTTGATTTGGTCTAACTTTATTTTCTTAAATTTATATTATTGCTAATTAATCTTTAAATTGTAAATTAATAAAAAAATACCCTTTACTCCTATAATTATTATTCAAATGACATTTACAATAACTCTAAATTTCATAGAAATGAGTAAAATATAATGTTGTTAATTACTTATCTTATCAAAAATTATTGTCTTAATTATATTATCATTTTCATTATTGTTTTATCAAATTTTCTTATTTGATTACTAGTGTAACTAACATACAATTAAAATAATTGTTTAGCAATGATACTTAGTTTAATTTTATTAAAATCTAATCTTGTAAATATAATTTTACTCTCACGAAAAGATTGATATAACATATTCTATTTATTCAGATTGAATTGGTAATATAGTACATCTTGTTACATATTGGCATTAGTAATTTAACATGATTTTAAACTTTGAGTCTGCATAAATATTTAATATGTATTAATAATCTTTAGATTTTGGTATTAATTATAAGTATCTTATTCATATACAAATTTATTTTCCTTTAAGTTAAATTTGTACTAAGCATTCAAGTATTATAATTATCACTTCATGTGTATAATTTAGTAATTTAGTGAATCATTCGTTGGACTAAAGATTATCTAGTGTAAGATCGTTAACAAGTTTTAATCTTTATTTTATGCCTTATATGACCTCATGTTCTAAATCTTACAGAAGAAGTTTTATTTATCTATCTGGTTTAAACGCAAAACACAAAATTCAAATTTGTTATTAGTTAACTTTGCAGGACTTAATTATAATGAGCACTAATAATTTTCCACGGCTATTTAATCATAATCATTATTTTATCGCTATATATTTGTTAATGAGATGTTAATTTAAGTTATGCTCAATATAATATTAATTTAAATTCTAACAATTTAATTTCGTCATACTAATTTTCCATTTTAAAAGATGATTAAATCTATTTACGAAGAAGGATCCTAACAATATACGAATTTATTTTCTTTTAATTCTAGTATTACACTAAGCATCTGATTACTATTATTATTACTTCATGTTTATTTGTTTCATTTTAAAGATTTACTGGATCATTTGTTAGACTAAAGATAATTACGGTACATGATTATTAACAAGCTAGTTCTTTTTATTTTATATATTATATCCTCGTTTTCTTAAGTCTAACACCTGATAAGTATTTTGTTAGTTATCTAGTTTAGACGCAAAACATATTTCTCTAGTTTATAACTGGTTTAATTTACAAGACTTAACCCTAAACAAGTGTTATTAATTTTTCAATAACTATTTAACCATAATTATTATTTTTATCATTATATATCTTTAATCTTTAATAAGATTTTAGTTAAATTGAGTTCAATATGATACTAATTGATAAACGCTAACATTACTTTATTAGAATTATTATTACTTTTATTATCATCTATAATTACTATTATAATATTTTTATTATAATATTGATGGTCGAATTATTATTCTAACTACTCTTATAAATATTATTTAGTCCCAAAAATATTATTAACATTAATGTAATTATAGTTTGTTTACTCTTCATAAGTCAATGTGTCCAGTAAATTTCCTTGTGATTTACAAATTCTATCCATAATACTAATCTCACCATTATTATAGTATTAGATTGTTTACATGTGCATACTTTTAAGATTAATTATTCTCAAATCCTTATTAGCTAAATTTGTTTGTGTACCCTACAATTTTTACTTCATTACATATACAAACAAACAAACAATCAATCAATCAAATAATTTTTTTTTTTTAATTATTAATAACTTTTAGTGATTAAGGTTTATCTCACAACCCAACCTAGTTCTAAACTAATTTAGTTCTCTAACTGGCACTGGCAATTCCTATTGTTTCCCATATAAGATCAAATAGTAAGCTCTGATACCAACTTTGTAGTGCCCCCTAAGCTAGCAACTGACTAATCCAAGAAATTAACTAAAAACAGAGGCACTAAGAATCCAAATTAAATACTTAAACTTTCAATTAAGAAATCTGCTACAAAAACTTAACCCAAAGCTAACCCCGTTAAGAAATATATATACAAGAACTTCTCTCAAATGATACATATATAATAGTCATTTGGTTTTTAAATAAAATATACAACATAATAAATATAACATAAGTTAATCAACTAGCGAAGCCAACCCTTGAAGCTTTCGCTGCGCAAATCTGATCTGTCACAGAAACTGAAGTGGGAATAATAAACATTTGACCTTCTAAGTAATCATAGGCAAGATTTGGAAAACAATAGATGTTTTTCCGAAAACATTAAACAGTGACTAAGTCACTGAAATAATCATACATGTATATGGACAATCTCCTTCTTCAAACAATGTATAATATGGTTGTAAATCCCTACCCGGAAATTCACACCTAATAGCTATGGATGCCACCAAGACCATGATGATCAATACTCTAAACAATAAAAGCTGAATTAAAGTAGTTATAAATGTGAAGGAGAGTATCCTATATACCACATGTGGAAATTCGCATTTCCCATAACAATTCATATTGACAACAAAATAATACAAGTCATTTCCAAATCGTGGAAAGATTCACAGAATCAACAGGATTATCATAATGCATTTTAAACAAAACATGGAATGCAGAAATAGACAATGCATGATTTTGTTAAGCATAAACTTTTATAAAAGCAACAATAATGAATACAAAGAGTCAAATGCATTCCCACACCTTTTGATGACAAACCACGCCTACCTCGCTATCCACGATCCACTGGTTCATCCTTTGAATCGATCGTTGTTAATAACTAATTATTAATCACACAAGAAGTCTAAGAATTTAGCCAAAATGGCTCACACAAGAATCATATAAGTGTAAGTAATGGTTGCAAGCCCATTTATCGTTCTACACATCTTCATTATCCATCTCTGGCGTATCTAAAGGTTTACCAAATCAATTAGGTTGTATCTATAGTCCATTAGCTAAGTCTTATGAGTATCTACAACTTTGTAGAAGAAGTTAAAGTCTAATTCAGACCATAAATGGTCCAAAATATGTAACTAAGGATACATGGCACTAAGCCCGAGTCCACTAGACTCATCCCATTACACAAGTGCTGGCCCAACTGGGTCAACTAACGGTTACTGATGGTCAAATGGTCCAACTAACAGTCAACGTCCAGTCAAAGTTCAAAGTCCAGGGTCAATGGTCAAAGTCTAAAGTATAAATCGGTCACTGAGTCAACTCAGGTCAAGACAGGAACTCGGTGAGTTAATACCGATTCGACTCAGTTAGATACTGAGTCAGCTAAATAATCTAGTCAGACATCTGAATATCAAACCAACACAAAGCCTAAGCTACTACAGTTTCAATTCCTACAACATATCTTTCTCTCTAACATTTAAACTTCAAATCAAATATAGTAAACAAACTTCAAATTCAATTTACAAACCAAGGCTATGCCTACCTGCAATTGTAGTTCCAAGCTTTTATAGCAAATACTAATAGCAACTAGCACCAATTCATCACTTCAGTCCTAATAACCAACAACTACAAATATAAACATTACACTTTCTCAAATCAAACTTCATAAATCAATTACAACTGATAATTTAGTTTACCTGCAAAAGCAGTGGCTGCAATCTTTCACTAAACCATTTGCTATGACAGCATTACAACTAACTCAACCTATACGTCTCAGTTCACCCCTAATCGAATCCAACACATAAACTGCAACCCAAACCAACACCCCCATTTCAGTTCCTTCCTGCAATGACAACTAACACTCATACCTTCCATAATCTTCGCAGGCTCAAGCAATAACAGTTTCATACCATCATCACAAGAGTCTGAGAAACACTACCATCCCAGCTCTGCAACCCAGTTTACTTGCAAGATCAGCTGCACCTCAATTCAACAGCATCCATGATCAGTTAATCTCACTCACCACCATATCTATCTCAACTATTTCAGTACTACCAGTTCAGTACCACTAACAAACCTGCACCCTTGTAGACTTATAACATTCATCTAAACCTTCAATTCATTCAATTCAATATTCTTCACAACTAATTCTCTATCTCATTTTACCTGCACCATTACATACATCACTACCACACCACCCCAGTCTATTCTATGTCATGTATACATTCCTTGCACCACATATGTATGATAATCCTTACAATCTCCAATTGAAACTCAACCTTCAGCCAACCTATAATCATTAACACCACTCACATGATCTATGTCCATCTGAAATTCACCATCATCATCAATTCACTATCCCAGTAACAATTACTAAATTCCTACGCTAAACAGAGTAATCTCGGCTACATTTCCAATCAACCACCAATTCAATTCAACTTAAACAACCCATTATCTGTGACAACTTATTCATCTTTACAACTACAAACTTATCAAAATCCATGACCAAAACTACAATCTTAGCATAACTCCATCGTTTGGAATTCAGCTCAACACCACAAACGACACTAATTCAGAACAACATTCATTTATACATACCCATGCAGTTTACAGCACCACCACATTTATCTCAGCTCAACCACATATCTAATGCATAACCATTTCAATTCACGTATCGTTAAGAAACTTATAAACTTAAAAATGACTTGAAAAGATTTACTAATAAGAACAATTACCTTCTTAATAGCAGAACCAAACCCTAGTTCTTCATCAGCTTCATAATCTTCATCTTCACATCATATCAGTAAAACCCAACCTTTAATTTCTTGTTATTTCACTCAATTACTTCATCATCAACCCATAGACACCCTAACTCAAAAATTAGGGAAGAACAGAACACCATCCCTGATTTATTGATTCATCACCGAATCAATTTCAAAACCTCAATTCAATCAAAATCCCATCTTCAATTCCTTCTTAGTCACCATTAAAATGAATTCCAAATTCCTAATTATTATCCACAGGAACCCTAATTCAAACCCTAACTTCTTAATTTAAACATCATAATGATCTGCAACTTCAATTAACATCAACCCTTTTAATCTTCATCGATTAACAACTCGAATAGCTTCTCAATTCCATATAACTCAAAATTACACTTATAAACCTTAATTTGATTCACATCAGCGTCAACTT
Organism: Papaver bracteatum; assembly: GCA_023529315.1. Taxonomy (NCBI): domain Eukaryota; kingdom Viridiplantae; phylum Streptophyta; class Magnoliopsida; order Ranunculales; family Papaveraceae; genus Papaver; species Papaver bracteatum. The sequence goes on from JAJJWX010004605.1 coordinate 222,617, forward strand.
CTTCCTTTCTCGAACTCAAACAACCACAACACCACCACCTTCCCATCCGATTCAACCACAACAAACTATCTATGAATAATCTACACAAAATCTAAGATCGAAAATGAGGATTTGAGGTCGACAGGAAAAGATGAAGAAGAGCAGAGAAAGGAGAGAAGAAAATAAGAAAAAGAATGAAAAGATAAGAAGAAACGTTTTTCTTCGATTTGGTTTTGGTAGATAAGACCAACGCGAAACGCTAAACACACACTATCCACGATAAGGGAAGCCCCGGTCGGTCTAGAATAAATTTACTATTTTGCCATTCATACACATCCAACGATATCTTCTTCATCTGGTATCTGATTGGCAAGTTCAAGTAGTCTATTTCACATAACTTTTCGAGACTTATCTAATGATACTAGTTTCATATCTAAATCGTTGTTAGATTAATTCCTATTAATTAACGTTCATGTAAAACTAACCGAGTTATTATCGGTTAAATCGTCTCTTGACTATCGTTGGACCAGTCAAATAGCGTTGACGAGCTTAAGGGTCCTTACACAGGCGTGTGGTCCCGTGGTCTTCGGTTCTTCTCATATGCAGGTACTTATAACTTCTTCCTTTCAATCCTCCTATTCTATTCAACTTGAATGATTTTTACTAAAGGTGACCCTTATTCGAAATCAGGGGCTTCCAAAAGAGAACACTTTTACAAGGCTAGCACATGGTCGTAGTGAAGCTTTAGAGAAATTTGGTGATATTGAAACTCTTGAAGGATATAATGAGGATGATGGAGGCTTGGCTCGCAATGAAGAAAATGTCTCCAGGTGTAATGAGGAGCTTGATCGTTACAGTGAACCAGGAGATGAATCTATGATAGATGCCAACTTCGAGGTTGAGGGGAGTGACAATACATGGGATACTGGAGATGTTATACCTGTGGCGGCTGTAGATGTGCTTCCCTCTAAAGAGCCTCCCCCGTGATTTCTGACGCGTTAGTTGTGCACTCCATCGCTGGTGTCGTTTTTGACGCTCCTTTCGTAGATCATGTGCTGGTTAGAGGGTTCAGCATGCGTGCTAAGTATGAAGAGTTATACACCAAGATATGGAAGAAGCATGGCCATATCTCCACCTCCAAGAATCTTAAAATTTGCTTCGGATTAGTCAAATATGTTAAAGAAGCTTTATCTTCCATCCACGGCATGAGCATCGTCACTGGGCGCACCGTTTCTGAAGAGGTGGTTGTAAACTGGGAGTTCCACTGAGACGTTTTCGTGCAATATGAGTTTAATGCCTCCTGGTTCTGTGAAGAATTTGCTGAAATCCAGAAGCTGCAAAGCGAAATGGTCGATATCCCATTTATGGACCTCATTACTCAGCAGGAGGCAGAAGTCGAGCAATTGTCCCAGGAGTTGAAGCTGAAGCAAGATGCTCTCCAGAGCATGAATGATGCTTTTTCCAAAAGGACCAAGTTGTTGCTGGATGACTTCCCTTGAATAATTCATGTCTTTCTCTTATTCTTAGGTATCTTTGAGTGACGTGAGGAATCCTCTTCATGGTTTGGTTTCAGGTTTTGAACTGATAGGTGGTTGAATTTTGAATTTTTTTATTTTAAGATAGTTTTGTGTGAATAGCTTTTCTGAAAGAGATTTGTTTTTAGAAGGAATTTTTATTCTGATTATAAATAACATGACTATTCTAACGATATCATACAAGACATGTAAAGTTGCAAATATCGTGTGAAAAGGAACACGTCTAAGGGGAAAACATGATGTTCATAGTGATTTGAATCATTGGATCTCTTCCTTATTGTGGGATGCCAAATCCCCAGTAGGCTCTAAAACTATCCTTCTCGTAAATTTGTTTAATGGAATTTACTTGTTCGGAGTTCCATCCGCATGAAATTGGATCCTCCCTGACACTCTCTTCAATAAATTGCTTGCACTAATCTTCGGAGAGAGGAGGTAAATCTTATGAATGAAGCTTCTTCTGTAAAATGAGTTTCAGGGTGTTGCATTCACTGGTAGGGTGGTGAAGAAAACGGTGATAGTGATAATATCTGGGATCCATCATCTCCTGATCAGTCTGTTGTCGCCATACAGGAAGAAGTTGGACTTCTCCATCTTGTACCCATACTTCCAATAATTCTAAGACTTTTTTCATCGAGAATCGGAAATGCGGGTATCTTGATCCAGGATTCTCTTGCATTGGCAGATGTTGCTGTGATATCTCCTGTTTACCTTGATATGAAGAACGTTTCAGAGATGGAGTGCAAGCGTGTGTCAACATATATGGGACCGCTTGGTTGGTCATCTTTGCTGGGACGCATCTGCTCTCGAGGGCCTCGTATCGACATGAGTATCATTGTCAGGCGGTTGATTCAAGTATTCTTAGCTTCTGTATTCATGTGACTCTTGGTTGATTTCTCCTTCTTTAGGCAGTTCTACGTTTGGCTGAAAAGTCGCGGCAGATTGAACAACTTTCTGTACTTCAGCAAGGGTTTTGAGATATAAGTCTCCCAGCAAGGTTTCATAGGCTGGCCCTTTTCCTTTATACGATAAAGGTTGTGGCATTCCTGACAAGTCTTTTCCTATGTGAAATTGCTTTGAGCCTCCTTCGTTATCCGGATCATATCGCTCGTCTCTCCCTGGTCTCTTGGTGTGGCCACGTGTTCTTTCTGCGTCATCGTTGGTAGAAACACGATTTCTAGATAAAGATTCAACTGCGTCGTCTTTCGTGGTACTCCCTGGGTAAGCATCTGTCGATCCCTCTTGCAATTGAATTTCTATATCATTTAAAAGGCGGAACATCTCACTCTACCTTCTAGCAATACCAACTTGGTTTTCCATTACATCTTCCAGCATCCTGGCCACACTTTCCATGAGGTTTGGATTAATGGCCTCCATATAATTTGGTTGGTGAAAATACATCATAAGATATAAGCTGGACTTAGTGATTAAAATAAATGAATAGGTTAATGATTGAAATGGACGTAAGATCTATCCCTTCAAAATTGAAGAAATTGAATCCGGTATTGAAGAAATGAAATTGGGAATTTGGAAATGGATATTGTAACCGAGAGTTTAATCTCCCACTGTGGTCGCCAATTGTTTATGGGTAAAAACTATTTCTGCTGGTTTTGGTAATTTTGGGTGTGTGGATGAGAAATGAATCTAAACCCTAAACAAATGTACTGCATGAGAGTAATTTTTGATTCGAGAGATCAATCTATATAATTCTGTCCTAAACCAAGAAATGGCCATTCTAGACTTGCTTCGGTCACAAAGTGAAGGATATGGGGTTGATCTTAGGGAGGGAAGCGAAGAAGGTGTTGAGATGGTGAAGGTGTTGGCTGTTTATGACTTGTATCAGAATATCGAACTGGCTTGCAATAATGTAAGAAATCAGTTCTGGTGTTTTCTGGATATGAATGACAACACTTGGTTTTATGTGCTTCTCTTGTCTTTTTGTGGAAATAGGCAAAGGACCTATTTATACAAGTCATAGAGCGCAAACCCTCATCTCGTAGGAAGTGGAGGAAGTTGAGTGATGGAGTAGTGGGGTCGTGTGGGTGATTGCATGATCACATCTTGGCCCTCTTCTCCTATCATCTCTAACCGTCCATGCCTCCTGACACATTCTTGTGATGGCGCGTTGCACGCTGCATGCTATAAATTTCCAGACCAATACCCCAGTAAGTATCCCCCAGTTTGTGACAAGTTTGATGCCTCGAGTCTGGATCATGGGACCCATAGGAAGTAGCAAATGGTAGCTAGGTTAAATAACTGAGTTATTTAGGAAATCGATATTCAAGAAATATCGTGTATACTCAATGCATGTAATGTATCAGATATTTTTAATATGCATAAAGCATCGCTATTTTAAATCTTAACGGAGTAAGTCGCGGATTTAAGCGTCTTAAAACAGATGCATGTTTATCCATCTTCGAATGATCGTTTGGAGGCTGCACAGGCAAGCCCTCCCTTGGCCGATCACTCCACGTGGTAGAGTGACGGATGATAATCACCACGACACCTTATTATCTATTTAACTCCTAGCTTGGGCTGCCCAGCCAAGCTGGTAGAGTTGGACGGACGAGATGATCTATGACGCTCATCTGTGACCGTTGATGGAGTTTTAGGATTTTGAAGAGGTGCGCAAGCATCACTCTTCAGCTTGACCGAAACCAAGCATGGGAGACGTTTTTGGCGGGACTGATCGGTCATGCGTGTAGACGGCTTGCCGGTGTACATGTATGTACCTCTTTGTCTCATGGAGGTGTGATCTAGGCCACTCAATTTGACCAGCAAAGGTGAGTGGTTGATATCGGTTTGCGGAAGAAATCCATTGCCGCAAAGGATTTGGAACTGCGTGACATGCCTACTTTGGGCACGTGTTTCGAGACGTTCGGACATGGTTGGCATAGGCCGATCATTCATACGTATAGGTGGGCCCATATCGATCATGTTGACATGCTTGGGACCTTTTAAGTCTATATCTACACCCTTCGTCTAAGCTTGTGAATACGGATGGTCGTGATCGAACTGCGACAGTTATGCAGCGCCGCAAACCCTAATTAGGGTTTCAAAACAACCACGCACACATGACTCCCACCAAACGGTTTGGCAAGTCATGCTCCCTTTTTGGAGGGGTTGATTATGTGGGACCCACATTGAGCAGACGGTGAACGTGCGTGTACTTCTCTAATGGTCTTATGCGTAATCCAATCCATCCAAACATGATGGTGAAGTTGGATTGTTGTGATCAGTTTTAAGACATTCGTGGAGTTTCCATGTCCCCTTAAGCATCACGCCAGCCATACTTTGAGCAAGCGGTTAGGTAAGCATAGAGTGGGCCCGCCAGAGTGCATGACATCGCCTGACCGATCATCCACCGAACGATCCACGCCGTCCAACTAGGCCAGCGAAGTTGGACGGACGCGATCTATTTTGGGGTTGTCATTGGCAGTTTTGCTCGTACGAGTTCTTCCAAGATGCTCCATACCATCTCAACCATCCTACTTCAGGCTGGCATTCAGTGGCTGTTTGGGGGCATAAAATGTGTTCGACTGGCCAGGGCATAAACGGGCCCGCTGGTGGTCATTGCAGTGATATCCTGCTCCTGTTAGGGTTCGTCTAGGCTGGTTAAATCATGCGGCCAACTTGCGTGGCCGTGATCATTTCCGAGACTGATATGGACAGTCCATATTTCCATATTTCCGAGACTGATATGGACAGTCAATCAGGCTAATATAATACACCGAGAGATGATTCTCTTTGTTAGAGAATGGTATAGCCTGTACAGGTATTTTGTGCATGCCTCATTATTGACACTTGGATATTCATGTTACTCTGCTGAGAGTAACAATCAGTCATCATGCCGCAAAAATAATGAGAGTCCTGCTGAGAACAACACATGAAATACAAGGCAATTCATGCCTTAATTAATAATGCTATAAATTCACATAATACTGGGATTGTTGCTACATGCTCCATTTTAGGTGAACTAATAAAGCGAAGAAGTATTCATCACTTATCAAATAGCCTTATCCTCTGGAGAATGCCAGCGTATAAAATTTGGCTTTTATAATTTTAGCCCTGAACCAAAATCCACCATCAACATTAAGTCCCCTTCCTAGCACATAATGGTTGCATTATTGTGGGGTAGGCATGAGATAGTGACGTACACAACGTAAGAGGACGAGACAAAGTGGTTTCGTAAGAATATGAATGCTATTAAGGACTCGTGTGAAAATAACATGAAGTGGCTTCATAAGAAGATGAATGTTATTAAGGACTCATGTGAAAATAACATACCCTTTCCCAATAATGCTGTAATATAAAAGGAAGACAAAATTGCGAGACTGACTGAAGAGCTGAACATGAAGAAGGAGGCTTTACAAGTCTTGAAGAATGCATATGAGCAAAAATATTTCTTTGCTGATTTTCTTTGATTTCTTTTCATAATCTCTTGAATTTCTGAACTTCTGAGAGATGCAAGGTTTTATTTTTGGTTTTGATTGGTTTTGGATAAGTAGATGATTGAGGATTTTCTTTGGGTTTGATAAAGATTTTCTTTAAGTAAACTTAATTTTGATAAATTACTGAATGCAAGTATTCCAAACATTCTGGAGGAATTGAAATACAATGAAAGAAAACTCTAAATGCCAAATATTTTGGACGTTCGTGATTTGACCATCCAATATCTTGAGTATCAAAAACCTTAGACGTCAAAGGCCTTGAGCCAATTCTCATGTATTATGTCCACAGTCTCCTTGTTGTCCATGTTGATTAACTTGTAGAATTCACCAGCAACAGACTTAGATATCATAAAAGGTCCTTCCTAGTTGGAGTTCTTTGCAGAATAAAAGTTACGCTTAATTGCTTTGAGAACTAAATCTCCTTCCTGGAATTTGTTAGACTTGATCATTCGTTCCCTGAATATTTTCTGCTGGTTTGTAATTCCTCGTGTAGTGGAGTTCCATGGCTGTGGTATGTATGGACACTCATTCAGAGGAGAGTATTTGAGATACTGTTTATCATGCTTGGCCATGTCTTCATCAATAATTTTTTTTGATGATATGCTCGATTTGAAGAAGTTCCGACCTTAACCATTTGGTGAAATATTGTTGTGGCGAGGTTATCCATTCATATCATTTTTCAATTTCTAAGTTGTTGGTGGAGTAAAGTCATCGGACCAAATAAGCATATTTGAAAACTGATGATATGGACACATGAGGAGGAATAAGAATTGCTTGAGTACGAAACCTTTTGATGACAGAATTTGCATCTTCTTCAGGCTTTTGTGTTAGCTCTGCCAGGCTTTGACCTCCCTCAAATACTCGAATGGACAAGTATCTCCTTTTTCTTCTTCCGAATCATAGGTTTCTTCAACAGAGAAATGTGAAATTGAAGGTGTTGGTGTTACACTTCCAGCGTGAATCCATGTCCTTCCAAGAATCATATCATATCCTGGATCTTCTCGGATTATGTAAAATTTTGTTTCTGTCCAGGATGAGTTTATGTTCACCTTGAGAGTGATGTGGCCATAAGCGTATCTGGTTGTTCCTTCATGATCTGTGATTGTTACCGGAGCATGAATGGCTTCTTGTCGTGTGATACCAGCATATTTAAGAGTTTTCAGAGGGATAACATTGACAGTGGTGCCGACATCAATCAATGCTCGTTTTAACTCGTTTTCCTTGAGATGGACTGTGGTAAGAAGTCCTCAGTCGTAGATTTATTCGTCTGTTGTTGAGGGCGGCTTAAAAAATGCTTCTTGAATCAAAAAATGCTTCCCTGACACGATGTGATTAAGTGCAGTGAACATGTCTCCCCTTTGAGCCTTTGATAAGTATAGAAATTTGCAGACATGCTCGATTAAGGATTGAACTGCTTCTTTGATAGGTGGTTCAGAAAGAGTGATGGTTTGACTGGGAGAGGGTCTTTGTGCACTCCTTCAGTACCCAAGTTGAGTTCTCCTGATTCGATATTTTCTTTGAATATGCGCTTCAAAGTTCTGCAATCACTTATGGGATGGTTGACAAACCTATGAAAGAAATAGTAACGAGGATTTTCCATGGCCTCTTCAGTTGGCTCTTTCTTGACATATGGGAGTTTGATCGCGCCATCTTGAACCCAGGCATCTAGAAGTTCAATAAATTCCTCAATAGAGTAGGGGAAATCAGGTGCCTCTGGATCAACTTCTGTTTGTTGGGAAGGAACTTGCATATTATCCTTCCTTTTCGCCTTTGAAGGGGTTGAGGAAGTATGTTTGCGCTGTGGTTCGGCTTTTCGTTTGCTCCCTTCTGAAACAACATTTGTTGAAGGTTAGAAATTGTACTGTTTGTTGATTAAACGTGTGATACCTCGATTCTCCCGTGGATCTTCAGCTTTTGTAGTCTTAGCCCTCTCCAATAAAGCATGTACAGTAGTTGTTGATCTCTTGGCCGCTTCATGAGGTTCTGAGAAAGTTTGGAACCTGAGATTTTCCAATAAAGCTCTGTAGACTGGAATCATTCCATTGATGTACAAATCCACGAGTTGTTGCTCTGTGAAGTTTGGATCATGACAATCTAAGGCTTGCACTCTGAACTTTTTCACATAATCGTTAGGATGTTCATTGCTATTTTGAAACATCCTTACGATATCATATAGAGTGATTTGCTCTGAAACGAAGAAATACATTCTGTAGAAAGCATTAACCTTTTCTCCCCAACCTTTGATACTCCCTGGTGCGATGTTGTTGTACCAGGTATATGCCCTGCCTTTCAGAGACTTTGAAAATTCCTTCAGACGGACAATATGGTTGTGCTCATGTTCACCTAATGCTTCCAGAAATCGAGAAACACGTTCTCGAGCATTGCCCGTTCAATCATAAGTAGTGAATATTGGAGAGGTATAACCTTTTGGTAGAGGAATCCTTTGCGTAGCAGCATGGTATGGAGGTTGGTGATGGTGAATAGAATGCGTCTTGTCTTTTCCACGATCTTCCAAGAGGCGTTCCAGGTCTTCACGAGTGATGAAACTGGATGGTTCTTTCACTGGTGGATTTTCTACAGCCTTGGGAACTTCCTCACCATCTACTACATGGATTGGAGTGACTTCAGGATCAGCGTCTGAATATTTTTCTTTAGCTTTTCCTTTCTCTTGAGTTTTGTCTGTAAGAATCTTGAGATAATTGAATAGCTCTTTCTAAGTAGCAGCCATGTTAGTCTGATTTTTGGCAAGAGTTTTTGCACCTTCATGAGATCACCTATGGTAGATTGATTTTCTCCGACTTCTTCATGACACCGACCGAAGATTGGATTATTGATGGTGTCAGTGCCGCTGCTTGCAGGGGTGATCACTGGAGCACCAGTGCTCGGAGGAGTAGTAGTGGAGGGTTGCACCGGAGGAGTGGTAGTGGCAGGTTTCACCGGAGGAGTTGTGTTAGCAGTACCACTAGATCTTTCCATATTATAACAGGAGTTGAATCTGGGTTGGTAACTGAACCAGACCTAAGACTGACCATTTTTGTGAGAAGTGAGATTGCAACCGAGAGAATGATCTACCACTGTAGTCGTCAATCTATAGATGGGGCAAAACGAGTTGCTGGTTTTTAAGGAATTTAGGATATGACCGTACGGAGGAAACTACTTGAACCGAGCGAACTGTCTAACCTCAAACAGATGCACTGCAAGAAGGGAGTGTTTTGAATTCGAGAGATCAATCTATAGTACTCCGTCCTAAACAAAGACAATGGTCGTTCCTGAGTAAATTCGGTCACAAGAGAGGATGGGTCGATCTATAGGAGGAAAGCTGAGAAATTTGTGAGATCAATGGTGATCGAGATTGTAGGTGTGTTGTGTGTTCTGCGTAAAAAAGTTCTGAATGATTGAATTTACTCAGTTGAGAGTGATTGCTCAGACTATGAGTTCGTATAGATGAAAGATTGTCTGTATGAACTTGCCGAGAAATTTTTATCTGTTTCAATCAAGATTCATAGACCTTTTTATATTGTTGGAATTATAAACACCATGATCCCATGAAGTGTGACAGTTGATGGAATCAAATAGTGGATATGTGGAAATCATGTTAAAACCAGTTGCTCAACGTTCGTAGACTTGGTTGATTTTCCACCCACTACTTTGTTAAATCCTCCAACTGATTACACAACTTGCTCACATTCTCATCGTGTGTATGAACACACGTGCCGTAGACCGCAAGACCAAAACCCTGGTTAATATCCTCCCATGTAACACGATTGATGTCTCGTGTAATTGTGGAGTCTGCAAGGCAGACGTGTATTTAGTTAGTCAGTTGCTGACTTCATGGGACGATGAGTCCTTGTATTGTTGAGTTGAACGTGATTTAAAAATGTTCTAAGATTCATGAATTGAACGTATCTGTTGAGATAGAGGTATGATTCTCTAGTAAACGTTAATAGTTAAGGTGAGTAAATATTGCTCATTCAATGAATTGTTGAATATTGATAGTTGAACCAATATTCCTAGGTTTGAGCAAATATTGCTGATCTGAGCAAATGTTTCTCGTTTGATGAATTATTATTTACGGGACCAAATAAAGTATTAAATTAGAATACTGGCAACTGAACCGAGTATAATTAATAAAATTTTGGTCATGAGATCAACGTAAAATTATTAGCGTTTGAATCTGGAATTATGAACCTTGGACTCAAAACCCTAATTTGATCAATTAATGATTTATTGAAAATGAACCACAAAGTGAAGGAAGGGCAGGCTACATGGGATTATGGGTCGACCATGTAGTGCCCAGATGCTCACGTGAGCAAATACCAAGGTCTCTTGAAGACTTGTTTATTTGTTGATGAAAGGACGATTAAATGCTGGTTTAATCATTAAAATAATGCTCATCAGATCTTTAGGTGATAAAACCTAATTAATTATGAAGAGATGAGGGACCGACCAAGGGGTTATGAAACCGACCCTGGGTGATCATGGGATCAAATAACGATCGTCTGATGAAGTTCCAAGTTGTTTGGAAAAGTTTTGGACCTAATACGTGCAATTGCGCAAATTTGGTCAAATTGTGAAAATACGTGGGATCGGATCCTTGCAAGCCAAAGAACCAACCTTGGTCGGTCAAGGTAACATGCACACATAACCAACGTGTTCGTTTCTCAGTTCTGAGAATTTTGATATTTTCTGATGTGCGTTTGAGCAACATTTTGAGAAAATATGAAGAAATCAGGGATTTTTGCTGAAACCGTGAAAACTTCATGAGATGAAGGATAAATAATAAAAAATGAAGGAATCATGAAGTGTGGGACCGGCTAAGACCAAGGTATGGCCGGCCATCCAAAGAGCCCAGTCCCATGGTGTTTTCCTAATTTTATAATATTTTTCATGATTTTAGGGAAATATGATAAAACCAAGGAGTTTGTTGAAACCCAAGAGTTTTTGTTAAAATGAAGGAGTTTCCTTGAAGTGAAAGAGTTTCCATGAGATGAAGAAAAACAAAAATATTAATAATAATAAAATAAGGGCGTGTGGCACCGGCTTGGGAATGGTTGGCCGGCTAGGGCCCTGTCCCCTGAGTTTTCCCTAATTTTATGTAGTATTTCATGATTTGAAGGAATTTTCATAATTTGAAGGAAATATCATGAAATCAAGGAATTTAATGGAATCAAGGAAATATAAAAATAATAATAAAAAAATAAGGGGCATGTGGGACCAGTTAGGGCATGACCGGTCGGCTAGGGCCCGGTCCCACGAGTTTCCCTAATTTTATATTATTTTCATGGGATCAAGGGAATATCATGAGATTAGGGAGTTTTCATGAGATTAGGGAAATAATAATAAAATACTGAGGAATCACGAGGTGTGGGACCGGCCATGACTAGTGCATACTCGATCGGCTAGTAGACACGGTCCCATGACACCTTTTCTAATTTTATATTATTTCCTTGATGCGAAGGAAACGCCATGAAACTGAGGAGTTTCCTTAAAACGAAGGATATTTGTTCAAATGAAAGGATTTTCATAAGATCAAGGAAAATAATAAAAATATGATAAAATATAAAATTGGACGTGGAAATGGTCACGGCACGACCGGCTGGCCGATGGGCCCAATCCCTCAGCGGTTTGGTTAATATTTTATTATTTATTATTTTCTTTCCTATTTTGCATAGGTTCATCGTCTCGGCGTATTTTGAAATACTCATTCGTGCGTTCAGATGCTTGCATTATTGCTGAGTACATTTGTATCATTTTGGTCGGGGCTTACGGCTTACTCGAAGGTAGCTCAAATGCCCTTGTATTGCATATTTATTACTAACCCATGGAATTTTGCTAGGAAAAACCATAAATTGAAGTAACAAAATATTATGAAGAACATTAAAAAAAATTCAGGGATTCAGTTAATGAATCTAATGATTTTAAGAATAATTAATTGATGGCTCTATACTAGTACGATCGTCTAGGAGCATTAATTATTCAAGAATTGAATGTTATGAGCTTGTTGAAGCGTCATATTTCTTTTATATAGTCAGGGAAAAAAATTGTTACATCATGAAGATGTTATTGCTTTATACTAGCAGGCAAGCTATCTAGGAGCCGTCCAATCTTTCGATTCTATATAGAAGTAATTACTGAAATTGCTCAGTATTCATGAGATATGTCGTTGCCTCAGCTGAGAGACTACATATCTACGTATGCTCTGAGAGACAGTATTCTCAGTCAGATATTCTCGTGGCATGAGCTTTCATGCTTTCGATAAGAGACATGAGCCTCAATATTCATCTGATTGCTGAATCAGGAATACGTATAATTATGGGTTTACGATTTTAGCCCTTGTTGAAAATCCACCATCTACATTAAGTCCCTTGCTTAGTGAGGGACAGTCATGTTCCTTAGTCAGCACTGAATGGTGATTTTCCGGTTACAAACGATATAAGCAATTGAACTTAGTCATAAGATAAGACCTTACCGGATTTTTGATAGTACGGGCAAACCATAGATTGATGAATATTCCAGTGGCATGATAGAGCGTCGCCTATTGAGCATGAATTGGTATTGAACCGCTAATTTTGATGACAGGACCTTGGTCGTTTTAGGATTCATGGGTCGGGCCCAATAAGGAAATCCTTTTAAAATAAGGTTTTGAAAATAAAATTTGATATAAAAGGAGTTAATCTCTTTTTTTTATTTTTATTTCACCTAACAACCGGCCATCACCTTCATTACCTCTTCACCTCCATCACGTCAGCAATAGGAGGAAGGAAAATTTGGCCGGAGCTCGCTTCCGTTCGACCGTCCGATCAGGCCATATTCCGGTCGGCGCCGACCGGGTAAGGAAAAAAAATCAAAAGTTTATAGTTTTTTCATGAGTTGTTCATGTTGATATTATATACATGTGCATATATGAGTGTGAGTTTTGTAGAAAAACCCTTGTTTTTAGAAAACGTATGTTCGTTTGATCGTTAGTTTATGAAACTAATAATAATCCCTGATTTGGGAGAGATTTTTTTAATATATAGACCTGTGTCCAGTGATAAAATTTTGTTTATGAGCTTTCATGAAAACCAAAACTTTATCTTGAAAAGATGTGAGCTTTCAAAAAACCGAAATAAACTTTCATTTCAAAGAAAAACGATCGTACGAAGGAAAAGATTTCTTTTATAAAACCATGGTCTATCCATTATTGCGTTGGGGATATGCAATATTACACGCATCTTACTTAATTATAAATAAATTATATTAAAAGATAAAAATTACATACTAGGCAAGCGAGCGACAAGCTGTGCCGCTAGCCCTTTTTGAATAGCAAAACCTATCCTATTAAAAATAAAATCTCGTGAGCCAGGGGTCATTACATTGCTGCGCATGACTTTCTGGACCCTCTTGAGTAGTCCAACCGCTTCGGAGCCAAATAGCCAAAAGTATCAAAAGCAAAGGGGACGAAAGCATGCCCATTGTCAACACATGCTTTCTCATGCTTCGATATCTTACCCGAGGCAGCCTTTAGCGCCGTCGCCCGATCGTAAAGGTGCCATGTCCAATTCCTACCAAAGGAGATACCCGGTGAGGTCAACACATGTGTGTTTCCCATTAGCCCATCCAAAAATAAGAACATCAGCTGGTCTTAGTGTCGATCTCCCTTTAAGTGGGTCTGTGGGAAATGCACAGGTGCTTCTTTCTTTGACGAAATGCGAGACCTCCACAAGTACATCATACAAAATATCCCTCACATGATCATGTCTATATTTATACTTGTGGTCTACTTTACAATGAACTGCATGTTCACCATATGAATCCAAGCAACTTTGTGATGCAAGCAGGGCAGCGAGAGTCGAGGGATAAAGCGGGATCATTAACCTATATTTGAGGATAGACCGGTACTCAAAGGAGACATCTTCTGCCCCTAGCCCCTCAATCGGAATAGAGAGGAGAAGAAAATCTTGGGCATGTCTTTGCTTGCAAACAACCAAAAACCGCTTTCTGTCTCTCCGTTAGCATGTAAACTCTATCAATGTCCTTAACCACTTTACCAAAAAGAGCACTCGCCAGGATGCTTTGTGCTTTAGGGGGGGGCGTTGTCTTTATTGGTGAAGTTGTTAAGATCAAAATCAGGAAGAGTCACTTGTAACGTTTCCAAAGCCTTATTAAAATTATCATCCATACCGTCCACACCACTACTCCTCAATATGTGATCCTGTAATCCCCAAGATTGCACACGTGAAGCCACAAAAACATACTCAGATGCCTCCCTAGCAGTATAAAGTCCAAGACCTCCATATCTGATAGGTAGAGTAGATAGTCTCCACTGAAGCTCTCCAAAGAACGGTCCCCCGCACACCACGATGCCTTCCACCACTTCTCGCAAGCCTCTATAAAATATATCTACCGCCTCCATAATATAGTTTGGGTGACAAATACGAAGGCCAAAAAGAAGCTTGGAGATACCCATACACGTTCGTAAAAGCAGCAATTCACTTTGAGGATCATGGAGCTTGGATAAAATTTGCATCAAATCCACTGCTTTTTCAGCCCTCTTAATGGCAAGGCCCTTCACAAAACCATCGTCGAGGCTAACTGCACCACCTAATAGTTTGACTCCCTTATCTGGTCTTGAGATTTCGACAGGAAACATCCCATCACTTATCCTTCGACCATCACAAGAGGGCCAAAATATTTCAGTTTTCTTAATATTCAGTATAAGCCCCAGTGCAGGCCCTTCTGTTTTGATAATAGTGAGTGCTTTTGCCACTTCTTCGGTGTCTCCAATAACAGTGCCATCATCAAGATACCAGGCATGTAGGGATAATATGCAGTGCTCATTTATCTTAGCTATAAGCTGATGAAGTACAGAGCAAATAACAAAGGCCCTAAAGGGTCACCTTGTTGTACTCCTGTGGATGAGTAGATAAAGGAGTCCCCCACATAGAGCCGTGCAGGTTGACCATACAAGTATTCTACCCAAGGCGATATAGATGGACAAAGCTTACGTACCTCAGAAAGCATAGCCGTTCGGTCAACTAGGTTAAAAGCATTGGTAAAGTCAACCATTAGCATAGAGAGGCTAGCGTCTACATGATGTTTCTCGACAAACCTATTCACGGCATGTAGGATTGCCTCAGCACCACCCGAAACACCTACACCAAACTGGAAATCCTGTAGATACGCTGCCATGTCCTTACCAACCCCTTTCATCGCCGCTTTAGACACCAGTCGACGCCAAATTGTCCCAACAGCAATGGGACGAATGCTCTTATCCGGTTTAAGGAGGGGTGTTAGGGGAGCCGATGCAATGAACTCCGCTAGGTTAAGAGGGCATCTCCCGCCAAGCCGATGCAATGAACTTCATCTATCCATGGGATTTTTTTTTTTGATGAAATTGTGGAGTACCCCACGAATTTTATTTTTATAAGCCTTGTTCACGTGAAAACCTTTTTTTTTTAATTTAGTGAGTAAATCACGTTTTTTTTTTTAAATAAATCAAAACTTGAGTTTTGTAAAATATTACTCAGAAGTAAACAATTATTTATGATAAAATAATGTTTTAGTTTTATAATTCCATGGTGAATGTTCATGCAGTAGAAATATTCATGACTTTATGAAAATCTGAGTTTTCGCTCGTCTTTTGTAGGTTCGAAGAAACGAGCAAGTTTTGAAGTGTTAACTCTTGCATTACAATCACTATTGTTAGTGGAATCGTAAAAAGGTAAGAGTTGAGAATTACCATTTTGTAGATGTTTGCATGAGCATTTTTCCAGGTACTTCATTTTGTTGATGTTTGCATCTTGTATGAATGATATACTGAAGCGAAACATTGTGTTGCAAGGAAATATGATTCTCAAGTCAATGATGCCTCCAGAGATGATACATGTGTGAATAATGATGCCTCCAGGGAATATTCATACATAGATAATGATGCCTCTAAGGATGATTCATGCATGGATGAGACTTCCATTGGCGAAGATGAAACACCTGGAATTAAGAACATTCCAAACATAGAGGATGTGTTCTTCATAGATCAAGGGTCTGAAAAGCATCTCAAGACTCCAGAATTTCGTCTCTAGATAAATCCCAGAGAGATTACTCAGGAAAAAAAAAATGGCGACTCCTTAGGCAGCTATTAGGTTCTGTCTTGAACGAGGGTATTTTTCTGCATCAATCATTGAATTCAAGCTTTCTCGACGTCCCTTAGAAAGGTTTTCTGGATGGGCGAGGTACATGCTAGGTTTTCCTCATGTTCAGGCCAAGTTGCATGACGCACAAGTAATACGGGCTATTCAAGCTTCTGGAGATTTGTTCATTTTTCATGATGCGCGAGGTATAGTATCTCTACTTGCTCGCTGGTGTATTACAATTCACTCTTTCATATGCATATGGGGAGAGTTTACCATTACTTTAGAAGATGTATTTTCTTTGTTGCATCTTCCAATCATAGGTAACCTTCCTGAAGGTCTTTCTTCATCAGAGGAAATTGCAATCTCTAACATCTTGACAACCATAATAGAGGAGATTAATAAGGCATCTGGCAGCAAAGGTTGTTATGCTCATTGGTTAATACACTAGTGGCCAAGAGATACTCATATGGAGTGGCCCATTGATGGTACGTTATCTATCGCTGCTTTCTTGTGTTTATGGTTGTCCAGAGATGTATTTGAAGATGCTGGAAATTTTTTGAAGCCGTTTATGATTCCTTTTGCAATTAAGATGGCTCAGGGTGAGAAACTCCCAATAGGTAGTTTGTTTCTGGGTTCTTTGTACTCTAACTTGGACTCCTTGATCATAGACTCCAGCATCTCGAATGGTTTTATGAAGATTGAATGCTATGCCAATACAATGTTCCTTCAAGCTTTGATATGGGAGATTTTCAAGAATTATGCACCCATTCCACGTACCATTTTTCAAGGCTTGAACACTGATGCTCGCCATGTTTTCTCTGAGAATTCCAATGCCAGGATCATGCGCTGGTCCACAAAACAGCCTCGACTCAAGACTCGCTTCGTCGATGTATTAAACCGCGAATCTGAATTCAACTTACGCACATGGGTCTCAGTTCCTCCCTACATCTCTCAGTTAAGAACCTTTGATGTTGAAGGGAGTATGACTTTGAAATCTGGTGCTGATCTGGATGATGGAGAGAGGTCTTTTATGTTAAGTTGTACTCCTGGTCATATGATATCCATAATACATGGCGAATTCTTGGTGGAAGAATACAATATTGATAGGGAGGCTCGATAAATGGGCATGGATCAGTGTGTTCCAACTTTTTGAAGAAGTAAACCTTCTGTTGAACAACTCATGACATGTCTGGACCGCACACATGTGGAAGAAAGTGAATTTTGGTTCCCCAGCTCTGATAGAATCACATATGTAACTTCAGGTTACATAGAATTTTGGGATCAAAAACTAAGGCGTTTACATGATTTCGTGAGGGTTGATCAACCTTTAGAAAATGAGCCTCCTTCTGCTGAGATGATTGCTACTCGACCAAGATTGAAGCATTTCCCTGGTGGTGAGAAACGGAAAACATCTCCAGGACGTTCACCAGTAAGTATTCTTTACGAAGTCTTCATAAGATTATGATAATTGTATTTTGATTATTGTGTCAAAATTTCCCACAGGACTGTCGTAATGTAAGACCTCCAATCGATGTAAACCTCTCAGAAACTAAAGCAACTATTCATGGTGGGGAAGGCAGGAGTAAGAATTATAACACGTTACCTAACACCATAAAGTCCCTAGTTGTTTCTTTGGTGAGTTGTCAATACTTATGTCACCGTGACCCTTTCTTATCCATGTAATTAGGATCATAAAAACAATATTTGTTATTTGGTTACAGAATTTTGCTCCCTCGAGTATTGACTGTCTTCAATTCTCTGCTGCTGGGCAGACGGTTTCTGACTCGGGTGTTGAAGAAGAAGCTGAAGTAAGTATTTCTTCATATAAAAAATTATGATGCTTAGTAAATAAAATGCTAATTATTGAGAATGTATCCAGGAGAATGTTTCCATGGAAGTGGAGAGTACTGGTGATGATCGCTCGAAGAATTGCGATAAATAAAACTCCTAGAGCTCAAAACCGAACGAAAGTAATGGTGTTGTCGATGTCGGTGCGAGCAATTATGGTTCTTTGAATGCTTCAGAGACCACCCAAGTAAGTATTTTTCTTGTATTTTATCCATAGAAGTATAAACTTGTTGATTTATGAGTGAATGAATGAGAATGAATGCGAATATATGAGAAGTTTTGCCAAAAATACGTCACCAGAAAATTCAAAACTCAGCCTTTGAGAAAAAAACGCCATAAAATCTTCGTCCGATGTCAGATTTTCGCGATCCACATATGTATCCTTATGACCAGGAAATTTCCAAGATTGGGCAAAGAAGCTTTTTGAGTTTTGATCATGTTTAGGAGTCGAAATCGACGAAACAGTAAACATCCAGGATACTTTCAGGAAATTTTCAGCTGTCATGTAGTCCAAAGTTTCGACCACATATTTTTGCTCGTTCATCCGTTTGCTATGAAATTTTGGTATGTTGTAGATAACATCCATACTAAGAGAATTGTATATAAGTCAACCCTTGATTCTTCACCAATTGCTCCCAGTTCATTATTTTGTACAGGGAAGTGTAGAATATTCTCAAGCGAGCGTGCTTTTGTGACTTTCACGTTATTTGTTGACATCTAGCATGTATAATGAAGAAATTTGATGATGTTAGACCACTTATATGCTGTAATTTATGATTTCTTTCGGTTTCATACTTGGATGATCCTAATCTCATGTAATCTTCGTATTAGGTGCAAAATACTGAAGTTCAGAATGAAGGAGTCAATAATGATGAAATGAGTAACCCTGGGATTATTGGTAGAGAGACAACCATCTCTGGCCATGAAAGTGTTGTTATTGAGGCAATTAAGGAGATTGAGACTTTGATTGTTGTTGCTTTAGTGATGAAAGGAACTGAGCCGCAAGTAGAAGACACTGAAGAAACTGTTGTTGTAGAGATTGATCCAATAATTTAAAACCGTATGGTGGTGCATGAGTACCCAATGCAGGATTTTCTTTTGATCCTCCCTTTGATACATCACTCCCATATCATGAACTAGTTGGTGGATTCAGCGTTCCCATTGGATATGCTAACTTGTACGAGAAAATATTGAAGAAATTCGGTCTTATCATCGTTACTGGAAAACCAAAGCGTACTTATTCTTTAACAATGCAAGTAAGTGTTATCTTACTTGTTGTAAGCGATATATGCACCAGGGCCAGAAATATTGTGACTCCAGATATACTCTTTGATTGGGAGTTCAACTTGGAGAATTTTGAAAGACTTGGCTTCAACATGAAGTGGATTCGTAAGAAGATGAATGCTATTAATCACTCATGTGAAAATAACATACCCTTTCCCAATGATGTTGTGATGGATAAGGAAGACAAAATTGCGAGACTGGCTGAAGAGCTGAACATGGAGAAGGCGGCTTTACAAATCTTGAAGAATGCAGAGGAGAAAAAATCTTTCTTTGCTGATTTTCTTTGATTTCTTTTCATAATCTCTTGAACTTCTGAACTTCTGAGAGATGTGAGGTTTTATTTTTGGTTTTGACTGGTTTTGGATAAGTAGATGATTGAGGATTTTCTTTGGGTTTGATAGAGATTTTCTTTAAGTAAACTGAATTTTGATAAATTGCTGAATTTAAATTACTGAATGCGCAAGTATATCAAACATTTTGGAGGAATTGAAATACAATGAAAAAAAACTCTAAATGCCAAATATTTTGGACGTTCGTGCTTTGAACATCCAATACCTCGAGTATCCAAAACCTTAGACGTCAAAGGCCTTGAGCCAATTCTCATGTATCATGGACACAGTCTCCTTGTTGTCCATGTTGATTAACTTGTAGTATCCACCATCAACAGACTTAAATATCATAAAAGGTCTGTCCCAGTTAGAGTTCTTTGCAGAATGAAAGTTACGCTAAATTGCTTTGAGAAATTAATCTTCATCCTGGAATTTGTTAGACTTGATCATTCATGCCCTGAATATTTTCTGCTGGTTTGGAATTCCTCGTGCAGTGTAGTTCCATGGCTGCGGTATGTATGGACACTCATGCAGAGGAGAGTATTTGAGATAATGTTTATCATGCTTGGCCATGTCTTCAGCAATATTTTTTTTTATGATATGCTCGATTTGAAGAAGTTCTGACCTTATTATTTGGTGAAATATTATTGAGGCGAGGTTATCCATTCATAGCATTTTGCAATTGCTAAGTTGTTGGTGGAGTAAAGTCCTCGAACCAAATAAGAATATTTGAAAACTGATGATATGGACACATGAGGAGGAATAAGACTTGCCTGAGTACGAAACCTTTTGTTGAAAGCATTTGCATCTTCTTCAGGCTTTTGCGTTAGGTCTGTCAGGGCTTTGACCTCCCTAAAATACTCGAATGGCAAAGTATCTCCTTTTTCTTCTTCCGAATCATAGGTTTATTCAACAGAGAAATGTGCAATTGAAGGTGTTGATGTTACCTTTCCAGGTGAATCCATGTCTGTTCAAGAATCGTATTATATCCTGGATCTTCTCGGATTATATAAAATTTTGTTTCTGTCCAGGATGAGTTTATGTTCACCTTGAGAGTGATGTGGCCATAAGCATCTCTGGGTGTTCGTTCATGATTTGTGATTATTACTGGAGCATGAATGGCTTCTTGTCGTGTGATACCAGCAGCTCTGAGATTTTTCAGAGGGATAACATTGAAAGTGGTGCCGACATAATTCAATGCTCGTTTGAACTCCTTTCCATTGAGATAGACTGTGGTGAGAAGTCCCTAGTTGTATATTTATTTGTCTGTTATTGAGGGCGGCTCAAGAAATGCTTCTTTAATCAACAAATGCTTCTTGAATCAACAAATGCTTCCCTGACACGATGTGATTCATTACAGTGAACATGTCTCCCTTTGAGCCTTTGATAATTATAGAAATTCGCAGACATGCTCGATTAAGGATTGAACTGCTTCTTTGACATGTGGTTCAGAAAGAGTGAAGGTTCTGACTGGGAGAGGATATCAATGCACTCCTTAAGTCCCCCAGTTGAGTTCTCCTGATTCGATCTTTTCTTTGAATATGCGCTTCAAAGTTCTGCAATCACTTGTGGGATGGTTGACAAACCTATGAAAGCGACAGTAACGAGGATATTCCATGGCCTCTTCAGTTGGCTCTTTCTTGACATATGGGAGTTTGATCACACCGTCTTGAACCCAGGCATCTAGAAGCTAAATAACTTCCTCAATGGAGCAGGGGAAATCAAGTGCCTCTATATCGGCTTCTGTATGTTGGGAAAGAACTTTCATATTATCATTCCTTTGTGCCTTTGAAGGGGTTGAGGAAGTATGTTTGCGATGCGGTTCGGCTTTTCGTTTGCTCCCTTCTGCAACAACATTTGTTGAAGGTTAGATATTGTATTATTTGTTGATTAAACGTCTGCTACCTCGAGTCTCTCGTGGCTCTTCAGCTTTTGTAGTCTTAGCCCTCTCCAATAAAGCAGGTGTAGTAGTTGCTGATCTCTTGGATTCTTCATGAAGTTCTGAGAAAGTATGGAACCTGAGATTTTCCAATAAATCTCTGTAGACTGGAATCATTCCATTTATGCAAAAATCCACGAGTTGTTGCTCTGTGACGTTTGTATCATGACAATCCAAGGCTTGCACTCTGAACTTTTTCACATAATCGTTAGCTCTTTTAAAAAATCCTTCTGAGATCAGAGAGAGTGATTTGCTCCGAAACGAATAAATACTTTCTGTAGAAAGCATTAACCATTTCTCCCCAACCTTTGATACTCCATGGTACGATGTTTTTGTACCAGGTATATGCCCTGCCTTTCAAAGACTTTGAAAATTCCTTCAGACGGATAATATGGTTGTGCTCATGTTCACCCAATGCTTCCAGAAATCGAGAAACACGTTCTCAACATTGCATGTTCCGTCATAAAGAGTGTATGTTGGAGAGGTATAACCTTTTGGTAGAGGAATCCTTTGCATAGCAGCGTATGGAGGTTGGTGATGGAGAATAGAAGGCGTCTTGTATTTTCCACGATCTTCCAAGAGGCATTTCAGGTCTTCATGAGTGATGAAACTGGATAGTTCTTTCATTGGTGGATTATCTGCAGCCTTGGAAACTTCCTTATCATCTAATACATGGATTGGAGTGACTTCAGGATCAGCGTCTGAAGATTTTTCTTTAGCTTTTCCTTTCTCTTGAGTTTTCTCTGACATCTTTTCTGTAAGAGTCTTGAGATAATTGAATAGCTTCTTCTGAGTACCAGCCATGTCAATCTGATTTTTGGCAAGAGTTTCTTGCACCTTCATGAGATCACCTATGGTATGTGGATTTTCTCTGACTTCTTTAGGAGACCAACCGAAGAGTGGATTATTGATGGTGTCAGTGCCGCCGCTTGCAGGGGTGATCACCGGAGCACCAATGCTCAAAGGAGTAGTAGTGGAGGGTTGCACATGAGGAGTGGTAGTGGCAGGTTGCACCGGAGGTGTAGTGTTAGCAGTACCGCTAGAGCTTGCAATATTAGAACCAGGAGTTGAATCCGGGTTGGTAACTGAACCAGACCTAAGACAGACCATTTTTGTGAGAAGTGAGATTGCAACCAATAGAATAATCTCCCACTGTGGTCGCCAATCTGTAGATGGGGAAAAACGAGTTGCTGGTTTTTAAGGAAATGAGGAGACGGCCGTGCGGAGGAAACTCCTTGAACCGAGAGAACTGTCTAACCTCACACAGATACACTGCAAGAAAGGAGTGCTTTGAATTAGAGAGAACAATCTGTAATACTCCGTCTAAACCAAGACAATGGCCGTTCTAGAGTAAATTCGGTCACAAGAGAGGATGGGTCGATCTGTAGGAGGGAAGCTGAGAAATGTGTGAGATCAATGGTGATCGAGATTATAGGTGTGTTGTGTATTTTGCGTAAGAAAGTTCTGAATGATTGAATTTACTCAGTTGAAAGTGATTGCTCATACGATGAGTTCGTGCAGACGAAAGATTGTCTGTATGAACTTGCCAAGAAATTCTGGTCTGTTTCAATCAAGATTCGGAGACATTTTTATATTGTTGGAATTGTAAACACCATGATCCCATGAAGTGTGAAAGTTGATGGAATCAAAGAGTGGAGAAGTTGAAATCATGTTAAAACCAGTTGCTCAACATGCGGAGACTTGGTTGATTTTCCACCCACTACTTTGTTAACTCCTCCAACTGATTGCACAACTTGATCACATTCTCATCGTGTGTATGAACACACGTGTCGTAGACCGCCATACCAAAACCCTAGTTAATATCCCCCCATGTAACACGATTGATGTCTCGTGTGATTGTGGAGTCTGCAAGGCGGACGTGTATT
This sequence comes from Papaver bracteatum, assembly GCA_023529315.1. Classification (NCBI taxonomy): domain Eukaryota; kingdom Viridiplantae; phylum Streptophyta; class Magnoliopsida; order Ranunculales; family Papaveraceae; genus Papaver; species Papaver bracteatum. The sequence continues at coordinate 245,977 of JAJJWX010004605.1, forward strand.
TAATTAGTCAGTTGCTGACTTCATGGGATGATGAGTCCTTGTATTGTTGAGTCGAATGTGATTTAAAAATGTTCTAAGATTCATGAATTGAACGTTTCTGTTGAGACAGAGGTATGATTCTCGAGTAAACGAGAATAATTAAGGTGAGCAAATATTGCTCATTCGATAAATTGTTGAATATTGATAGATGAACCAATATTCCTAGTATAATTAGAATACTGGAAACTGAACCGAATATAATTAATAAAATGTTAGTCATGAGATCAACGTAAAATTATTAGCGTTTGAATCTGGAATTATGAACCTTGGACTCAAAACCCTAATTTGATCAATTGATGATTTATTGAAAATAAACCACAGAGTGAAGGAAGGAATGACTACATGGGATTATGGGTCGACTATGTAGCGCCCAGATGCTCAGTGAGCAAATACCAAGGTCTCTTGAAGACTTGTTGATTTGTTGATGAAAGGACGATTAAATGATAGTTTAATCATTCAAATAATGCTCGTCTGAGCTTTAGGTGATAAAACCTAATTAATTATGGAGAGATGAGGGACCGACCAAGAGGTCATGAAACCGACCCTGGGTGGTCACGGGATCAAATAACGATCGTCTTATGAAGTTCCAAGTTGTTTGGAAGAGTTTTGGACCTAATATGTGCAATTGCGCAAATTAGGTCATATTGTGAAAATATGTGGGACCGACTCCTTGAAAGCCAAAGAGCCAACCTTGGTCGGTCATGGTAACATGCTCACATCACCAAAGTGTTCGTATCTTAGTTCTGAGAATTTTGATATTTTCTGATATGTGTTTGATCAACATTTTGAGAAAATATGAAGAAATCAGGGATTTTTGTTGAAACCGTGAAAACTTCATGAGATGAAGGAAAAATAACAAAAATGAAGGAATCGTGAAGCGTGGGATCGGCTAAGGCCAAGGCATGGCTTGCCGGCCAAAGATCCCGGTCCCACGGTGTTTTCCTAATTTTATAATATTTTTCATTATTTTAGGGAAATATGATAAAACCAAGGAGTTTGTTGAAACCAAGGAGTTTTTGTTGAAATCAAGGAGTTTCCTTGAAGTGAAAGAGTTTCCATGGGATGAAGGAATTTTTTTTTTTAATAATAATAAAATAAAGGCGTGTGGAACCGGCTTGGGAATGGTTGGCTGGCTAGGGCCCGGTCCCGTGAGTTTTCCCTAATTTTATGTATTATTTCATGAATTGAAGGAATTTTCATATTTTGAAGGAAATATCATGAAATCAAGGAATTTAATGGAATCCAGGAAACATAAAAATAATAATAAAAAAATAAAGGGCGTGTGGGACCGTCTAGGGCATGACCGGCTGGATGGGCCCGGTCCCACGAGTTTCCCTAATTTTATATTATTTTCATGGGATCAAGGGAATATCATGTGATTAGGGAGTTTTCATGAGATTAGGGAAATAATAATAAAATACTAAGGAATCATGAGGTGTGGGACCGGCCATGACTAGAGCATAGCCGGCCGGCTAGTAGACACGGTCCCATGACACCTTTTCCAATTTTATATTATTTCCTTGATGCGAATGAAACGCCATGAAACTGAGGAGTTTCCTTAAAACGAAGGATATTTGTTCAAATGAAAGGATTTTCAAAAGATCAAGAAAAATAATAAAAATATGATAAAATATAAAATTGGGTGTGGAATTGGTCTCGGCCCGACCGGCTAGACGGTGGGCCTAATCCCTCAGCGCCTTGGTTAATATTTTATTATTTATTATTTTCTTTCCTTTTTTGCATAGGCTCATCGTCTCTTCGTATTTTGAAATACTCATTCGCGCGTTCAGATGCTTGCATTATTGCTGAGTACACTTGCGTCATTTTGGTCGGGGCTTACTCGAAGGTAGCTCAGATGCCCGTGTATTGAATATTTATTACTAACCCATGGAATTCTGCTGGGGAAAACCATAAATTGAAGTAACGAAATATTATGAAGAACATTGAATATTTTTCAGGGATTCAGTTAATGAATCTAATGATTTTAAGAATAATTAATTGATGGCTCTATACTAGTACGATCGTCTATGAGCATTAATTATTTTAGAATTGAATGTTATGAGCTTGTTGAAGCGTCATATTTCTTTTATATAGCTAGGGAAAACATTGTTACATCCTGAAGACGTTATTGCTCTATACTAGCAGGCAAGCTGTCTAGGGGCCGACCAATCTTTTGATTCTATATAAAAGTAATTACTGAAATTGCTCAGTATTCATGAGATATGCCGTTGCCTCAGCTGAGAGACTACATATCTACGTATGCTCTGAGAGACAGTATTCTCAGTCAGAGATTTACGATTTTATCCCTTGTTGAAAATCCACCATCTACACAAGTAACAAAAGGTTAGATATGATTATCTGCTACTTTCATATATTGGACTGTTATATGTGTACGAGTGATATTTTGTTAGATTTGTTGTGATGGTATATAAATATGTACATCGACGTGTTGTTTCAGGGATGTATGACCTGTTATATGTGCAAGAATGCTATTATTTTTTAGATTTGTTATGATCATGTAAATATTTGTACACCGGCATGCTGTTTCAGGGATGTATAGTTTGTTATGTATATTATTTTTGTTTGATTTTTTTGTGATGGTGTACAGATCTGTACACCACGGTGTTGTTTCAGGGATGTATGGACTATTCTCTGTGTATCAATATCATTTTTTTAGACTTTTTGTGATAGTGTAAAGTTATGTACACCGCAGTACTGTTTCAGGGATGTATGGATTCGTCTTGGGGGAATGAATGTTGGTAGTGTACAAATTTATACACCATAATAATGCTATTTTAGGGGTCTATGGACTGCTATGTGGGCATGAATGTTGTTTTGTTAAATGTATTGTAGTTGTGTACATACCAGTACACCATAATTTTATTTCACGGGTGTATGGACTGATATGTGGCATGAATGTTGTCTTTGTTAGTGGTTTTTTAGTTGTGACAAATTTGTACAGCAACACTTACTATTTCAGGGGTGTATGAACTGTTATGTGAGGCCTAAAGACTGCCCAACCAAGGCTTAGACGTATAAATTTTATTTTACTTAGATAGTTGTGGTTGTGTACAAATTTTTACACGTGTATGATATCTCATGGATGTATAACTTGTTCAGTAAGCATGAATGTTATTTTTGTTAGATTTATCATGATAGTGTACAGATCTGTACACCGGCATGTTGTTTCAGGGATGTATGACCTGTTATGTCTATGAATATTGTTTTTGTTAGATCTTTTGTGATAGTGTACAGATCTGTACACTGGCGTTCTGTTTCAGGGATGTATGGACTATTTTGTGGGCACGGATGTTGTTTTTGTTAGTTTTGTTGTGGTAGTGTACATATTTGTATACAAGAATGTTATTTCGGGGGTGTATGAATTGTTATATGGACATGGATGTTATTTTTGTTAGATTTGTTGTAGTTGTGTATAGATTTGTACAACAGCATGCCATTTCAGGAGTATATGTACTGTTATGTGAGTATGAATTCTATTTTACTTAAATTAGTTGTGGTTGTATACAAAATTGTACACATGTATGACATCTCAAGGATGTATGGGTTATTTCGTGGGCGTGCATGTTGTTTTTTGTTAGATTTCTGAAAAAACGGGGGTCTAACAACTGATAGGATCCGAGAAGAACCCTATATGTAATAACCGCAATCGCACGGTGTCTAACTAGTAGACAGAGGAAAGTACGGGTCGTTCCCACGAAGAGCGGTGGAAATACTGTAATCAATATCTCTAATAAGATTAACCAACAATAATGTTTTTGAATTTTTATAATGAGAATGAAATAATAAAATTAAACTAATAAAATGAATCAACAGGAAAGTTGGTAACCAGGGTTTATGGGTTCCACTACTGTTTCTAATTGGGTACCGAAAAGCATTTGAACTCCAAATATGCATTTATATCTTCGTTCTATCGCAACACCTATTATTGTTATAATTATCGATAATAAACTCGCATCTCCTAAGTATAACCCATCAAAGTTTCCTAAGCATGGACTATCAAATTATAATGACAAGAAGATTATTGAAAATATAATTATCGGTTCACAATCACTATCTGTGTCGTCTAAGCATAACCCATCAAATGATTTAACCTAAGCATGAATTATCAAATACTGTAACAAATAAAATTGGAACGCGAAATACATTTATGCATTTAGGCTTTTACTTTGTACAAAGCCGGTGGAGCAATAACAAATATTATTTATAAAATCAATAAATCATAAACAATGGATTTTGACAATTCTATTCAAAATAGCCTAATGCCAAATTAATCCAAATTATTTCATAATGGTCTATGCTTGAAGTAGTTTCCACCAAAAAACCCTAGCTACAAAAAGTCTAGCAAAACATGGTTATGGATTTCTCAAAACCCATTAAAACAAATAAGTCAAGATAGAGAGATTAAACCGAATGAATCTTAGTCTTCTCTTCTCTTCTCTTTCTTATGCTCTGATCTTCGCCGCACCACTGTTCTTCTTCTCCTGTTGCGTCTCCAGTCACCTCTTCTCCCAGTTGCGGCTCTGTAAGCCGGCCTACTTCACTATCTTCACTCTTTCACCTCTTTTATCAGTGCCCCCGAAGAAGTTCGACTAAGACCTAGCAGATGAATGCCAAGGCCAAGTCCACCAATACCATTCCGAATTCATGCCTTCCCTAAATCCGACCAAAACTCCACAAACGCCTTTCTTATTCTCCCTGAATCCAGTTCAACTCCAACTGGAAAACATCACTGGCTTCTTCGAACTTCAGGCCAGTACCGACAATGGCTACAGCTCTACCAAAAGTCTCCATTCGATCAAACAGCCAACCCCATTCAAACTATCACAGACACAAAAATCTCCATCTCCATTCATCTCGGCAACAACAGCTCTTTCGTTTGCTCCATCAACACAAAACGAACGAACCCCAGTGAATAATCCAGCACCGGCCACTTGAACAGCAGCTTCTTTTATCTCCACCATCAATGCCAAACAGGACCCTCAAACCCCATGGGAGCATCCTAGCTTTGCTCAGCCTTGTACGTCTCATCATCACTGGTTGCATAATCACCAGTACAATACCGTTTAATCAGCTCAACCAACAACTCCACATTCCACTCCTCGTAACAACAGCAAGCAGATTCAAAGCCTAGCCTCAACCGAACCCATTCAAAGTTCAAGTACTCCTTGAATCCCACTACAGCACAACTTTTTCTTCTTTCTGTCCGTGCAAGAGCCACCTTAGTTCAAATCCAATCAAGTCTGAACCCAGAGCAGCGTGATTTCATCCCAAGTTCTCTTGTACAGAAACACCAACGACTCGAGCTCAGAACAGTCCTTATAATCTGACTTTGCTGTTGCTGTCTCAAAACTTCAGCTAAGTGCAATTATAAACTACAGAAGAATCCAAAATTCACGATTAACCCAGCACCAATTCACACCCTTCATAAATCTTCTTTCAGGCAATTTCACAAACATTTCTTTGGCAGTTTTTTGTGCGTCTTGAGGCATGTTCGAGACTGATTTCGAACCCCTCTTTCTAGATTTGTTGACCTGACAATTCCACATTCATACACACCTCACATTCATTCACATACACTAATTCTCAAAATTGCCAAATCTTGGCCGTTCAACACCCAAACTAATCGGCAAAAGCAGCACCTCCTAACTGTTCTGTAGCATGAAGTTTGATGTTTTCTTGCCGATATTTCGAACTCTACAGCAAATGGGTTATACCCAATTCAATCCACCTCCAACAGCTTCATTCCATCGTTCACAGCTCCAAACTTCTCCATCGATGTGATGCTGTTGTAGAAGCCTTAAACGACTTCAACCACAGAGAACTGTTGTCGTTGCACTGCTGTAGTAATGGCCAGCTCTTTCCATTTCGTACTTCTCTGCTATTTCATTTCTCCATCACGTTTAGCTGGCAGCTGCTTGAACATTTTAACTTCCGGCTTGATGAGGCTTTGGTGATGCGACCATCCTCGCATATAACAAAGTAGCCCATGATTACTGAGGCCCTGTCTCCTTGGTTGGTGTCGTGAGCAGCATTAGGTGCTTTTTGTCGCAAACACCATTACAACTCTCGATTTAGCCGTTTTTGTTTCGAATATCGAATTTGATTGTACTTTCTACAAAAGCACTAAAACAATGTTATCAACCAAAATATTGAGTCCTAGCTCATATAAATATGGGTATAAAATGTAGCACTTACGTGCTTATCAACACCCTCACACTTATATTTTGCTAGTCCTCGAGAAAAATAGAAGAAGACCCGCTACACAGCTGGTCATATAATAAGAAAGAGTTAGACCCGCTACACAACTGGTCATGACAAATGCCATACACAACACCCGCGACACAATTTTTTTTTTTTTATTTAGACCCGCTACACAGCTAGTCATAACTTGCATGGAAAAAGAAAAGACCCGCTACACAGCTGGTCATAACCCTAACAATCATTGTTTTTTTTTGTTTTTTTGTTTTTTTTAAGACCCACTACACAGCTGATCATCCTTTTCTTTAGACCCGCTACACAGCTGGTCATAAATTGCAAGAAAATTCCTGAAAAAGAAAATTAAAAGTTAACCACTCCCCCACACTTAAACATTACATTGTCCTCAATGTAATTGAGTCATCCAACGTAAAAATTAAGATAGAAAATTCATAATATGCAAAAATAAACAAATAAAAATAAAACAATAAAATAGAATTACCTACTGGAATGTACAGAAACGGATCCCCAAAAATTAATAGCCTGAAAATTTGGGGATCAACCCAAAATACAGTATTTACAAACGACAACTTCACAATTATGCTATGAAAATATGGAGACACTGAAACTGTCAAAAATAGAGGATTACCCCCAAACCTAGTTTTTGCAAAGGGTATATCGTCAATAAAAAGAATTACCGACTCAAGTGGTTCACTAGGAATGGGAACTGAAACGATCTGGGAGTCATGCACAAGCAAAGAGAAATCACGAGATGCAAAATAATCTAGTAATAATGGAGAAGCACGTAGTTCTAATCCAAAACTAGGAATCTTCTAAAAAGTTGTGCTAAGAATTCTAGGTATATTAACTTCTCCATTGGGTTTGTGATCCTGTACTAAATCATCATCATAATTATCATCAACCAAGGAATCAATAGGAATATCACAATAAAGATGATTAAAAGAAACCTTATAGATAGAGCGTAATGTCTCTAAGTCGTTAGACTTAACTACAGTTTCCTCTGAATTAACATATTCTTCATAAGCATCATTGTTATAACACTGATATGTCACATCGTCTAAAAGAATGGTGTCCTCAATCCTAAACTCATCCTTTTTGAATATGCGAGTGATCATTAACACGATCAGGAGTTGGACTAAATACACCACCTTCACTTGGTATGACAATGTCTCTATTCCTATGATCACAACTATCAAGTTCATCATCATTCTCCATACACATTGATTCATTAGCTAAAACGGTTTCATCATAAATATCAAGAGTATTAGAAAAATTAGAACTTGTCTCCTCGATAAGACTAAAATCTTTTACCGACTGCGTTAGTTGAGCAATCGATAAATCAGTTTGTCCAGCAAGTTGAGCAATATGAGCATGGGTTTTACTCAGCTCATCAAAAAATAACTCATTAGCTTTGGTCTGTTCAACAATGTCAATATTGAGGCGTTCTAGAAAAGATAGTTGTAATGCAGATGGGTCACAATTGATTGATCATCTCTCTCATACTGTGATGGAGAAATGTGTGAATAATAATTGGAATCAACAAATTGTGGCTCATAACCATGGTAAGGTTGGTAATGATCATAACCTTCACAAGGTCTGGAATGATCATACCTATGAGAATAATTCCAATCATTATTTACACACTCGACAGGTTCTTGATAATGAGAAGGTGCATATGCATACTCCTCAGGTGAAATATCAAATGACTCCTCTGTCTCAGCTCTTTTGGTAAGATTCCAAAAAGCTATAAAAGAAGTCAACTCACTGGAAACCATTATACAAAGTAAAATTTCTCAATAACTCACCTTGCAAAATCTTTGTGAGAATATCAAGTACTTACTTTAAGCCAGTTGTTGATTCCAATCGTCGCTCTTCAGACTAAAGTACCTGAGAAAAATCAAATAAGCTACGTAAAAAGAACTAAAAGAAAATATAAAAATAAATACAAAAGAAAAAATAGGCTCTGTACAAAAGAAAAAAATAATAACTATGTACAAAAAAAAATAATATTTATATACAAAATGAAAAATACCAATTACAATATTCAACAGCCGCTCCCCGACAGCGGCGCCAAAAATTGATAGGATCCGGGAGGAATCCTATATGTAATAACCGCAATCGCACGGTGTCTAACTAGTAGACAGAGGCAAGTACGGGTCGTTCCCACGAAGAGCGGTGGAAATACTGTAATCAATATCTCTAATAAGATTAACCAACAATAATGTTTTTGAATTTTTATAATGAGAATGAAATAATAAAATTAAACTAATAAAATGAATCAACAGGAAAGTTGGTAACCAGGGTTTATGGGTTCCACTACTGTTTCTAATTGAGTACCGAAAAGCATTTGAATTCCAAATATGCATTTATATCTTCGTTCTATCGCAACACCTATTATTGTTATAATTATCGATAATAAACTCGCATCTCCTAAGTATAACCCATCAAAGTTTCCTAAGCATGGACTATCAAATTATAATGACAAGAAGATTATTGAAAATATAATTATCGGTTCACAATCACTATCTGTGTCGTCTAAGCATAACCCATCAAATGATTTAACCTAAGCATGAATTATCAAATACTGTAACAAATAAAATTGGAACACGAAATACATTTATGCATTTAGGCTTTTACTTTGTACAAAGCCGGTGGAGCAATAACAAATATTATTTATAAAATCAATAAATTATAAATAATGGATTTCGACAATTCTATTCAAAATAGCCTAATACCAAATTAATCCAAATTATTTCATAATGGTCTATGCTTGAAGTAGTTTCCACCAAAAAAAATTGTAGTTGCAGGAATTCCTACACTACACCCCTGATAAGAATCTACAGAAATTGAATTATGTTTGAGAATGAATTACGACACTTTTTTATTATTTTAACTTTTAGAATTCTTTACAAAAGACATAAGAACTCAGAAGTACAAATTTCTTTCTAGAGTTTCTCTCTCCTCAAAATCTTATCAACTCTCCAAAAGACATCATCCTTTTCTGAACCTAACGAACCCTTTATATAGGGTTTTACATAGTGGATGAAAGCTAAGTTTTCCTCCTTTTTCGGATATACTTTGCGATCTTATCGCGATTGTTATAATATTCTCTCTCGCAAAATTGATAACCATCGTGGGATAAACATACTCTCTTTGTATTTCTTCTAGCGTCATCTTCTTTTGGATTCTTCTGTGACGCTCGCGAAATGTTGTTAAAGAATCTTCTATGACGCTCGCAAAAGTGTTGTTAATATCGCAGAAATAGTGTTGTAGCGATATTCTGGTCCTATATCTTGCCTCTTCTCATGTCTTTTCTGCGAAGAAGAGAAGATCATGAGAACCTTTTAGAATGTCGTAACTGCCTATCTTTTCAGACTTCTCTGTTCTGACACGTTTCTGTGTCCTTCGCCAGCTGTTTTCACGTATTCTTTCTTCTAACAAATTTTTGACATGTCCCTTCTAACCGCTGCGATCTGACCACCCACGTCTTTTCTTTGAATTAATTTCCTTCATCTTTTTCGAGAAATTTCTTCTTCTATAAATACTTCTCTCATTCCTTTCTTTTTCTCTTTTACTTTCTTCTTCTCTCTCTCTCCATAACCTCTCTGCAAATTTACTGTTCTTCCGCGAATTGCGCTTCTGTTATCGCTGTGATTTTTTTCTTATCTTTCAATCCCTTTACTTCATTCCCATACTTGAAAAATGGTTATCGCTGGTGCTAAAAACTTGATTGCTTTTGGTGAGATGCAAGGAAAACCCATAAGCAAAGGTTTTACTCTATCTAAAATTCCAAATAAGGATTCTAGATATGAACTTACTCTTAAATTATTTACTAATGATCAATGTTCTCGCGAGAAAGTTATGGTATCGCTAGGACAACTTGAAGCCGGTCTTCCCATTCCTATCTATGACCCAGAACTTCCGCTATTTTATCAAATAATTTCTAACAAAAGGTTTTCGCGAGCGATATATCAATTGGGTGGAGATTGTATCCGATTGTTTCTTGAATATGCCTCTCGCGGAGCTGGCAAAGGATATCGCTACCTTGAAGATGCAAATAATCCACAATTTAAAGATGTCCCCATTGTTTTTGCGGATTATACTGTGGACAACTTCTTTGTAAATTATAGAATAGTCCCTATGAAGAGGGATAGCACCTGCTGGGGTGTTCGTTTGAAAAAAGAGAAGGTCGCTGGTAACAAAGCTCTTATGCTGGATATTGATTTTCATACATCTACCAACCAAGGTCCTCGCCATTCTAGCAATGACAAGTGGTTCATCTTTCCATTATGTCTTGAAGGTCCTTATATATCTGGTTCTCTCCCATTACCTGCGAATCTCTCAGAGTATGAGCCATGGGTCTTCAACTGGCCTGAAAGATCTAAAGAAGTATATTCTCTTAACTTTTTACATTATTATCATTTACTTTCTTCTTTATATTCTCGCTAACTATTTTGATTTTTCTCAGATTGATAGAATGAAACTCAGCTATCAAACTCTTATGAAACCCAGCACTTTCTTAGCTCTTAAATCTTTCACGGATGAAGTAAGAAATATTTCCTCATAAATTTTAACAATATATTGTTGCCCCTATTTCTTATCTTCATCTGTGCTCGCAGGAAATTGAAGAACTACCGCCAATAAAACCCGTGAGAACTAAGGAGAAGCCTTCAAAGGATAAATCTGATGTTCCTCCTAAAGGAAAATCTTCTGCCCCTCGCGGTGGAGAATCTGGCGATCAGGATAAATCTATTGTTCCTCCCAAAGGGAAATCTTCTGCACCTTGTGGTGAAGATTCTGGCGATCCTCCTTTGAAGAAAAGGAAAACCCAACCCTCTTCTTCTTCAACTCCTCAACCTATTCCAGAAAACCCAAATGTTGAATTTGATAAGGATAAATATGATGAGGATTTTAATAATAATGATAGCAGATTTCCTTTTATAAAGAACTCTTCTTCATCTGATTCTTCAATGGCCCATTTATCCAGAATTTTTAGCGATATTTCCCACAACATAACTTGTAATGACGAGGATGAAGTTATTAACAAGGCATCCCAAGCTCTTGCCAGTGTTTGCGATGCTCCCATACTGGTGGACAATGATTCTCTCCAAGGAGTCTCACGATCGCTGACTCCTAGTCTCTTAAACTCTCTTGGTACCTTGGTATGTTTTCATTTCTTCAATTTGTTTATATATTTTCACCATCGCTTGATCTTAATTTATATTATTCTTTCGCAGGTTGGGAGAGCTTCTTTTGCTGTTGCTTCTGATTTAGATAAAAGACGTGCCAACTCTGAAAAGAAGGCTGCTAAACTTCGCCAGGATAAAGAAAAATTAGAATATGAAGTTATTGAGCTTCGCAAGAAGAATAAACAGCTGGAGACTGAAGCTTCAGTTGATAAGCAAAATATCTCTGATCTTGATAGAGCTAACCAACAACTCTATGGTATGAATGATTTCCCTTCTCTCTTAATTCTTATTACTCTATCACAGCTTATTCAAGCAACCACTTTTAACTTGCAGATATTTATGGTCTTACTGATGAGGCTACACTCTTTCAATCTTTCCCTGAACTTGTAGATGATAATACTCTTCTTGCTTGCCTTAATAATTCTTTAAGTAATTTCTCAGATGATAAGATTAAATCCCTCTCCATAGATGAACTTATATCCAAACTTAATCTCTTAAAAATTGAACACAGATTCAATTTAGGTTTGACTGACAAATATAAGCGCTTTTATCTTGATTCAAAGAAAGAAAGAAATAGATTAATAAAGAGGAATAGCGATCTTATTGACGATAAAGATCTTGCTATTAAAAATGGTTCCAAGACTCTAGCCGATTTCCATAAGACTCTTCTTAACGTTCAAATGGAAAGAGATAAACTTGTTCGCGAGAATGAAGATCTTCTTGCGAGGGAAACTCAAGTTCGATCTCGTCTCCTTATAAATAGCGATGATGAGTTTTCTTGGGATGCGAAGGTTCTTGACAATGCCAGGAATAACTTAGGTGTAAATGTTAGCCTTCAAGTTGAACAAGCAGCCTTAATTAGAGATATGATTTCTGAAAGAGAAGGTTGTTAGTTGTTCTTCTTCTCGCTAGTTTCTTGTTTTTATTATTCTTTTTTACAAAATTTCTAACTTGTTATCATATTCTCGCAGGAGCTGAAAAAAGATATCTTGAAAGAATTGGGGAACTTGAAAATGAGAAGAATCAGCTCGCAAATACTCTTGATGCTCGCAATAATAAATATTCACGATTGAAAGAGCAATTTGACATTACCACCGCGAATTTCAATATATCCCTCATTGTTGTTCGTAATGATTCCGTTAAGTTGGTCTGCAATGATCATGGAATTTCTCCTTCTATATATCCTGATCTTGCAAAGGAAATCCCCGCAATAATCCCAAATCTTAACATCTCTGATAGCGAAGGCGAGGATTTGACGAGGATGAAAATAATAATGATAATGACGAAGGAGAAAAATCTGGTGGAGGAGAAGAATCTGATAAGAATGAAGATAGTGATGATAATGATGAAAGGGAGAAATCTGGCGATGAAGAGAAGTCTGATAAAGAGGATGGCGATGGATCTAGCTAGTTCCTCTTCTTCCTTCTATCTTCTTTGTATATTTATTTTCCTCTTTCTGTAACATTGTTGTGAGTTTCTCCAATTATGTAAACTTCTTTTGCTTCTATCTGTATAAATTAGAAAAAAAATTATTTTTCTGCAAATTAATCAATCAATATAATTAATATCTTTTCATTATTTGTGCAAACATATCATTTAATAACCTCTATGCAATTTTATATGATGAATGAATAATAATTTCATTGTTCTTATGCATTCCCATACTTGCCTCTATTATTCATCTGCAATATGAAAAAATTGAATAGAGATTAGATATAAGCTTTAAATAAAATTTGCCTCTATGATCGCGATGTTATCGCTAGCAACAACTGCGTAAAATCGCAATTCTCATAAAATCTGTGAGTATTATCACAGTAATCTTGCGGTCTTATTATTCCTTCCTAATTAAAGGTCTTACTATGCCACACCTTTTTTCTGCGACAAAATCGCAGGACGTCGTTATATTTGCATGTATTGACCCATTGATCTTGCCTTATCTTTATTTTTTGATTGTATTGCGACAATATGACAAGTCTAAGTTCCCTCGCGAGATCAAAGCCTCATGACATTGTCGTCTTGCGATGAAATCGCAGGACGTCTTTACACTTTCATGTAAAAACCCATTGATCTCATCTTAAAATTTCTCTTGTGGCTTGTTGCCTCTGTATAATTTACGTCACGCGACAGTATGACAAGCCTAAATGTTCTTGCGATCTTAAAGCCCCATGACATTGCCGTCTTAAGACACTTATCAGCTCCCTAATGGAGGGTGCCGCCCTTATCTCCCCCTTGGTTTCCCCTTCAAGGAGGGCACATCGGCCATACAAGACTAGCTCCTCCCATCCAGATTTACCAGCAACCATCTGTTTTCGCAGCCTCTTACCCTTTATGCCTATATGGCTTATAGTTACAAGACTGCACCCTAAGTGTGGTTTTCTTCAGGCCAAGTGCATCATAGCCAAGACTTACCAAGAATGTCAAGGGAGTTTCGTACGCCCCGGGCACTCTTGGCTCAACCGTGTACCTCGGTGCCTTGGTCATACTTTGCACTTCTTGGAAGAGATTCTCGGTCGTCCAACCAGGGTATAACCTTATATAGTTGGAAATCCAAGATCTCTTTCCCGGATAGGTTTTCTTTAACCCCAACATCTACATGATTCAGGTTCCAGTAGCGGTATAACCTTACCACTGAGTCATGTCAAGAGATACCCCCTCATATGACGTGCTATTAGGTCTTATATTTGCCTCTTGAGAAATTTTATTCACGAACTAAGGTGCACGCCATAAAGGTTCTTCCCATTCTATTAATCTCTGCGAAATTTTATTCGCGCTTCTCGCGAGTATTGTAACTCTGATAAAATTTCATAACTTTGATCTTCTTTCTTTTTGTAAAATCTTGCAATTATTTCAAGAAGAATACTCTGTTCAATTACATACTCTTCAAACAAATCATTCATAGAGTTCTCTAAAGTTCATCACTTTACCTCTCTACTTACTATTCTTTGGTTATGCTTTTCTGCTAAGTTTTGTTGTTTCTTCATCCGCGAGACGCTCGCCATCAATTCCCTCCTGCCACTCTATCATATCAATCATTAACTTTTCACATCTCTGTCGTTGTTTGATTTTGTATTTCCAATTGCTATTCTTCTCAGCTCTTTCCTCGCAAGACTTCATATCAATTTCATAACACCTCTTGCTTTCTCCTCAATCTCCTTTAATTACTCCAACACCATTAGGATGAGGAAATTTAACACACTGTTGGAAAGTAGATGCTACACCTAATATTCTGTGTAGCCAAGGTCGACCAATCAGAACATTGTAAGGTGATTCAATGTCAACAACACAGAACATGATCTTGGAAGTTATCCCTTTCAAGGGAATCCGCATCTCAATTTCCCCTTTTGGTTTATTGGCAGTACCATTAAAACCATAGATTTTATATGTTGAGGGTATTAGATCTTCGTCTCTTCCACCCATTGTTTTATATGTATGATAAAATAGTATGTCAACAGAGCTGCCTGTGTCTATTAGAACTCTATTGATAGCCTAAGAATCTTCATTTTCATCACTATTTTCTTCATCTTCTTCCTCCATTTGCTTTGGGTTTATCTCTAGTCTTACTACCAACGGGTTATCATGCTGCTCGCCAGGTTCTAGTATTTCTTTTCCACTGAAAGATGTAGTTTGCTTTTGCCATTCTTCTAATGGCGAGGCTCTCGCTATATTCATTATCTCTCTTCCATTTGTGTCTCTCTCGAAGACTCTGCCTAGAACATTATCATGGAAATCCTCTATTGTTCTATGTGAATGTACAATGGAATTACAAAACAAATTCTTTGCTTTAGCTCCAACTTCTATTACGAATGATTCGGCTCCTTTTACAGTATTTACCCTGCGAATTTCCGGTGTTGGAGGAAATCGCTGAGATTGTGGATGTCCTACTAAAAAGTGATTTAGCTTTCCTTGTTCAATCATCCTTAAAATTATTCTCTTCACATTCCTGCAGTCATTTACTGTGTGGCCATGAAAATGATGGTAAGGACAAAATTCTTGACTGCGATTATTAGGATGTAGTTCTTTTCCCATGTTCCATGGAGATGGTATATTTTCCATTAAAATTATAGCTTCCCAAATTTTTTCTATACTAGCATTGAGAGGAGGCATCTTAATTTCTTCCCATATGATCTTATGATTCCCTTGACTTCTGAAATTGTTTTGCCTCTGTCCACCATAAGTTTCTTGCGGCTGATCAAGCCTTTGAATCTTATTATTTCCACCACGATTGTAATAATTCTTCTCCCTTTCATACTCTTCTTGATCTCTACTGCCCATGGCTACCAACTTTTGCTGGTTATCAGTCTCTACTTTCTCTTGTTGCACTTGCGATCTGCTCGCCACATTGTTTATCATTTTAGGAAGTAAACTCCCATTTGCTGCTCCGGAATTGGTGTTCACGATGGGATATGATTCCATCTCATTTTGTTTCTCCTCCAAAGCAATGTATTCTTCCTGTAGTTCTCGTAGTTCAGTCATAGTGATTGTATTCTTGACTCTGAAAATTTGTATGTACATTAGATTGGTCGCGAACATTGCATTGATAAAAGACAAGATAAGATATCTCTCGTCAACTCTTCCTGCCATCTCACTGCACATTGTCTTCCATCTTACGGTTAAATGTTTCAGACTCTCTCGAACCCTCTGTTTTAACCCAAACACATCTTCAGTACCTGGTCGCGATGAATTGTTACTAATGTAAGCTCTTAGAAATGTAGCTTGTAAATGATCAAAAGAAGTTATAGTGTTTTTTGGCAATCCCTCGAACCATTTTAATGCCTCGCCAGTCAAGCTAGACGTAAAATATTTGCATAGTACAACATCATGGTTTTCCCATTATAGCATACATCTAACATAAGCCTTGAAGTGTTGAACAACACAAGTAGTCCCATCAAAGATGCTGGTTAATGCTGCTAAGTTGCATTTTGGAGGTATCCCTCTTAATTGTACTTCTTGAGTAAATGGAGTTCTCGTAGCTTCTTCAATAGCTTCATCGAGATTCCTTCTTCCTCCTTCTCTTTTATTTCTTATTATTCCTCGCAATTCTGCTAATTCTCTCAATATTTGCTCATTCTCAGTTGAGTTTTGCTCCATTGTCCTTTTTAATGCAGCTTCCCTTCTTCTGTGCTCTTGCCTTTCTTGTCTTGCGAGGTTTTGTGTGTCTTCTTCTTCATTGTCATCCCGTCTTTCTCTGCGATTTTTTCTTTCACCCTCCTCTTGAAATCGCAGTTGTCTACTTTCTTCTCTGTGGATTTCTTCATTTCTCCTCATTTCTCTTCGCTGCCTTTGTAATATCCTCTGTATTCTATCATACTCCTCTTGAATATTATCATTGTAGCGATTTTGTGTACGTCTCCTCTCTCGATTTTCGTGGTTATTTTGTCGTACTGCCTCTCGAAATTCTTGATCTTCTATTTCTGCCCTTAATCTTTCTCTCTCGCAAGCCAGGCGTGCTTGTTCGGCGTAATGTCTCTCAATTTCTTCTTCAATTATTCTTTGATTCCTTTGATTCTCTCGCCATGTAATATCCTCCTTCCTTCTTCTGGATTTTCTTTTTCATTTTGGTTGTTTCTTCCTCCTAGATTTCTATTGTTGCGTCTATTATCCAATGTTTCAACATGTGGATTATAGCGATCTCCAATTATCTCTTCTTCTCTATGACGTTGTTCTCCATTTAAATTTTGCACTTCTTCTCTAACATTTCTCATTGGGGAATTTTGCCTTGGTTCTTCTCTGAGTGATCTTGAATTTGATCTAACAGTACTTCTTGATCTCCTTCTTTGTAACCTCAAATTCTCCATTCTTAGCTCATGATTTTGTCTTGTTAAATTCACACGCTCTTCTGCCTCTAATCTTCTTTCTTCCTGTATTCTTTGTCTCAAATCATCTACTATTTCATTTTCACGTCCTTCATGAATTAATCTTCCACCTATTTCTTGATTTCTTTCTCCTTCTTCATTTCTTAATTGTCGATTTTCTGCTTCTTCCATCGAATCCGACCTCCAAGTATGCACATTCACTCTATCATAATCCACATTCCTATCTCGTGTTTGTGCTTGTTGATTCGGCTGTTGAATTGAACTTTCTGCTTCATTTCTTATTCTATTTCTTCCTGATATTATCCTTAAAGATTCTTCTAATTCACCTGTTCCCTCTCCTGCAAGTCTTTTACTTCTCCTCACAGTTGTCGGTGGTTCTGATGTATTTCTTATTCTTCTAGTCATTTCTTCAACCCTAACAATTTCTTCAAATCTTCAAGTTGTAATTAGAGATTTCTTAGCTTGATTCTCCCTGTTTCTGGGCGCCAAAATGTAGTTGCAGGAATTCTTACACTACACCCCTGATAAGAATCTACAAAAATTGAATTATGTTTGAGAATGAATTACGACACTTTTTTATTATTTTAACTTTTAGAATTCTTTACAAAAGACATAAGAACTCAGAAGTACAAATTTATTTCTAGAATTTCTCTCTCCTCAAAATCTTATCAACTCTCCAAAAGACATCATCCTTTACTGAACCTAACGAACCCTTTATATAGGGTTTTACATAGTGGATGACAGCTAAGTTTTCCTTCTTTTTCGGATATACTTTGCGATCTTATCGCGATTGTTATAATATTCTCTCTCGCAAAATTGATAACCATCGCGGTATAAACATACTCTCTTCGTATTTCTTCTATCGTCAGCTTCTTTTGGATTCTTCTGTGACGCTCGTGAAATGTTGTTAAAGAATCTTCCGTGACACTCGCAAAAGTGTTGTTAATATCGCAGAAATAGTGTTGTAGCGATATTCTGGTCCTACAAAAACCTAGCTACAAAAAGTCTAGCAAAACATGGTTATGGATTTCTCAAAACCCATTAAAACAAATAAGTCAAGATAGAGAGATTAAATCGAATGAATCGTAGTCTTCTTTTCTCTTTCTTATGCTCTGATCTTCGCCACACCACTGTTCTTCTTCTCCAGTTGCGTCTCCAGTCACCTCTTCTCCTAGTTGCGGCTCTGTAAGCCGGCCTACTTTACTATCTTCACTCTTTCACCTCTTTTATCAGTGCCCCCGAAGAAGTTCGACTAAGACCTAGCAGATGAATGCCAAGGCCCAATCCACAAATACCATTCTGAATTCAGGCCTTCCCTAAATCCGACCAAAAGTCCAATTTTGGTTCCCTGTACGTCTAACCACTGGCCACCATCACCACCAGTCTGAGAACCGAGCTCTGTAAAGAGCCCATTTAGAACAGAAACCCACCAGCGCCTTCATTATCTCTCCTCCTTTAAAAGGCTAAGTTATATGAGCTCCCACGTTGCACGGTGAGCATGACACCCACCTCAAATTAAATTAGATAAAAGCTTACAACTACACCAATTCTGGAGAAGACAAGTGTCGTAACGTTATTGGTCGCAATTTTTTTTTTAAAAACACCCCCTTAGTAGAGAATGTTATTGGTCCAAGCCCCCTGATTTTAACGGCCAAATACTAAAACCGTTAGTAGAAACGTGGGTGTACAAGACTTATGTGTTGATTTACACCTAATTAAAAAATTACACCGGGTTTACACCAAATAGTTAACTGGACGTTAAGTAACACCGTCAAGTTGATAAATTTTTATCAAATTAATTTTAGGGTCACACGAAAATGTTTTAACAACCCCTTTTAACAAAATGTAATGACCACACGATATTTAGTATCCTACGGTCCAAATGTTTGATGACATGGCATATTAATCCTTTTTAGTTTGTGTTTGGTCGCCATTCGTTTTAGAACTGGAAACTAAAATGGAACATCATCGACCTGCACCTACCCCCAATCTATGCTCTCCTCGACATGAAGAGAGGCACACAACTGAAGTACCAATCATGCAGCCTCCATCTTTATTCTTAAATAATACCACAATGGCCGCAAACTGTAACCCTTACTCCCCAAAACCGCCACCATCCATGCCACCTAATCCACAACTACGTTAGTGTTGTAAAAGTATTATAGCTTCACCAAATTACTACAAAGTACTAGCCCACGTACCTTCCTAGCTGAGCTTTGTAACTTCTCCTGTACCTTACAAAAGATACCTAATTTTAGATAAACACAAATATAGCAGATAATATAGGAATTTAATGAATCAAAATAGATTTGGTTTGCCAAAATTAGATTTACATTAATCTATGTATAGTCTCACAAGAATATAATACATTAAATCTATATTAATTTATGTATGTTGTCATAGTGGGCCAAACTCAGTAAAAATTTTCTCCCTCTTTCATGTTAATCTTTGATTTCCTTACTGCTCATTCCATGAAATTTTAATTTTATTCTCAGTTTTCCCTGATTTTCATATAAGCAAATTAAGTTTTGGTCATGTTCCTGGCATTATAGTATGAGATCTTTTCTTCCGGTTTTTAAAACAATTTTGTTGATTATGATTTGCTAACTCTTTTTTAAGCTCCCTAATGTGTTTACAGGTTGCTTCATCCTTAATGGCGTTTGCCTTGTCTATTGTTGTGATTACAGCGTTTGCTCTGCTAGCTAATTTGCTTTTTGAAGCTAATGTGTTTCCATTGATTCATCATGAAAAGAGTTCTCAACTCAGCAAGTTCCGATTCATTGACTTCCTCAGGGATATTCAAACAAGAAAGAAGCGGAAAAAATGTGGTTTCAAATTTCAAATTAGTCAAGGTGTATTTGGTAACATCTCCCGTGATTTGCTCGGCGGATTAATATTTTTTCTTCTTGTTTCTGTTATTAGATTATTTGGTGATAACCCTCAAAAATATTCTTTCCACAATTTTAGAACCGGAAATCTTTCCATTGAAAACAGAAACCCTAAAACGCATAAACAACCTCCTTATATATATCAATTTCGGGGGAATCATTGATCCTAACAAAGTTATACAAACCCTAAAGATCACCATGTCTACAGAGGCAAACAATCAAGTTGTAGACCTTGCTGAAAAGTTTAAGAAAGCAGCTCTGGAACTAGATGAGAGTTCAGATATTGAAGGTGTAACAGTAGGTAATGAAGAAATTGATTTTGAGGAAGAATGGAAATACTGTCTAGTAGGCATGATTATTATGGAAGAAGGAAAAATGGGTTTCAAAGCTGTCAAGAACCATATCAAGTTTACTTGGAATTTCATTCCTCAAGATGAAGTGCAGGTGGCTGAAATTGATGACAACATAATGGTTTTCAAGTTCAAAAATGAAGAAACAAAGAACAATATCTACATAACTAGACCATGGAGCATCAATAGCTATCTGGTCATTCTACATGGTTATGACTCGGAGGTGATTTACAAGGAACTTGATTGGGAACATCAATGTTTTTGGATTCAGCTCAAAAAACTCCTACCTGAACACATGAACACAATATCAGTTACCAAAATTGGGAAGCTAATGGGTGAAGTCATTGCAATCGAACCATCAAACGCAATCCCAGTGGACAAGGATGGAGTAAAAGTATGTGTGGTGATAGATATTAATAACCCACTAAGGAGGGGTGTACTGGCAAAAACAAATGTTGGTTACACCAGATGGATTAAGTTTTTTTTATGAAAGGCAACCTCATCATACATGTCCTTCATGCTATATCATCAAGCATACAAAAGGATCTTGTAAGGCAGCAACTGAATATCTGGAGAAGGCTCACAATAAACCATATTTCCTAGGAGCAAAAAATATTTCTGGAAAAAAGAAGATAGGAGATGGAAGCAAAGTTATCACTGTTCCACAGGCTCAAAAGAAAAATGAGGCAAAACATGTACCTTTTGTTCCCCCCAAAGATGGTGAACTTATCTGTCCCTCTAATGGTGAACCAAAAGTAGATGGTGAGGAAAATTTGTCTACTAGATCAGGCAAGAGAGCTAGGAAAACACTGAACAAAGGAGAAGAAACTTCAACTGCAACCAGCAACCAACTTGCTCAAAGTAACTCTAGAGATGATAATCAATTGGAAAAACAAGCTACAGACAGAATCACACAGAAGGATAAGCAACATGGAAACATAAATGGGGAGACTAAGGTAATTCCAAAACATCTTAATCAGTTTTTCATAAATTGGTTTTTCTATACTCCTGTTTATTTTAATTATAGTCTAAATTGTTTTAACTTCTGCAAATTTGACAAAAATTGGGAAAACAATATGAAGATAATTTCATGGAATGTTTGTGGGTTTGGAAACAAGGACACTAGAAACCATTTACATATGATTATCAAATCCCAAAACCCATATATTGTCTTTTTAAGTGAAACCAAAAATAAACAAAAAAGAATGCAATACCTTATAGCCAGATTCAAATACCCAAAAGTTGCTTTCCTGAACCCAATAGGTTTATCTGGTGGGCTCTGTATCTTGTGGAAAGACAAAATTGATTTGAATATTGTTGATATGCATATGAATATGATAAACTGTCTGGTCAAATTAGATAGCCAAAACAACTACTCCTTGTTAACTTGCTTATATGGTGCTCTAAATGACTGTGATAAAGAGACTCAATGGAATCATCTTAGAGATCTTAGGATTGTCCATAATATTCCATGGATTGTCATGGGGGATTTAAATTTCATTCTTGACAGGAATGAAAAGGAAGGAGGTAATGCTCCTAACCAAACCACATTGGATGAGAATAAGAATCTCTTAATGAATAATAACCTCTTTGACATGCCTTACATAGGAAACCCTTTCACTTGGACTAATAGAAGAAGTGGAGCTGAGTTAATCCTAGAAAGACTAGATAGAGTTTTATATTCCATGGACTGGTATCAAAATTACCCAAATGCTTCTCTTTATCATTTGACTGTAGTTGGTAGTGACCACTGCCCCATCATGCTGTTAACCAGTAAGAAAGAAAACAATACTAAGAAACCTTTTAGAGTAAACAAGGCTTGGTTTAGAGACTCTAGTTGCTCTGAACTTATAAAGTCTGAATGGAAATGCCACACTAATGGTTCCTTTGCTTTTCAATTTGCTGTTTGTCTTAAGAATACCAAATGTAGTCTCATAAACTGGAATTACCATCACTTTGGTAATATTCAAAACCAAATATACAATCTTGAATCCCAGTTGTCTTCTATCTCTAGTGTTAGAAGTCCCAACAATGATAGCAGGGTTGAGGAATTAACTCAAAAATTGAAATATTGGTATGATATTGAAGCTGATTTCTGGAAACAAAAAGGTAAGGATGATGCACTTCTTTTAGATGATAGAAACACGGCCTATTTTCACCAAAAATCCAACTTTAGAAGGCAAAAAACACATATTGATTCCCTCCAATCTAACTTAGGTATTTGGCTTGATGACAGGAAGGATATAGAATGTGAACTTCTAAGTCACTTTAGCAGTATGAGTAGGACCTCCAAACCTCCTAGTTCTAGTGATTATCTTAGTAACATTCAAGCTAAAATTGATGATAATGATAATGCTATGCTTATTGCTGTCCCAAGTGCAGATGAGGTTAGGAAAACTGTTTTTGAAATGAAACCCTGGACATCTCCTGGCCCAGATGGTTTTCCTCCTGGTTTCTACCAGATTATGTGGGAAACTTTGGGAAATGATGTAGTGAAAATGGTTCAATCTTTTTTCCACTCACACCATCTCCTAAAACAGTTAAACCACAATTTTACTTCTCTTATACCTAAGAATGCTTGTCCTAAATCAGCCATAGACTTTAGACCCATAAGTTTATGCAATGTCTCTTACAAGATCATTTCAAAGTTGCTTGCTTCTAGACTAAAAAATGTGCTTCATAAAATTATCTCTCCTGCTCAAACTGCTTTTTTGTCTGGTAGATCTATCCATGATAATATCATTATTTCTCATGAGCTAATCAACTCCATGAAAAGAACCAAAGCTAGAGATGGTTGTGTAGCTATAAAGTTGGATATGTCAAAAGCTTTTGACAGGGTAGAATGGTGTTTTCTTATGAACTGTTTCCAAAAACTAGGATTTTCTAATGATTGGTGCAAAATGATTGAACAATGCATTACTACTATTTCTACTTCCATTTTACTTAATGGATCTCCAGGAAATGTTTATTTTCCTCAAAGAGGTCTAAGACAAGGTGACCCTTTGTCACCTTATCTTTTCATCCTTTGTATGGAATGCTTTTCTAGAAGCTTGATAGTAGCTGAACAAAATGGTCTGATAACAGGATTTAAAGCAAACACCAGGTGCCCTTCTATATCTCATTTATTTTTTGCTGATGACTGTTTAATCTTTATCAAGGCTAGAAATAAAGATGCTAGGAATCTTTCCTCTTTGATAGAACAATTCAGTACATACTCTGGCCAGGCAGTTAATTTTGAAAAATCTGCATTAGCTTTCAGCAGTAAAGTGCCAACTACTGTCAAGAATGATATTGCAAACATCCTTAGAATCAGGAGAATGTCCTTAAATGAGAAGTACTTAGGAGTCCCTCTTCTTCTCCAGAAAAGAAAGTATGATTCTTTTGCCCATCTGCTTGATACTTATGGAGGTAGACTTGATATATGGCAATCTATTTTTTTAGCTGGCCCTGGTAAAACTGTGATGACCCAATCTGTCTTAGGCAGTCTTTCTAGTCACCACTTAGCTGTTTTCCCTATGCCTAAAGAGCTAACTTCTAAAATGGACAACATCCAAATGAAATTTTGGTGGGGCAAAAAATATAATGAAAAAGGTTATTACCCAAAAGGCTGGAAGGACATTGCTTTACCTAAAGAACTAGGAGGTTTAAATATTAGAGGAACTGACTTGCTTAATTTGTCACTTCTTACTAAGCTTGCTTGGAGGATGATTACAAATTCTGAAGAACCTTGGGCTGTCATTATGAGAGAAAAATATTTTCATGGTGCTAATCCTTTAACTGATGCAGTGAGCAAACAAGGATCTTGGATTTGGCAAGGTATATGTACAGGTTTGACAATAATCAAGAAAAACTACATTTGGGAAATAGGTGATGGATCCTCAGTCAAAATTTGGAAAGATAATTGGATTCCAAAAATGCATAAACCACCATCCAATAAATTCTACTCTTCTAATATGCATACTGTGAGCCAACTGATTAACCATGATTCTAAAACCTGGAAAACTGATATCTTGAATGTTCTATTTGATGAAAACACTGTCAATGAGATTACTAATATTAGAATCCCTATTGCAGGAAAGGATCAGCTAAGGTGGGAACCTTCTAGTAATGGCATGTTTACTATTAAGTCTGCTTACAGATCCATATTGAATGATAGTCTAGTTAAGAAACCCACTAAGAACAATCTTGATATTTGCTGGAACTCCTTCTGGAAGTACAAATTACCTCCTAGAATCCAACAATTTATGTGGAAATTCATCCATGGTTGTATTGCTACAAAATCTAGACTTTCTAGGTTCACAAAATATCAGGACAACAACTGTGCACTCTGTGATAGTAATCCTGAGACTATTCAACATCTCTTTTTTGACTGTCCTAGAGTTAGATTAATATGGGACACTGTTAATGCTAGTCTATCTAGAAGATTACAGCACATAGACTTAAATACTTGGATATGTAATTTCTTCTTGAAAGCTAACTTATCTGTTCCTAAGGATTTTAGCTTGTATGAATTTTCTAGTTTTGTCTTGTGGATAACCTGGAAAGCAAGATGTGACAAAATCTTTGACAATAAAGATTTTCAGAGCAATGTTGTGGCTAATAATATTATCTTGCAGATGGGTGATTGGATAAGAGCTAAAAGATCTCAACCTAACAATAGCAGACCAGTATTAATAACAGACAAGTTGTGGAATGCTCCAGTTCTAGGCATTTTCAAAATAAATTTTGATGCATCTCATATTGATAAATCAATACATTCAGGATGGGGACTAATATGTAGAGACTTTGCAGGAAATAGCTATGGACTGCGAGGAGGTGCACATCTAGCTATTGATCCGAAATGTTTCGAGGTGCAATCACTTTTAGAAGCGATTCAATGGGCACTAAAGAAGGGCTGGAGAAGGATTCACCTGGAGGGGGATTGTCGAATGTGATAGTATGAGTTAATGGAAGTACTACATCAATAAAATGGACTACTTCGAGTTTAGTCCAAGACACTGTATTTTTATTAAAATCTTTTGAATTTTGGGTATGCACTTATGTTCATAGAGATGCAAATCACATTGCAGATTCTCTAGCGAAATATGCAAGATCACAAGAAATTTGTTTTTCTTGGACAGATTATATGCCTAGCTGGGTTAATATCTTAATCAAGCAGGATAAAAACAATTTGTAATCTGTTTCTTTAATAAAACTTTTCTTTCCTATTAAAAAAAAAATTTAATTTATGTTGTATCACAAGAATATAGTACATTAATCTATATTAATTTATGTTGTATCACACTTGGTGCGTATTGTATACAGATACATATTCTAGATATGTAGAGTTTTTTTATAAACATAAATCTTACTACCTAATTTTAGATGAATACAAATCTATCTGATGAAATAAAAATCTACCAAATTTAGTTAAATTAACAACAAAATAAAACCAACAAAATTCTTTTGCTTCTGTTTTACGTAATGTTATTTGCAATCACCAAATCAAAAATCCAAAGCGGCGGGGTTGAGATTGATTTTACGTGCGGTACAATAATATGCTATTAGTAAGTCCAATAGAGTCCCGAAAACATAAAAAGCCAAAAAAGTATAAGAACCCTTTTTCCGGTTCGCCTAGCCACACCAAATTAAAAATCCTAAGCGTCGGGGTGTAGCGAAGCCGAGCCACACCAAATAAGAAATCCTAAACAACGAGGCGAGGTAAAACCGAGCCACACCAAATCAAAAATCCTAAACATGCATCGGGACTGGGCAAGGCGAAACCGAGCCACACCAAATCAAAAATGCACCACGGGGCGAGGCGAAACCATGACACACCAAACAAAAAATATGATATATGATTTTCGGGTCCGCCCAGTGCGTAGCACGGACACAAAATCTAGTTCTCCCTGAATCCAGTTCGACTCCAACTGAAAAACATCACTGGCTTCTTCGAACTTCGGGCCAGTACCGACAATGGCTACAACTCTACCAAAAGTCTTCATTCGATCAAACAGCCAACCCCATTCAAACTATCACAGACATAAAAGTCTTGATCTTCATTCATATCGGCAACAGCAGCTCTTTCGTTTGGTCCATCAACACATAACGAACGAACCCCAGTGAATAATCCAGCTCCGGCCAACAATTTCTTTTATCTCCACCGTCAACGCCAAACAGGACCCTCAAACCCCATGGGAGCAGCCTAGCTTTGCTCAGCCTGTACATCTCGTCATTACGGGTTGCATAATCACCAGTACAATACCGTTTAATCAGCTCAACCAACAACTCCACATTCCACTCCTTGTAACAACGGCAAGCAGATTCAAAGCCTAGCCTCAACCATACCCATTCAAAGTTCAAGTACTCCTTGAATCCTACTACAACACAACTTTGTTCTTCTTTCTGTCCGTGCAAGAGCCACCTTAGTTCAAATCCAATCAAGTCCGAACCCAGAGCAGCGTGATTTCATCCCAAGTTCTCTTGTCCAGAAACACCAACGACTCGAGCTCAGAACTGTCCTTATAATCTGACTTCGCTGTTGCTGTCTCAAAACTTCAGCTAAGTGCAATTATAAACTACAGCAGAAACCAAAATTCACGATTAACCCAGCACCAATTCACACCCTTCATAAATCTTCTTTCAGGCAATTTCACAAACATTTATTTGGCAGTTTTATGTGCGTCTTGAGGCATGTTCGAGACTGATTTCGAACCCCTCTTTATAGATTTGTTGACCTGACAATTCCACATTCATACACACCTCACATTCATTCACATACACCAATTCTCAAAATTGCCAAATCTTGGCCGTTCAACACCCAAACTAATCGTCAAAAGCAGCACCTCCTAACTGTTCTGTAGCATGAAGTTTGATGTTTTCTTGCTGATATTTCGAACTCTACAGCACATGGGTTATACCCAATTCAATCCGCCTCCAGCAGCTTCAATTCCATCATTCACGGCTCCAAACTTCTCCATCCATGTGTTGCTGTTGTAGAAGCCTTAGAACGACTTCCACAACAGAGAACTGTTGTCGTTGCACTGCTGTAGTAATGGCCAGCTCTTTCCATTTCGTACTTCTCTGCTATTTCATTTCTCCATCACGTTTAGCTGGCAGTTGCTTGAACATTTTAACTTCCGGCTTGATGAGGCTTTGGTGATGCGACCATCCTTGCATATAACAAAGTAGCCCATGATTACTGAGGCCCTGTCTCCTTGGTTGGTGCCGTGAGCAGCATTAGGTGCTTTTTGTCGCAAACACCATTACAACTCTCGATTTAGCCGTTTTTGTTCCGAATATCGAATTTGCTTGTATTTTCTACAAAAGCACTAAAACAATATTATCAGCCAAAATATTGAGTCCTAACTCATATAAATATGGGTATAAAATGTAGCACTTACATGCTTTATAAACAACCACACCCAATATTTCGATTAGCAATCTGTATGGACAACTCCGAGTTACTTTCTAGAGAATCAACTAGACAGTTAGACTCAATCAATAGAAAATATCTCAAGGAGTTTATTATCTCTATCTCTCAATTTGATTTACTCAAGCAAATACAATCTGCGAGTCTTAATCAAAGAGAGATAACTTGGATGGTACCAAAGACTAATATCCAAGTGTCAATCAATTTAAATCAACAACCAATAAGGTCGGATATTCTAATTGATTGAACAACGCATAACCTGTATTATTTCAATTATATAAAAATATAATGCAGAAAAAAAATAACACAGACACCAGAATTTTGTTAACGAGGAAACCGCAAATGCAGAAAAACCCCGTGACCTAGTCCAGATTAAACATACATTGTATTAAGATGCTACAAACACTAGCCTACTCCAAATTAACTTCGGTCTGGACTGTCGTTGAACCCCAATCAATCTCACACTGATCCAAGGTACATTTATGCTCCTACACCTCTGATCCCAGCAGGATACTGCGCACTTGATTCCCTTAGCG
This sequence comes from Papaver bracteatum, assembly GCA_023529315.1. Classification (NCBI taxonomy): domain Eukaryota; kingdom Viridiplantae; phylum Streptophyta; class Magnoliopsida; order Ranunculales; family Papaveraceae; genus Papaver; species Papaver bracteatum. Next base: position 274,440 of record JAJJWX010004605.1, read on the forward strand.
GATCTCACCCACAACCAAGAGTTGCTACGACCCAAAGTCGAAGACTTTAATAAACAAATTTGTCTCACACAGAAAAGTCTATAAGAGATAAATTCGTCTCCCACGAATAAACCTATGAGTTTTGTTCCGTCTTTTGATAAATTAAGGTGAACATGAACCAATCAATAAAACCAGACTTATATTCCGAAGAACAACTCAGTTTTATCAATCACCTCACAATAGTCTAAATTGACGCAGCGAAAAAAGATATTGTGGAATCACAAACGATGAGATGAAGATATTTGTGATTACTTTTATATCTTTCCTATCGGAGATAGAAATATCAAGCCAATTATTACAATTGTACTCGTACGATAGAAACAACAAGATGATATCACACAATACGATAAAAGTAGTATCGGTATGGCTTCACAATCCCAATGAAGTCTTTAAGTCGTTAACCTGGTTTTAGAAGAAGAAACCCAAAGGTTAAAGGAGAAGCAACTCTATCTTAGCAAACTAGTATCACACAGAATGTGTGGGGATTAGGTTTCCCAGTTGCTAGAGTTCTCCCTTATATAGTCTTTCAAATCAGGGTTTGCAATCAATGTTAGCTTGGTAACAAAGCATTCAATATTCACCGTTAGATGAAAACCTGATTAGATACAAGCTAATATTTATCAACCGTTAGATAAAAAACTTAGCTTGTTATACACACATGTACTTGACGATTTTTGGTTTGTGTAACCATACCCAAACTTGTACATTAGTTGGTTCAACACTAGTTAACCAAATGGTTAGCCAAATGATAACTTTCATATCAGCCATATTCTTCTTCACCATAACTAGTCCAAATGACTCAAGTGAACTAGTTAGAGAGTTGTTCAATTGCTATGAGATCATATGTACTACACAAGACACAATTGAAGCAAAAACGATGTGATTCACTCGAACCAATTCATGAACTATAAATCCACGGTTTGCAATAGCATTCCTTAGATTATTAAGATAAGTTCACAAACATCGTTTTTATACATAACCTACTCAAGTTCGCGGACTGGGTTTGCGGACTCAAGTCAACCGGTTGGAGTTTACAAACTCTTACAGAAATTATCGGGTTCGAGAACTACGCCAGTTCGCGGACTGAGTTTACGGCTCACGTTCCGGTTTCACTTGATCAACAAAGTTCGCAAACTTCAGTTTAAGCAATAAGGACTTATACATATATGTGTTACCACAACAATATTTATATCCTCCAATGGTTATATTGTCTAAACTCTCATCTCAATCACTGAAACATTCTCAGAGGACGTTATATAGTTGTTATTCACAAACTATTTTTCGTCATAGCAATTTCCAAAGTGATTGAAACATAACATGACTTTTGTCACTAGGTAAAGTTGAACTTAGATAAAGCGCAAGCTTTACCAACACATATTTCAAGAAATAGATAAGAGAGATATACTCAGCTCGAAATGACATATGTGTATATTCTTAGTCTATATAGTAATACGACTTGTGTCTCAAGATAGGAGATATAGTATATAGACTTTTGAGTGATAGATAAATTCAAGTCTCCACATACCTTTTAGTCGATGAAGATCCACTGGTTACTTGAGTAGTCCTTCGTCTTGAATGATGATCTCCATGGAGTTCTTGAGCTCAACTACACTTTCTATCCTAGTCCGAGACCTTAGCTATAGTAGACTAGAAATCAAGACTTTATAGTTTTGATCACTAACATTGAGAAAAAAAGCTTGAGATAGCAACGCATGCGAGTTCGACCGAGCAATGCTCTAACAATCTCCCCTTTGTAAATTTTAGTGGCAAAACTATTAATACATATGGAATAAAAAAAATATATAAATAAACTTTGTAGCTCCTATTCCACATGTATAATCTTCAACAATACTCGAAATCTTCGTCACTTCCAAGTAGTCCAATGATCCCAAAGGTTGTAAATTTAGCATCATCGTTGTTGAAAATCCGTAGCTATAACAATGAGAAAACAAGAGTTCTCAATCATTGTTATACAATGTCATAGTATTATTACACAACGTCAATGTCCAATTGCATCACAACTTTAACAACAATACTATGGTGATACTTCACTCCCCTTTAGTCAATACTCCATCTCACATGGAAACCACTCCCCCTTACATAATGATCCGAAAACCATATGCATTTGTAGTATGAACTACATATTAATTCTCTCCCTTTTTGTCAATAAAATTGGCAAAGGTACAAGAATGGGATCCTAATGAAATTTCCGTAAGATACATTTCATGACCAAAGGTAAATGTATATCATCTTGTTTAGATGCAATCATAAATCCGAAGCTAAATGCATTCATCAAGGATTTTATAAAGATACAAGATAACCCCTTTAATATTCCACAGCCGCACTCCCCACAAATATTTGGAAATTAAGCACAAGTTCAAAAGAACTCTCCCCCATAATATGTCATTCCCAAGGGAACAACAAGAGCGACCTTAATTTCAAGAGAAAAGAAGGATTTCTTTAGACTCAACAAATTACATACAAGTATGAATTTGGAATCCAACAAGAAATATTCAATCATATTAACCAAAGTGAACCAAGATTAATTTGACTAAATATGTTCAACACAAGTAAACTTATGGAGACTTAATAACTCGATTAGATTATTCACAAGAGAACTCATAATTAATCTAACCGGGATACACAATTAAACTAATCACAAAAGTAATCAATTCAATTGTTTATACTCACATAAAAAAATCTATGGAGTGATGACTAAGTTAACCATAAAAATAACCAACCCAGTCAATCATGCTCAACATGAGAAAAACTTACGGAGTCATAACTAAATAATCACACAAGATGATTGATTTAGTTCAATCATGTTCAACATAAAGTACCTTACGGAACAACAACTTAGCTAATCACAAGGCAATCAACTTTTGTTGTTTTAGTGCTCAACATAAGACACTTCATGGAACAACACAGTATTTACACAAAATTGTGGATCGGAGAATCGACCTATACCGTGGAATAAGCAAGGATTCATTCTATGTTTCCATCACTATTTGCACAATGACACACAATAGACACAATCCTTGAATCACAAAAGATTTTAACCTATCTTACATCAATAATTGACAATATAGGCTTAACTTTTGTGTTTTGCCAAAAGTTTATTCATTCTTTTATCAATATTTGCATATCAATTTACGAACGACTTTAATTTTGACAAAATCTGCACTTCTCATGAATTTAACTCAGACAACACTTTTAATTGAAAGACATACCATCCACAACAATTGTCCCATAAGAGTTATTATATCACAAAAACATAAACTTTTAAATCCAACACATAAGTTTTAAGAAGATAACAACAAGACAGAAATTTAGTCCATTCATAATGATCTCTCCCAATCTCATAAAAATTTTCTAACAATTCTGGAACAACATTTCTAGCATAGTCTAACTGCTCTCTGAGAACCACATTTTCTTCCCGTAGTTCAGCAAGTTCCTCCCTAAGCCGAGATAGTTCTTCAGCAGCTGGAATACTAGGAGCTCTTGGGCCTATTCTGATAGTAGAGGGCCTCATTTTCTTAATGCTTGACATAGTCAGAACAGTTGGTCCTCCAAGATCAGAGCCAAAAACAGGAATATTAAAGTTAGCACAAATCCTTGAAATAATACAAGCAAAACCTGGTTTATTTCCTGCGTTGTGTCTGACACTTATCATTTGATCAATGATAACTCCACATAAATCAATGTTCCTATCCTCAATAATGTAGTACATGAATTCAGTAAGCCCCCTGGTCCAAGAGTTGCTGTAACATGTGCTTGGCATCATATTTGCCACAAAAAAGTTTAGCTGCAACTTTGAGAAATAAGCTTGCACCTCTTACATATACCTTTCCATTAGTTCGAGAAAGGTCTTTATCAAACAGCCTATTTGACAAAGTTTCCAAGGGTACTCTACCAAGTTCAGGAGGGGGATATCTTTCACCACCTGGGGGCACACTAAGCAGGTTGGAGATGACATATCGATCTACAGTAAAAAAAAATAGTGCCTCATATCATGGTCTTGAAAGAGTAGAGAGAAGCATCTTCATTATGAATATTAGCATAAAAGTGTGCAACCATATCAACAAGAACACTTCCTAAAGGTTTATAGATTATGCCCAGTTATGCTTGTTGAAAAACTCGACCAAACCCTGAACATTTATTTTGGCTGCATCATAGTACCTTTCACAAATGGGTGTTTTGTTTTTAAGCACTAGGTATAGTTCACGAGCGGCAGGGTTTATGAACCCAGCACCAACACTAGGGTCAAATAAGGATTCATCCCTAGTTTGTTGGCTTGAGTTTCCTACATGCATGGATCTTCTTCTACTCATAATTGCAAATATACAAGAACGAGTTAAAGCACTTACTTGGTTCGCGAACTGTTAATGGTAAAGAAGCAAATAGTTGACGATCTCAAAAACCATTCATAACCCAACGTACGCGAGCTTCTTCTGAATTCAATGTGACAAACCAAAATTAATTTGGTTCGAAAACGAGAAATTGAGGAAGTAAGGGTATGTGAACTGTTAGTGTTTCACAAAAGTTTGCGAACTGAGAAGAAGAAACAGAAGATTGATAGAATCGAAGAGAGTCTCATCCTTTCGATATGTTATATGAGCCGACATGACACGTTTGGAAACAATATTCGTTCATGAAGCGGTAATAGGCTTGGAGAGTGTGAAAAACACATGTGCAATAAGGACTTGTTTGGAATGAACCACGAGTACTAGCCCAAATTTGTCCCTAGTGTCTTTGGAAAAACACCAATTTTTGCATTCCATGACACCAAGAGAGAGTTTCTTTCTAAATACTCTTACATCTTGAAAATATGAGATTACTCTCAGTTGCAATTTTTATAGGACGGATCGGTTGTCAGCCGAGCAAAAATAATTCACTTCCTCACTCAACTAGATATAAATATAGTATGCGATAAGAAAGAGTTTGTATCCACAGAGAGGCAATTGTTGTTACGCAATTTTCAGATTCTTAAGTAACCAAGGGGGGATTTTGTTTTTATCAAAGCAATAAAATAAAATAAAGCAAATAAAATAAATATAATAATCAATAAGGAGAAGATATTGGTCACGGGATAGTATCATTCACAAACATGTATTTTCATCAATGACTAGAATTGGTAATTTAATCTCGCAATTATCAAAAGTCCTAGGATATCTTGATCGTAAGAATATCCCGTGTATTTCCCGATTTTATCACAAACAACATTAAAAGATGCTATTGTGAAATCTTCTTAGAAAACAACCTAAAGTGTAAAAGAACAATTAGGTTTAACTCCCTAAGAGCAATAAGTTATATGAAATAAGACTAACCAATGCAAACAAACGTGTAAAAGCACTAATTCATTTTATCAAAGGTTATAATTCATATGCTATTAAAAGGATGTATCACTACAAGTAATAACCACAAGATGCTATTAGAAATCAGAGATAACAACTTTTACGTATTGAAAACTCTAATATAGCTATAGAGCTGAAAACAAATCCAATTGAATCCGGACTCAACCAAACTAGCATTCAAATCATATGATAATAAAAATAATGAATCATAAACGATAGAATTGAGACAAAACTAATTCATAGAATCAAATAACATGTTTGATGAAATCAACTTTATCCCATAACCAATAATTGTATTTACCTACTCATATTAATGGAGTTCATCATAATCAATAATAAAGGAGATGAAAAATAACGAAAAGCAAACCCTAGTAGTATAGCCGCTTTCCTCCAAAACTCCAAGAATAATCCGTGATATATATAAGTTGTATAAAACTCTCTCTTTTTGTAGCTTTTCTTCTTTCCAAAACTAGGGCTTCAAAGCCCAAAGTCCAATACAAAGATGTCCACCAAGCCCATATGTGAGAAACACCCATGTGAAAATATGTCCCAAAAGAGGTCGCCGGAAAACTGGTGCTAGCGCCGGAATGTTGCCGGAATCCGCACCAGAAAATATCTCAGGTGACCGGCAAAGTCCACCCGGTCACCAGTCAAACATAGTCAGCCAGGTCAACTCGTTTAGATCAGCATCTTACTCAGCTGGATGGGCTGAGTGGCCAAGGCTAGAGCCATCGCAATCTTGCACAGGCCATATATTGTGATGCACCATCATTGCACTTCACCAGAGCAAATACAGCCATGATGGATGTGCCTTCTTCACAGCTGCAACTTTGTCTCCTGCCTGTGTAACCATTCTCCTCACCTGCAACTCAAGACTCCACATACTCTTCATATCCATCTGAATCATCTCAAGCTTCAATCTCAGTACCCATTCATAACTTTTGCATCTACCTAAAGTCTCTTGAACCAACATCAGCTCAGCAAATCCATTTAAGCACCACCTGAAACAGTATCTTGTCCTTCTCATACTGACAAGAATTATTGGCAGACTATACTGTTTTCTCACTGCCAGAACTCGCTCCAACATTACCATCTCAAACTCCACTCTGATCAACCTTTGCAGCTAAATCCAACATCCAATCTCTTACAGCACCATGTTCATTGTTCTATTCTTGCCTTTAGATTCTAATCGAGTCAGAAATCACAACCACAATGCATATCCATTACAGCTTCCCTGCAATGCACAATTCTCCATTTAGTAACACTGCGCAGTGCACACCACCACCAGTTCACTTCCTTGACTGCAGCTATTATTCATACCAAACTGCACCTGCAACTCCAATCAGTTGCCACCTGCTATCACTGAAATGTGAACACATCGTACTTCTCTCTTGCCGTCACAACCATCTCAGTTCAACACCTAGATGCTATCTAGGAACCCTCAAGTCTTAAACTTCCAGCTTCATAAAAATTCAGTTCAATTCCATATTCTTGCATACTCATGCTCTTGACTGCAACTACAACACTCGGCTTCATCTCATTATCAATCTGCACCATTGCATCATCTAACACTGATATCCAACACCAACATCTTAACATTCTCTCAAATCCTGCACCTGCAATGCCATTTCCAGCTCAACTATAGTTTCATTACCATATCCAATAGCTCAACTGCAGAACACTCTTTGCCTTGCAATTTCACACTCCACCAGGGACTCAAGCCATTTTTCACTGCAATTCAAATCTCAGTAGCAACGACACCGTTTCCCGTCTATTACATTTCATCTCAAACCCACACAAGCCAACCACCAACACATTCTCATTATCTTGCTTTTTATAGCATTAGTACTTGAATTACAACTGCAACTCATTCTGCAAGTCTGTCACAACAAACACCAGTACCATCTCTATATTGCATCATCAAAATCATTTTGTAGCTTCCACTCTACTGTGATACTGACTAGCTGCAGCAAACACTCCAGTTCAATTCCTAAACATCTATCTAAACAAACCCACACACAACTGACCATCACTATATCTTTTAGTAGCATCAAAGCTTCCAATCCCCACTGCATTTCTGTATACTTTATCAACTCCATTGTTTCTTGTTCATTCACTGCTTCTTCTATTCTTCAAATACCAGCGAACCCATTTTATTATGAATCTCTGCATATCTCCAATTAACAGCCACATGGTCTTTTGATCTCAACAACCACCAATAGCACCAGAACCCATCTTCAATCAATCTCTTCTTCAATCATCTCGACCCTAATTCGATCCCAGCAAAACCCATTTCATCAACAGTTCATCATCAAACCTTGTTTTAACAGAAGCATCTCCAATTCCTTATGAAATACATCTGAATTCACAGACACTAACAATTTCATCTATAACATCAACAAATTGTAACAACAAACTCTAATCTTCTTGGACCAATTTCAACCATTAGTAGATCCCCTTTCTTCATCTCAACCATCAACAAACCCTTCTCATCCGATTCATCAAAAAATCCTTATTTTTTTCTCTCACAATCGACGACAGAAGTCACCCATCTTCGATTCTCTATCTCAATCACTGTAAAACCCTCACAATCATTCTTCAGATCCATCCTCAACTTCAAAATCTCGATCTCCATTTGCTCTGCCAGCCTCCTCTTCACTCCTCTCTTGATTTCAGGTGAAATGAAAGATAGACAAACCAATGATTAGGAAGTGGATTTGATTTTTAGGTTTCTGTATGAATGGGAGTGGATATAGCCACCCAGATGGAGAAGATAAGGGGTAACTATGATGACTTAAGGCACCCACAGATAAGATAGAGGCCAACCAAATGGTATCCCTTTTGCAACTTGTATTGGTGATGTCGACTGTCCCGTATCCTCCATTGTGCTCCCGATAATGCTTGCTTGCAATTAAATGCCGCTTTTGTTCTTCTTTGAATTCTTCCACCAACAACAACCATCTCATACTTCTCAAATCCACTTCTTTTCTTCAATTTCTAACATCACTAAAGTTGTCATGCTTTTCAGACAGAATTTGCATCACTAAATCCGACATGCTTTTCAAACAGAGTTAAAAAAATAAAAGCAAATAATGAGAAATAATTCGCTTCCACCCGCATTTGCACTTGGAATGAACTTTTTCCCTGTTTCCTCTTCTTTTGTTCCAAATGACTCCAAAGTACCTAAATACTCAAAAGCAAAACATAAGATACATAATTTACAAGAAAACTAGCAGAGAAAGCATAAACAATAGATAATATTAAGGTGTTTTAGACACCTATCAAATTCCCCCACACTTATACTTTGCTAGTCCTCGAGAAAATCAAACAAAATAATTATAAAACATACATACAACTCCGTCTCGTCGAGGCTACGGTTACTCTTAGCATAAATAACAAGCCTTTGAACCCCTAGGTGTCCCTAGTGGATGAGTTTTAGTCTCGTGAAGGTTTACAAGAGGTATACCTAGAAAACCTATATTTCCAACTCCGGATACCTGTGACAAATCTATGAACGAATCCAAAATGACTACATGAGGAGGTACCTTAATGCAAATTCAATTCATATATAAGTAAATAAAGTTTTTCTTAGAAATTCGTACAAACCATAATACTCGGAATCTGACTAACCACAATCACAATGAAAAGATTAAGAAGATGGATATAGAGGTAGATGTTTGCGAATGTTGACAAGTGATCGGTGTTTCCCATATCTGTCTGAAAGTCACCGCCAAGATGAACCTATGCATCCTATTGGATTGAGCTACTGGTCTGAATTCTAGTGTCAACACACTGGCATATACAAGGGAACCAGTGGTCAACAATCTTAATTCTACATCAACTCAACTGGCATATACAATGGAACCAGGAGTCGACTTTATTAAATAAACAATAATAAAAAAAAAATTATTTTTCACTTTTTTTTCTTCTAGAGAGCATGATTAGATCTTATGGATCCAAGCACATGCTTCTTGTCAGCAGATTACATAGTAATTCCCTTAGATTTTGCATTCCACGCTTGTTTAGGCGACGGAGATAGGGAGAACACACACATATTGCTATCCAAGTGTCATTTTTATTCCGATTGGTCTAATTGGTCGCTTTTTTTTTTTTTTTAGCAACTCAATCACTCTATTTCATCCTAGCAGTAATAACAATTTGCTGTTTAGTGACCCAACAAATCACTTAGAGAACAATAGATAAATATGGAAAAATAAAAATAGAACTTCCAAGGGATGTGCGGTTAAGGCATTGGACTGTGACTCATTAAGATCATAGTGCTCGCCTAAAGAAGGACTTCCAAGCTACCTTTGATGCCCAAGACTTCCACCTGTAGTCGAGATGGACAATTCTACCTGTATTCCTTAGTTTCCCTCTCTATCCTTTTTCTCATTGAATATCTTTCTTTCTTTATCTATCTCACAATACAGATTTCCACACCCATGTACTTCATGGTTGAGAACCTCTGTGAAAATGTTTATTATTCGGTTATTTACTTTGATTGTTGGAACAAGCTATCTTTATTTGATAAATTAACAGATAAAATGTTGTATCCACTCTATTGATTACCTTGCCCTAACTAGTTATAGGTGGAACTTCTTAACATACGGTGTGTGACAACACCAGCTGAGAATGGAGCAAGAGATTCGCTATCAACTGAAGATGCAACATAGGCCACCGTTGAAAGAAATAATAACACCCTTACCATCTTCTATTTAGGATAAAGCTTGTAATTGCTTTAGTAATTCCTCTTAAAGTTTGAATTCAATTGTCTTTTAATGTATGAGTGAAGCTTCTCGCAAATGTGAGAAAAACCCGAGTAATTTGAACTTCGCAAATGAAGCTATATGTTCGCATTGGAAAACCACAGGAAACGATCTCGATAGGTAAAGTACTTAGAATCCAATGTCTTAAGCTTAGGACATAGAAGCTTCATTTCTATCCCTTTGTTACCTCTCTCAGAGGTCATGAAGGTAGCAACTTGATAAAACAGAGTAAGGTTCACCCCGAATAACATGAGCAAGAAGAGTTATGTGAGTCGAACCTCTGATGCCTTAACGTGGTAAGGTTTTCTCCTAAAGAAGGGACATCTAAGCCTAAGGAATCAAAGGAAGGTAAAGCCAAAGCCCAGAAGAAGGGGAACTCAGATCCTAGAATCCTTTTTGATCCAATGGCTCATACATCTCCTCAGTTGCATTTCTCCGCATTGGAAAGTTGAATGGAATTGATCTTGTGGGGTTACTTACTTGAACATCAAGAAAGAAGCATACAGATCCTGATAGTAAGGCTCTACCTGAAGCTATAGGGACAGAGTTAGATTGAACTATTTTAAACCATTTGTCTTCTTATAGTAAGCAAGAACACTATCTTTTCTACAAGCACCAACATCAACAAAAGACTTGATTTTCCAATGGTATTCCAGTAATTGATTTGTTAAATCCTAATGTAAAAACCCTTATTGTCAAAGCTTGTGAAGAATATGGATTCTTTAAAGTCATCAACCATGGTATACCTATGGAATGAATGAGTACATTAGAATCTGAAGCTGTTAAGTTTTTCTCTCTCTTTTTTTTTTGTGAAGAATGCCCCGCGATAGTAGGATTTAAAATCCTCAGTTTGCGGTGTCACGTAGTCTTAAATACTTGTTAAAGTTAGGCATATGCTTCATTTGGAGGGGCTATCAATAGAGCATCGTCGGAGTGAGAAATCAAGATAGAAGTCATTTCCTTTAAGAGCATCTCATCGCACCTTGAAATGGATCAAATCAGTGGGAGGATGTAGCAGAGGCAAGCTTTCTAAATTCCAGAGATCCGATCCATCCAATTCCCCTAGGCCATCTCACTCTATTACGCCTGGTTCATGATCGAAGGTATGGGAATCTTCCAGGAATCTATTTCTATAGATCTAACACAGATGGATGTAGATGCTATTTCTAGTGGACCTTCCCCGGGAACAAAGTCATAGTAGATGCGGGGAAGCCCATCCATATAATCTTGAGAAAAACCTGGAATATTATCTAGAGCTCCATAAGAAGATGATACAATGAGATATAAAAGATATGTCAGTATCCTATTTGAGAAGTGCATGCTTGCCTCACATCACTAATTCGTTCCTTAAGTCGCGGGTGAGACAAGGTATCAATCGCCGTCTTTGAAGATATTAGGCGGCATAAAGAGGAGGAAGGCTTAAGGACCGGTGTGAGATAGAACATTTTTCAAGGAAGCCCCCTATTCAAGGATTAGGCACCGGACGTTAGCTAGTCATTGGCACCGGCCGAGAAGGGAAAACATGACGCAGTAGTTCTAGAGGTGACAAGCTTGATCTTTTTTTCCTTATATGTATAAACTGGCATCTCATTTCCTTCATTTCGGAGTTCTTCGAAATCAGATTTATTCTCAAAGGAGATTAAAAGATCCTGCATATCCGCTTGGTGCGTGATATTGACGCATTCAGTTTTCTCGATGTCAATCGAGAAGGAATATGCATTTCACTCTCAATTTCGATCATTGAATTGAAGTCTTTCTTTTATCATATGTAAGTATGGTCTGTATAATAATAAAGAAACTTATGCAAAGCGGAATAGGTGCTCTGACAACAGTTTACTTAAATTGGCTGCTTCATTTCGTCTAGTGAGAACGCTTTCTCTTTATTAGCGCTCCGTGGATCTCATATGTCTCTTTTCTCTGACTTGGCTCACAAGGTTGTTTGACTCGCTTACTTGTTATAGTAAGGACCTACTTGACTCAGCGGTTAGAGTATTGCTTTCATACGGAAAGAGTCATTGGTTCAAATCCAATAGTAGGTAAGGTCGCTAATGACTTGCTTTGGAAGAGAAAGAAAAGAAAAAATATTTCCCATGTCTTTCTTGGTTGGACAAATCCAACCGGTCATTTCTTATAAGTATTTCTTAAAAGAGCAAGAAGCGGAAGAGAAAATGAAAAGTCTGAATGGTACACATCCCACTTGAGTAATTTTCCATTATTCCGCTCATTCCTATGAAGATAGGGAACTTGTACTTCTCATTCACAAATCCATCTTTGTGTATGTTGCTCACTCTCAGTTTGGTTCTACTTCTTGTTCATTTTGTAACCAAAAACCGAGGAGGCAACTTAGTGCCAAATGCCTGGCAATCCTTGGTCGAGCAAATCTATGACTTCGTACTGAACCTGGTAAAAGAGCAGATTGGAGGTCTGTCTGGAAATGTGAAACAAAAGTTTTTCCCTCGCATCTTGGTCACTTTTACTTTTTCGTTATTTCGTAATCTACAAGGTATGATACCTTATAGCTTCATTTCCTCGTCACTTTGGGTCTCTCGTTTTCGATCTTCATCGGGATCTCAATCGTGGGATTTCAGAGGAACGGGCTTCATTTCTTAAGCTTCTTGCTACCTGCAGGAGTCCCTCTCGCATTATCCCCCTTCTTAGTACTCCTTGAGCTAATCTCTTATTGTTTTCGAGCACTAATCTTGGGAATCCGATTATTTTCTAATATGATGGCCGGTCATAGCCTTGTTAAGATCTTAAGTGGATTTGCTTGGACAATGCTATGTATGAACGATCTCATGTTCTTCATAGGTGATCCAGGCCCATTATTCATAGTTCTCGCATTGATAAGTCTGGAATTAGGAGTAGCTGGTTGGTGTTATTTGTAACAACTATCTATGATCGATTCAAGTAGGGATGTATAGGTTTATGTCCCCTAGTAATGGGTCTATTCCTAATTATATGGAATAACAGTATGAGATTCATTTCATCCATACAGTTCGTCTTTTCTCATGTTTACAGAGAAGGCAATGGTTGTGTTGATACTCTATCTAAGTTTGGAGCCAACTTGAACACAGCTATTTGGTGTCCTCCTCCTTTTCTGCGTGGTAATATGGGGCTAGACCGTACTGGTCTACCTCAGTTTCGATTCAAGTATCTATTTTGTACCTAGTTGGAGGTCTAGGTTTATGCCCCCCTTCATTTATTTTTCTGATTTTTTTTTCTTTTAATAAATCGCTCCCTTAGTGGGCAAAATAATATCAATCTAGTAAGTTGCAGGAAGTGATAGTCTGTCAAATCGGGTTAAGGGTCCATAGTATAGTCAGTTGAAAGCCCCCCGCAAGCCGCGGTCGTTCCTTCCGTCCTGTCAGTCTACATGTACACCAGTGCACAAGCTACGGTTGAGGCTCTTCAGGCATCTAGTTTATTCTGTCGTCCTTTCCCCTTTAACACGAGTGAGTAGGCGAGCCGAAGAATCTTCCTTCATTGAAGTAACTCTATCGGTGTCAACGATATCATGTCCATCTCTTGGTTACGAGCAGCTCGCTAAACTATATGAGTATGTATAATTCCATCCAGTTTGATATTTCTTCTTTTTGAGAAGTCGGTTCATGTTGAGAGAGATCAGGATTACGATCTAACAAAGCAGAGAACGGAGTATCCAAAGCCGTTAATAGACTGAGGACTTTCTTGCTTAGCTGAAAACGAGAGTAGTAGCTAGCTAACCAGGAGTAGAAGGTGATAAAGTTGAGTAATGGCCCCTTTCGGCCGCACACCCAAGGATAGTGCACCATCTCTCAGGTTGGCTACTGACTTGGCTACGAAAGACGGCTATTCGCTATTCTTTCCATTGTGAAATAGTAAGCAATCCCCCTTACCTCTCTCAAGTCGCACAAAGTCATGGCTTATCAATGCAGGGTGTAAGACTCACTCTCAAAAATACGGGGTGTTAGTGTCGCACACTGATCGGGTCCTTTTCAGCAACGGGCTCATCCGTGTAAGAATGAGGAATTCCTCTTCCAACAAGTCCTAAAAGAGGAAGAATCGCAAAGAACATGAAGAAAACAAAAGGTGAGATTTTCCCAATAGTCACGAATGGTGGATTGATGAGAACGAATGTGCGACATATTTTAGCCCATAAATACATTAGCTAGGACTCATTTTATCACTAATAATCTTGTTTGTAGGTGTTTTTGTCAAATAATCTCTTATGGAGAAAGTTGCTCGAAAAGTGGTTTTTGTACCCGGAGGACACGTGCTATTCGGACTCTCGTTATTGGTTAAGGGGCAGCTTAATTACTAAGGGGCACCCCAGGTCACCCCAAAAAGGAAGATTCTATTCACATTCCATGATCGGATAAGGGTCACCCATCTTCTTCTTCGTTTGAATTTGAATTTGAAATTGGCGGGAATTTTTGAACTTCACGGAACATAATTAGGGTTTGTGTTTGTGGTGTGAATAATGAGATTCAATCGCTGAAACTTCTTGGGTGAGTCTGTTAAAGCTTAAAAAGGTTGGTATGATTGATGGAATTCATAAACTTTGGTTGGGTTTGCTAGAATCATGGATCTGAAGCAACACAGTTTTGGCGGGAAAGTTGTTCTTCACGGACCAGAATTAGGGTATGAGAATTCGAAGCTTTGTAGTGAGATTTAATGTCTATACTTTTTTGGGATAACTCCATTAGGTGAAACATGGCCAGTAAGGGTCTTAGAATCAATCCAGGTTGGTTGGATAGTTGGATCCAAAGAAAACAGGGTTCACGGGTTTGACTGTATCTGCGTGTATTTGTGGAAGTGATTTGGCTGAAATTTAATCGGATTTTTGGTCAGAATTGGTTGCAGAATGACCTGTTTCATTCAAACAGGGAAGGTATGTGTGTTGGAATTGATCAAATATGGCTGCAATGTGGAGATTGGTTGAAACAGTGAAAGAATATTCTCGAGAGATATTTTTGGTATTTTGTTGAGATATTCTTGGTGGTAGCATGTGGCTGGATGGAGTTTAATTCATTCAAGAGTCGTGTATCAAAGTAATTGGAACATGTCAATACCAGCAGAGCGCGTGAGGATATAAAAAAAGGAAGAAAATACCCGTACCTTGCATGGAGAATAATCAAGAATATTTTGCATTTACTCGAAAGATTATATAGAGTATTATCGAGTATTTGAGTTGCTGAAGAGTATATAAATGGTTCGAAGGGATTTTGGCAGGAGATCGAGAGTTTGGGGGTGAAGAACGAAGGGTTGCAGAGCAGATTTCCCTGTTATTGCAGAGAAGAAGAAGAAGAACAGACTACACTTGTATTCCGTTGTTTAGAACTATCATAGTTTCTTCCATGAAAGACAGTTTTCTGCGACAGAACAAAGCAATTGATTTCTGTAACAACAACACCATTTGAATTTCATTGTAACGGTGGATTCTGTAACACCGAGAAAGCGTTGCAAATTCGCTGTATAATTATTCTTCTCTAATAAAAGCACCATTTGAGCTATGAATTATATTTTTGAGTGTGTTTTTTATCATGAGAAGCTAGATCCCTACATTGGGTCGACGGAGGAAGCTGAACTTCATACATGGGTGAATTTATTTTATTTTCCATATGACTTTTGCACTTATTAAAATTGAATTATGATTTGATTAAATTGGTTGAAATTCAATTAGATAGGTTATGCTTTGTTTAGATAATCTATGCTTAGGGGATACAACCAATCTTTTGAGAATATACCTTAGCAAAATAAGAGCCCATATTGTTTTTTTTATTGAGCGATAATTGTTGAGAATAAATAATTGAGCCCTATGACATGAATTCGGTGGAATCCTAGGCCCAGTAACTCTCGCCTTTGTTTATTATTTTCCTTAAACCTTTAAATTTAATCTTCGCAAGTCTGAGAGAACGAATCTTAATTACTAATACGAAAACTTTGAAAAATCCTAAATCATTTTGGCACCGTTGCGACGCGGATTTGTTTTTAGATTAATTTTTAGGTTTATTTTTATTTTTATTTTGTACAGTATTTTCATTTTTTTTTAGAATTGTTTTTTCCTTTTTAAGCGTTTCTTTTTCTATTTCTTTTCAGGATGATGACTTCTTCTGAGGAGACGTCACCTACGATGACGCTGGCGGAATATATGCGTAGAAAGTCAAATTATCAGGAAACCTCATCTGAGATGACGCTTGCTGAATATATGCGTAGGCAATGGTATGGAGTTTCTACTCCACATGAGGTAAGTGAAGAATCACATGAAACTATATATGAGAAGTATTACAAACACACGCCACCTAGTTTTGAACAAAGATTGATAGTTCTTTAATGTCAAAGATTATTTGCTGATGATGATGAATCTGATAGCGACTCTCTGTTCCAAACAGAACATATAGATGACCCTGTGGATGATTGTGTGGATGATTTGCCTAATTCCATAGATGAATCGACCTCATAATATTATTCACCCGACTTAGAGGTTGTTTCTAGACCCTTAGACTTCCAAAAGTTGCCTAATATATGGTTAGAATTGTGTGCTTCTAAAGTGTTGTTGGATTACTTTGCATCTAAGTACCCAGAGGACTTTCCTATTCCTGATATTGTGCATGAATCAATTGATATTTACCCAGTCTCAATAGAATCCCCGTATTTTGTTCTTTACGCACTTCCACGTGCAGTAAAAACTTGGTTTATGGGTAAATCTTGGTTTCCGACAGTTTCAATGTCCCCATTTTTTCATAAAATAATTGTGAAGCTGTTGTTTGTAAATATTGTATTTTGGGTCGATCCCCAAGTTTTCAGGTTATTAGTTTACGGGGATCTTTTATGTACATTCCAGTAGGTATAATTATTTGTTTATTTATTTTTGTTTATTTTTATTTCCCATCTTAATTTTTACGTTGGATGACTCAATTACATTAAGGAAAATGTAATATTTAAGTATGGGGGAGTGGTTATTAACTTTTTCTTTTATTTTTTTCAGGAATTTTCTTGCGTATTGTGACCAGCTCTTGAGCGGGTCTAAAAAGACAATAAAAAAATATATATTATGACCAGTTGTGTAGCGGGTCTAAAAAAAATTATTATAGTTTTTAATTTTATGACCAGCTGTGTAGCGAGTCTAAAAATAAATAAAAAAATATTATGATTGTTAGGGTTATGACCAGCTGTGTAGCGGGTCTTTTCTTTTTTCTTGCATGTTATGACCAGCTGTGTAGCGGGTCTCCAAAAAAATAATATGTGTGTCTTGTGTATGTGGCATTTGTCATGACCAGCTGTGTAGCGGTTCTAAGTCTCTTATTTTATGACCAGCTGTGAAGCATGTCAGATTTCTGTTTTGCTCGACGACTAGCAAAATGGAAGTGTGGGGGAATTTGATGAGCACGAATGTGCGACGCATTTTCACCCATAAATACATTAGGTAGGACTCATTATATCACTAATAATCTTGTTTGTAGGTGTTTTTGTCAAATAAGCTCTTATGGAGAAAGTTGCTCGAAAAGTGGTTTTTGTACCCGAAGGACACGTGTTATTCGGACTCTCGTTATTGGTTAAGGGGAAGCTCAATTACTAAGGGGCACCCCAGGTCACCCCAAAAAGGCAGATGTTATTCACACCCCAGGATCGGATAAGGGGCACCTATCTTCTTCTCCGTTTGAATTTGAAATTGGCGGGAATTTTTGAACTTCACGGAACAGAATTAGGGTTTGTGTTTATGGTGTGAATAATGAGATTCAATCGCTGAAACTTCTTGGGTGAGTCTATTAAAGCTTAAAAGGGTTGGTATGATTGATGGAATTCATAAACTTTGGCTGGGTTTGCTAGAATCATGGATCTGAAGCAATACAGTTTTGGCGGGAAAGTTGTTCTTCACGGACCAGAATTAGGGTATGAGAATTAGAAGCTTTGTAGTGATATTTAATGGCTATACTTGTTTGGGATAACTCCATTAGGTGAAACATGTCCGGTAAGGGTCTTAGAATCAATCCAGGTTGGCTGGATAGTTGGATCCAAAGAAAACAGGGTTCACGGGTTTGACTGTATCTGCGCGTATTTGTGGAAGTGATTTGACTGAAATTTAATCGGATTTTTGGTCGGAATTGGTTGCAAAATGACCTATATCATTCAAATAGGGAAGGTATGTGTGTTGGAATTGATCAAATATGGATGCAACATGGAGATTGGTTGAAACAGTGAAAGAATATTCTCGAGAGATATTTTTGGTATTTTGTTGAGATATTCTTGGTGATAGCATGTGGATGGATGGAGTTTAATTCATTTAAGAGTCGTGTATCAAAGTAATTGGAACATGTCAATACCAGCAGAGCGCGTGAGGATATAAAAAAAGGAAGAAAATACCCGTACCTTGCATGGAGAATAATCAAGAATATTTTGCATTTACTTGAAAGATTATATGGAGTATTATCGAGTATTTGAGTTACTGAAGAGTGTATAAATGGTTCGAAGGGATTTTGGCAGGAGATCGAGAGTTGGGGGGTAAAGAACGAAATGTTGCAGAGCAGATTTCTCTGCTGCTGCAGAGAAGAAGAAGAATAGACTACACTTGTAGTCTGTCATTTAGAACTGTCATAGTTTCTTCCATGAACGAAAGTTTACTGCGACAGAACAAAGCAATTGTTTTCTGTAACATCAACGCCATTTGAATTTCATTGTAACGGTGGACTCTGTAACACCGAGAAAGCGTTGCAAATTCGCTGTATAATTATTTTTCTCTAATAAAAGCACCATTTGAGCTATGAATTATAGTTTTGAGTGTGTTTTTATCATGAGAAGCTAGACCCCTACATTGGGTCGACGGAGGAAGCTGAACTTCATACATGGGTGAATTTATTTTATTTTCCATATGACTTTTGCGCTAATTAAAATTGAATTATGATTTGATTAAATTGGTTGTCATTTAATTAGATAGGTTATGCTTTGTTTAGATAATCTATGCTTAGGGGATACAACCAATCTTTTGAGAATATACCTTGGCAAAATAAGAGTCCATGTTGTTTTATTTATTGAGCGATAATTGTTGAGAATAAATAATTGAGCCCTATGACATGAATTCGGTGGAATCCCAGGCCCAATAACTCTCGCCTTTGTTTATTATTTTCCTTAAACCTTTAAATTTAATCTTCGCAAGTCTGAGAGAACGAATCTTAATTACTACTACGAAAACTTTGAAAAATCCTAAATCATGGCTCCACTGGATGACATCCGATCCAACCTAGCAAGCGACGATCCGCCAAAATCAACCAAACAAGTCCCTGATAAATGGGGCGAAAACTTGAAATACGCACATAGAGACTCTTCATAAAAGGTAGAGCTAACAGGAAAATGGAAACTAGTGTTATTGCGGCTACACCACCTGCTTTATCAGGAATACTGCGAAGGATTGAATAGACCGGTAGGAAATACCATTCAGGCACAATATGATCTGGAGTGGACATCGGATTAGCAGGTATGTAATTGTCTGGATGCCCCCAAGACATTAGGAGCATTAAAGATCCAAACAGAGAATAAGGTAGCAAAAATACCCACCCTACTAGATCCTTAACATAGAAATAAGGATAGAAGACAATCTTATCCATTTCAGCATGTACACCTAAAGGATTATTTGATCCATATTGATGCAATGCATCCAGATGAAGAACATTGGCGCTTACTAAGATGAAAGGGAGTAAGTAATGAAGACTAAAGAATCGATTTAAGGTGGCATTATCCACAGAGAAACCACCCCAAAGCCAAGTTATTATAGTGTCTCCGACTACAGGTATTGTACTAGCCAAGCTTGTAATGACAGTAGCTCCCCAAAAGCTCATATGTCCCCAAGGCAGTACGTAGCCTATGAAGGCATTCAATATCATGAGCAAGAAGATAACAACTCCGATACACCGAACAAATTCTATTGGACTGCTATAATTCGCATAATATAATCCACTGAACATGTGCAGATATACGACGATAAAGAACATGGAAGCCCCATTCGCATGCATATATCGGAGCAACCAACCCCTTTCAACATCTCTCATGATGTGTTCTACGTTGTTGAAAGCTAGATTTACATGAGGCGTGTAATGCATCGCTAGGAAGATGTCGGTCACTATCTGAATGACTAAACAGATACCATCTAGGGACCCGAAGCCTTACCAGTATCTCAAATTGATCGGGGTTGGATAATCTATCAAATGCTGATTCAGTACAGAGGCAATTGGTTGTTTAAGAATAGAGAATCGTTGGTTCCTTACAGTCATCTCTCTTTTCTGAGACATTCTTTTCTTATTCCCTCTTGACAGAGAATTTCATAACTCTCCTGTCTCAATGATATGGGCCATTGGTTTGACCAACGAAAAGTATGGGAGTTTCCAGAATTCTTGCTCACGTTCGCCAGAAACAAGCAAGACGAGGGGGGTACTCGACATTTAAGAAGAGGCCCGGAGGTCTGAAAGAACTCATATGTCCTACATGTGAGGGATAAAGTGACTCCATTGCTTATAGTGAGGGAATTGAGATATTCTTTGAACTTAATGCACAAAGAAAGAGAATTACAGAAAATAGACCGAAATCCAACTACGGGTGACCCAGATTTTTTTTTATTAAACTCGCGTTCTCTTTGCGCAGGATTTCTTGCTCCCTTATAAGGAAATCCATTTCATCAAGAGTTTCACGAGTATCTTCAACAGATCTCATTTCAACCCATCGCTTCATCCGAAACCCTTCCAAGAAGGGTCTCGTTTGCTCCAGCATTTCTTGATAGAAGCTGGAATCGGTTCCCTGGGTTTCAATACTTCTTAAGACATTAATAGGCATTTCTTTTTGATATTGAACTGATTCCAGATTGAATTAAAAAATAATCAAGATCTCCCTTTCCTATACAAGAAAGCAATTCAATGGGTTGGGATCATTATTATAGAATAGATGCAAATCTTTTTGAAGGATGATATCCCTCAACTTCACACAATCTAAGATTTGTAGGTAAGAATGCATTAAGCAATTCCGGTCTACTTCGGAAAGATCCGGAGCTTCCAATATTTTTTTGCCCGTTTGGATCCACTCCGGATCTTCACTCGGGCGAGAAAGAGACTTGATAAACTCCTTCTTTAAAAGGAGGGGAGGCTCCAGCGGAGAGGCCATAAAAACATGGGCCTAATTTGAACGACCAGGTACAATATCACATTTCACCCCTTCTCATGGGAATGCTATTTCAGGGTGTTCCCCTAGGAGAGGTACCGCCGAAGAACTTTCACCTTGAATAGGAACTGCTTCTACAACAAGAGGAAGGGGGGCATCCGGGGTTAAGAGATTGGATACCCAAGAACCATACTCTTTTCTAGGAACTTCTTCTACAACAATAGGCATAAATGCATGATTAGTTCCACGAATCTCATTGCACTGACCGTAGTAAACTCCTTCTCATTGGACTAAAATAGAGGTCTTATTTGAACGACCAGGTACAACATCACATTTCACACCTAATGAAGGAACAACCCAACTATGAAGTACATTAGCAGATGTGATAATAATACATATATAAGTTTTGGCTGGCACTACCAATCTATTGTCCACTTATGATAAACGAAATTGACCCAATTCTGAATCATCTTCTGGAATCATATAGTTGTCAAAAGTGAGTGACTGCTCATCCGAACTGTTATAGTCCGAATACTCATAAGTCTGATACCATTGATGTCCAATAACTTTGATAGTAATGGCTGGATCTACCACGACCTCGTCCATTGAGTATATGAGAGAAAACGATGGTATAACAATGAACATGAGGATGATAGACGGAAAAATGGTCCAAATAATCTCGATTGTTGTTCCGTGCACAATCCTTTACGGGATGGGATTAGTTTGATAGTGGAAATTACATAAAGCGCGAACCAACATCCATGATACGAACAACAAAATCAGAATAAGAAAGAAAAAGATACTGTGATGTAAGTCCATGATTCCTTGCATCATAGGTGTAGCTGCATCTTGAGATCCTAATTTCCATGGTTCCGCAGCATCAAAAAGAGCGATTGTGAGGAAGAGCCTTTCTATCAAAATCATTGGTTTAACTTCATTCTTTAACTACTTTAGGAGAGAGACTTGCCTTCTCAAGATAAGGAAATCACCGGTTGGATTTGCCAACCAAGAAAGAATGGGAAAAGGATTCACTGGAAATCAAGAGATGAAAAATGTTTGAAGGGATAGGTGCCACGAAGCTTGCAGAGAGAATTTTCAGGCGTTTGGCGTCGGATATGGACCATCAAGGAAGTAGGCGCCTGGGCCGGGAACAAAGCGTAGGAGGATAAAACCTCACCCTTACAATATCTAAGTAGGTTTGTTCTCGCCTAGTTCGTAAGCTTTCTATAGGAGTCACTTCTTAGTGTGATATGATAATTAGACTCGAACCTTTCTTAAGACTACCAAGCCCTCTCGAATGAGTTCTACGATAGAAGCTTTCGACGTAGACCTTGGGAAAAATGTTTCACTCACGGAGACATGAAAACCTATCATTATTTCATCCTGAAGACTGATGCAACGGGAAGAAATAGCATTGAGAAGCGTTGCCGACTTAACAGTTAGGTTTCGGCATAACAAGGCTTGCACCATATTTTCACACTGAGGCGCGCAGCATGCCGTTGGTAATGATTCTACTACGGTGCCACAAATTTGCAAGCTGATCCTAAGTAATCTCTCTTGCTCTTTTGATTCCAGAAGAACGACTTCGTTAGGATTCAGAACTTACTGCAATTCTTCTTGAATAGACTATATTCTTGCGTCGAAGGTCGCTTTAAAAGTCCGACCTAAACTCTTTCGACTGAATATAATGAAACCTATAAAACAACCAGCTATTATCATTTCTTCAATATAGATTGAGATATTCTTTGAACTTGATGCACAAAGAAAGAGAATGGCGGCAAATAAAATCTTTTGATCCTTCATATTAATTTTTGTTATTCTCCCTTTCGGTAACTTGAACGGGTGGGGGACTGAATGTTACCGAGTGGCAGAGAACAATCCGAACCGGGGCGCACCGAAGTGCTTTTTCTGTAGGTTGAAGTGGTATAGAACCTAGTGAACCGAGCGTACAAAAGAAGAAGTCTTATCTTATGAGTTTAGTTAGTTAGTGATCAAAGTCTAGAGTTTCATGCAACTTGCTAAAAGAAGACTGATTCTTATTCTACGATAAAATATGATGAATGATCAACGCGACAACGAGTCATTTTTTCATTCTTTCCTTTCTTCTTTAGTGCCTCTTTGATTATGGGCTGGTGCTTGCTTCCCTTCCTAAGTTGTTTTAGTTTACTTACTTCGTTGACAAGAATATATTACAATCAGGTATCACCCCGAACCTTGAGTGAGGGAATGCAAGTAACTTCCTCTTGTTGTAGCTCTTGTAATTCCCTCAGTAGCTTTCATAGTTTTGAGTTAGATATATCATTGATGTAAATTTATTTGACCTATCACATCTCGGGTTCTTTTCTTACTCTAACAAGTAAGCGTGTAAATAAACTTCTTTGATTCCCGCATTCTTGTGTATGATTAGTAAGATGACCGGCGAGTAAGGTTATGGATTTCCAACCTTGTAAAGGATATGGCTTCTAAGATGGAGAAACAGTAGGGGGGTACGTGATTTAATAGAAATTACTTTATATTCTCATAACGTAGCCTCTATGTATTCATTCGAGATCCTCTCTCTACGTTCGAGTGGGTAAACCCCCCAATAATGCTTACGTAAGAAAGCAATTCTTTCAGTTTCCTATCTTGTTAAGGATATGGCTTAGATGTTCCAGGAGTCATTACTTAATATAAAAGAGGGTAAATGCAATCTCGTAATTAAAATAACTCTTTCTGTTAAATTCCTTCAATTTTGAGTCTAATAACCTATGGGAATTCCTTTTTTTCACCTGCTCACTAATATTGATTGGATTCTATTATATTGGATTCATAGAGTACCCTATCTTGCATGAGTTGGCGGAGAGCAGACGAGATAGTCGGAATAGATCAAGACATCGCCAATGGTACTGAGCCGCCTAAACTGAAGGTCATAAGAGTCGCTGCTTTGTGGTCCCCTGTGCCTACAAAGTCATTTCATTTCTGTGGTCTAACTTCCTGGACGGCAAGGTAAGCTACTGATAACCCGCGCACACTCCCCCGGATCAGATGCACAATCTCAGACTTCTCTGGAAAACCCCCATGCCACAAAACATGATTTAATTATAACTTCCTCGAACAAGCCAATCTATGTAACGAAACTGGTTCAAAGTGACCAAACTTGATATTCCATTTTGGTATTGGCGGTCTCTTTGCTGATAATTTCATGGAGAATTCAATCCTAAAAAGAGACAGGCTGAACTTAACTCCGAAATCTTCTATCTTGCCGCTTCTATTATAAGCGTCGCCCACTAAGAGCCAAGGAATCTCCGTTATTTCAAGTATCACTCATCTCCCAAGGCGCCGATGTCAGATACAAAGGGATCTAGATAATACAAAACAAGTCAAGGCGAGATCGGGCCCTGTCCATCTTTTTCTACATCTCCAAATTTGGATGCTTGGAGAGAGATAGAAGGGAAGGCCTCTCTTAGAATAAAACTAAAGCAAGGCCTTAGCTTAAAAAAGTATTCCTAGGTCTCATCTTATAGAAGAAAGAAATGCCACATCTGCTTTATGCCCCATGAATGTTGAATCAGAATCGTAAGTTTCTTGTTGACGAAACTTTTCTACACGTCTATTATTACTGTTGAACATAGGACTTTCAAAGGTGCCATAGATCGGTTATTCCAATGCCCTATAAGAGCACTTAAATCTACCATATGTGTAAAGGGTCAAGTAAGCTGGCTATGATCATCCT
Organism: Papaver bracteatum; assembly: GCA_023529315.1. Taxonomy (NCBI): domain Eukaryota; kingdom Viridiplantae; phylum Streptophyta; class Magnoliopsida; order Ranunculales; family Papaveraceae; genus Papaver; species Papaver bracteatum. The sequence continues at coordinate 299,432 of JAJJWX010004605.1, forward strand.
CAATTGAGAGTCTCGAACTTGCGGGATAAACCAATAAGCCTGACTTTTTCCTGTCAATGCTCGCTCGAAGCTCTTTGATCACTTCCACGGGGAAGTTAAATCAATTAGAAGAGTAAGGCCAGTGGCTAGATCAGCTAGGTAAGTTAGCTCTTAAAAAAAATTTATATCCCCTCAAAGGTCAGCTAGGAAGGAAGTTTACAAGTCAAATGATTTCAATGTAATATCCTCTTTCACTGCTCATCGGCTCTAGATAAATGGACTATTGGAAGCAGGACAGATTAGTGGGGGATGTTGGTGCCAAATACTTCTAGGCAAAGAATGTGACCTGGCATATGCCATCATTAAGGGTACCCGGGTACATCAATATTACTTAGCACCTAGCCTAAAGTTTCTTTCCCAGATCACTGCACTACGTATCATCCTAAAGTTTTAAAGAATAGGATGGCTCAATCAGCACTTAGGCAGCTCCTGACTTGACTAGTATACTTTTAGGCAGCCCTGCTTTGAGGGAGAGGCCAAAATTAGGATAGACTTCAGGGACATGATTTGGATAGGACGTCCGTGTTAGAGCATGTACTCCTTTGAGATATCATTTGGTCTTAGGATTGGTACTGACCAAGTGATCATAGGGAAAAAGGGTGCAAGTGTGATGAGAGGGCAGAGTTCCTTTGGGCAGATAGACACTTGTCTACAAAATCGGCTTCTTCCATTGGGAAGTCTCATCCATTGAATAAGTATACCTAGTAGCATAGTTCTTTCATACATCCATCGTGCGGAAAATCATATAGGAAAGGAAATCCAAGGTAAGGCAAAGGGATGAATCTAGTCTAGAGATCACATAGGGTCTTTAGAGGCCCTAGGCCCGCAACCAAGAACTTTAGTGACCAGCTTCTAAAATAAAAATGCATTAGAAGGCGAGGAGTATCGATGAGGCCAGTCAATGTGGTTGTAATCATTTTGCGCGTAATACATGGCACGAAGAAGTCTAAATCCGAGACTTTCCTTTCCTTTCTTTGCTTTTGCAATATGGAAAAAACAAACGCACAATAGAGCTCTTTTCGGCTTGCCGGGATAAACATGCATGGGAAAGGTTCTAAGCTAAGCTTCCTGAGAATGGCTATCATCAATAGCTTGCCCTTTCTTTTTAACCCATACCTCACACTGCGAAATATGATCGTCTTTTCTTGGTCCATCAGTTATAGGTTCGATTCCGGTAAATGGGCTATTCAACCTATCAGACATGAGAAAGCCGCGATCATAGATATAATATTAATTCTGAGCTATTCCTAATTACAGACCCAGTACTAGGCACAATTCGATGGAATTAGGAGTAGCTAGTTGGTGTTATGGTGATATTCCGAGATATGGTAACAACTATCATGTTATTTGTGATTTCTGAGCTATGGCCGTCCCTTTAGTTAATTGGTTCCTCAACTCCTGCAATCAAAATGGTTCCATCCACTTATATTGGTAGTGTCATCCTAAAGCACAAGTTTCTAGATTTCGGAGTTCATAAAGCACAATCTTTTTTTTTCTTGTTTTTTTTTATTTAACTAAAGGCATCAAACAAACTATACAAACATATAAATGTTCCCCCACACTTAAACTTTACATTGTCCTCAATGTAAAATTTAGTCATTCAAAGTAAAACTCAAGGTGGAAAATTCCGCAAATGATATGCAAAAACAAAGATAAAATGCTTAAAAATAAAAATATAAAGATAAAGATACAAAACTGGCGGGTTGCCTCCCACTTAGCGCTTGGTTTAAAGTCGTCAGCCCGACTTGCTCCTTGTTTGATAAGACTCCTTCAGAGGGAGTACTTCCACAAAGTTCACTCCTTCCACAACTTCAGAAGTAAAGTTCTCATAATATGGTTTCAGTCGGTATCCATTCACTCTAAACTCCTTTCCTATAGCTATGCTACGAATTTCTACTGCACCATGAGAAAACACATTAGTAACAACAAAAGGTCCAATCCAACGTGACCTTAATTTACCCGAAAATAATTGCAAGCGAGAATTAAACAAAAGCACTTTCTGCCCAACACAAAATTGTTTTCTAGAAATCATAGTATCATGAAATGCCTTAGTTTTCTCCTTGTAAATACGTGAGCTTTCAAATGCATCATTGCGAAGCTCTTCTAGCTCTTGGAGTTGCAACTTCCTTTGTTTTCCAGCACCATCCAACTCCATATTGTATTGCTTAATAGCCCAAAATGCCTTATGCTCAATCTCCACGGGTAAGTGACAATGTTTACTGTACACAATCCTAAAGGGAGACATCCCAATAGGTGTCTTGTATGCGGTTCTATAAGCCCACAAAGCATCATTAAGTCGCATGCTCTAGTCCTTCCTTGTTGGATTCACCGTTTTCTCTAGAATGGATTTCACCTCTCGGTTAGAAGCCTCATCTTGTCTATTTGTTTGGGGATGATTAGGTGTTGCAATCTTGTGCGATACATTGTACTTCTTCAACAAGCCTTGTAAGAAACTTTTTTTGAAGTGTGAACCCCCATCGCTAATTATGTCTCTTGGAATTCCAAACCTTGCAAAAATATTAGCTTGCAAAAATCTGAAACAACTTTGGAATCATTAGTTGGGGTGGATTTAGCTTCCACCCATTTCGAGTCATAATCAACAATAAGTAAGATATAAAAATTCCCATGGGAGTTGACAAAAGGACCCATAAAATCATACTTTATACATCAAAAACTTAAACAAATTGAATAAAAGTTTGTGGCATTTGATGTCGAGCACCTATATTTCCCGTTCTTTGGCACCTATCACAAGTTGTACAAAATGTATATGCATCCTTAAACAAGGTTGGCCAGTAGAAACCGCTTTCAAGTACCTTGTAAGCGGTTCTTTTACTCCCAAAATGTCCTCTGCAAGCATAGGAGTGACAAAAATACAAGATGGAGTTATATTCATATTTGGGAACGCACCTTCGTATTACTTGGTCGCTGCCATGTTTCCATAAGTATGGATCATCCCATATATATTGGTTTCCTAACCTCTTAAGTTTGTCCCTCTCAGCACGAGACAAGTTCTTTGGGATTTGTTCAGACACCAAGTAATTCATAATATCAGCATACCATGGATCCGCAAAGGAAAGTGAGTATAGTTGTTCATACGGGAAACTTTCACACAAAGGGATAGCTTCCTTTTCTACAGCAAGATGGCTCAAGTGATCCGCAATGGTGTTCTCAATTTCTTTCTTGTCCTTGATTTCAATATCAAACTCTTGTAAGAGTAAAATCCATCGTATAAGCCTTGGTTTCGCCTCTTTCTTTGTAACCAAGTACCTAAGTGCTGCATGATCTGAAAAGACAACAACTTTTGTACCAATTAGATAAGAGCGGAACTTTTCCAAAGCAAAAACAATAGCTAATAATTCTTTTTCAATGGTAGTGTAATTTTGCTGGGCCTCATTTAACGTTCTAGAAGCATAATAAATAGCATGAGGTATCTTCCCCACATGCTTCCCAAGCACCGCACCAACCGCATAGTCACTTGCATCACACATGAGATCAAAAGGCTTTCTCCAATCCGATGGTTTAATGATAGGGGCTGAAATCAAAAGTTCTTTCAAAAGATTTCAGCAACTTTTCCATACTTGACCCCTGATTTTGAGGTTTTTGTTGTTGTGGTGGTTGATGAAATTGTTGTCGCGGCTGGAATTGTTGTTCTTGAGGTTGAAATCCACTCAAATAGTTGAAGTTAGGTTGTTGAACCGCTCCTTACTTGTTCGCATAGCTAAAATTGGGGTGATCTCTCTATCCCGGATTGTAAGTGTTTGAATATGGATTATACCGTCTTTGCTGATTTGGAAAGATCACGTTAGCTTATTCATTGACGTCTTCATACCCATGAGGAGAACTTGGTATAACGGCTGCTGCAACTTGTTGCATCATTGTTGTCATGTTACCCATTTGTTTACAAAGTTCTTCGACCTCACTCACTTCATTTACTCTCCTAAGAAGCACATCCGAACCACGACTCAAGAATTGTTGGGAGTTTGATGCCATGTTTTCAATCAACTCTCTAGCTTGTGCCACCGTCTTGCTCACTAGTGCACCACCACCCGCGGCATCAAGAAGATTCATATCACTTGATTGGAGTCCTTCATAGAAGTATTGGATGATCATAGCGTCACTGAATTGGTGGTGAGGGAAGCTTGCCACCAATCTCTTGTATCATTCCCAACACTCATATAAAGATGCTCCCACATTTTTCTTCATCCCACAAATCTCCTTGCGAGTTTGAGTAGCCTTTGATGCATGAAAATATATATTTAAGAAGAGTTTCTTCAAACCATTCCATGTTGTGACACTTCCGGGAGGCAAATAATACAACCAATCCTTAGCACTATCCGCCAAAGAGAATAAAAAAACTTTCAACATTGCACCATCCACCTCAATATCCGCTGGAAGCATAGCAGTGGCAATGGTGTGGAAGTCCATAAGATGCTTATTTGGGTCTTCATTCACCATGCCATGGAACTTTGGTAATTATATAAGCAACCCCGTCTTGATCTCGAAAGTAGAATTTGTTTGAATACACCCATGTTGTGTATCCAGCTTGTGAGAATCCAAGTCCTTGAGTGTATGATTTGCATCACCCATTGCTTCTTCTTCTTCTTCTTCTTCAAAATGTGGTTCTTGTTCAACCGAAACCTCTTGTTCAACAACTTCTTCCTCTACTTCCAAGTCTAGTTCTTCCGCCTCGTCTACTCTTGCTTGGAGTATTGTTCCTTCACGAGTAGTTATCCCGCACCTTCGATAATTCCAATTCTTGGGAGCCAGGGATTAGTACCTGAAAAAAAATTCTCACAAACTAAGTCAGAAAAACGAAACAAGAAATATGAAGCAAAGATAAAAGCAAAAATAATAAAAAGAAACTAAAAACTATATAACAAGCCGAATGCCTCCCCAGCAGCGGCACCAAATTTGATCGGTTGTCAGCCGAGCAAAAATAATTCACTTCCTCACTCAACTAGATATAAATATTGAAAAAGAGGGGGTATAACAACCTCACCCAATATTTCAATTATAAATCTGTATGGACAACTCCGAGTTGTTTTCTAGAGAATCAACTAGACAAAATCAATAGAAAATACTCAAGGAGTTATTATCTCAATACCTCGATTTGATTTAATCAAGAAAATATGATTCGCGAGTCCAATCAAAGAGAGATAACTTGGATGGTACCAAAGACCAATATCCAAGTGTTAATCGATTTAAATCAACAACCAATAGGTCGGATATTCTAATCGATTGAACAATGCACAACCTGTATTATTTTAATTATATAACAAAATATAATGCGGAATAGAAATAACACATACACCAGAATTTTGTTAACGAGGAAACCGCAAATGCAGAAAAACCCCGGGACCTAGTCCAGATTAAACATACACTGTATTAAGCCGCTACAAACACTAGCCTAGTACAAATTAACTTCGGTCTAGTTGAACCCCAACGAATATCACATTGATCAAAGGCACAATTATGCTCCTATGCCTCTGATCCCAGCAGGATACTGCACACTGATTCACTTAGATGATCTCATCCACAACCAAGAGTTGCTACGACCCAAAGTCGAAGACTTTAATAAACAAATTTGTCTCACACAGAAAAGTCTACAGGTAATAGATAAATTCGTCTCCCACGAATAAACCTATGAGTTTTGTTCCGTCTTTTGATAAATCAAAGTGAACATGAACCAATCGATAAAACCATACTTATATTCACGAAGAACATCTCAGTTTCATCAATCAACTCACAATAAACTTAATCGACGCAACAAAGAAGATTATTGAGGAATCACAAAAAATGAGACGAAGATGTTTATGACTACTTTTATCTTGCCTATCGAAGATAGAAATCTCAAGAAAATTATTACAATTATACTCGTATGATAGAAATATCAAGATTAGATCTCACAACTACAAGAAAAGTATTATCGTCCTGGCTTCACAATCCCAATGAAGTCTTTAAGTCGTTAACCTGGTTTTAGAAGAAGAAAATCAAAGGTTAAAGGAGAATCGACTCTAGCTTTAGCAAACTAGTATCACACAGAATGTGTGGGGATTAGGTTTCCCAGTTGCTAGAGTTCTCCCTTATATAGTCTTTCAAATTAGGGTTTGCAATCAATGTTAACTTAGTAACAAAGCATTCAATATTCACCGTTAGATGAAAACCTGATTAGATACAAGCTAATATCTCTCAACCATTAGATCAAAAACTTAGCTTGTCATACACACATGTACTTAACGTTTTGAGTTCGTGTAACCGTACCCAAATGTGTACAATGGTTGGTTCAATATTAGTCAACCAAATGGTTAGACAAATGATAACTTTCATATCAACCATATTCTTCTTCACCATAACTAGTCCAAATGACTCAAATGAACTCGTTAGAGAGTTGTTGAGTTGATATGAGATCTCAAGTACTACAAGATACACAATTGAATCAAAAACGATGTGATTCACTCGAATCATTTCATGAACTATAAAGCCATGGTTTGCAAAAGCATTCCTTAGTAATTTAGAATAAGTTCATGAACAATGTTTTCAGACATAACCTCTTGAGTTCGCGGACTGAGTTCGCAAACTCAAGATAACCGGCTGAAGTTATAAACTCCAGCAGAAATTCTCAGGTTCGAGAGCTTCTATCAGTTCGCTGACTGGGTTTGCAGACTGAGTTGCTTCTCACGTTTCATTTCCACTTGACCAACAAAGTTCGCAAACTTCAGTTCAAGTGCTAAGGACTTATACATATATGTGTTGCCACAACAATGTTTATATCCCCCAATAGTTATATAGTCTAAACTCTCATTTCAATCATTGAAACATTCTCAGAGGGAATTATATAGTTGTTATTCACAAACTATTTTTCGTCAGAGAGATTTCCAAAATGATTGAAACATAACATGACTTTCGTCACTAGGCAAAGATGAACTTGGCTAAAGCGAAAGCTTTACCAACACCCATTTTGAGAAATAGATAAACAAGATATACTCAGCTCGAAATATCACATGTGCATATTCTTAGTATATATAGATAAACGACTTTTGTCTCAAGATAGGAGATAGAGTAGATAGACTTTTAAGTGATAGATAAGTTCAAGTCTCCACATACCTTTTAGTCGATGAAGATCCACTGGTTCCTTGAGTAGTCCTTCGTCTTGTATGATGATCGCCATGGAGTTCTTGAGCTCAACTACACTCTCCATCCTAGTCTGAGACCTTAGCTATAGTAGACTAGAAATCAAGACTATATAGTTTTGATCACTAAGATTGAAAAACATGCTTGAGATAGCAACGCATGCGAGTTTGACCGAGTAGTGCTCTAACAATCTCCCCCTTTGTCAATTTTAGTGGAAAAACTATTAATACATATGGAATACAAAAATTATATAAATAAACTTTATAGCTCCTATTCCACATGCCTAATCTTCAACAATACTCGAAATCTTCGTCACTTCTAAGTAGTCCAATGATCCCAAAGGTTGTAAGTTTAGTATCATCATTGTTGAAAATCCGTAGCTAAAACAATGAGAAAAGCATTAGTTCTCAATCATTGTTATACACTGTCATAGTATTATTACAAAGCGTCAAAGTCCAATTGCATCACAACTTCAACAACAATACTATGGTGATACTTCACTCCCCCTTAGTCAATACTCCATCTCACATGGAAACCACTCCCCCTTACATAATGATCTGAAAACCATATGTATTTGTAGTGTGAACTACAATTAATTCTCCCCCTTTTTGTCAATAAAATTGGCAAAGGTACAAGAACGGGATCCTAATGAAATTTCCGTAAGAGACATTTCATGACCAAATGTAAATGTTCTATCATCTTGTTTAGATGCAATCATAAAGCCGAGGCTAAAACCATTCATCAAGGAGTTTATAAAGATACAAGATAACCTTTAAAAATTCCACAGCTACACTCCCCACAAAGATTTGGAAATTAAGCGCAAGTTCAAAATAACTCTCCCCCATAAGATGTCATTCCCTAAGGAACAACAAGAGCGACCTTAATTTCAAGAGAAAAGAAGGATTTCTTTAGACTTATCAAATTGCATACAAGTATGAATTTGGAATCCAAAATATTCAATCATATTAACCAAAGCGAATCAAGATTAATTTGACTCAATATGCTCAACACAAGTAAACTTATGGAGACTTAATTCATCAATTAGATTATTTACAAGAGAACCCATAAATATTCTAACATGATTACACAATTAAACTAATCAAAAGGTAATCAATTCAATTGTCCACACTTGAAATGAGAAAAATCTATGGAGTGCTAACTAAATAATCACACAAGATGATTGATTTAGTTCATTTGGGATCAACATAAGAGATTATGGAACCCCGACTAAGATTATCATAGGAAATGACAACCTTAACCGTACATGTACTCAACATGAGAGAACTCATGGAATACAAACTAAATAACCACACAAGTTGATTAATTTAGTTATTAATGCTCAACATATAACATCTCATGGAACAACCAACCATGCCAATAAGAAATCGACTTAGTTGTATCGTGATCAACATGAGATACACAATGGAACCTTCACGGTAATACATAATAATATGGAACAATTAAGCTCTATACCGTGGATAACAAACAAGGACCTATTTTATTTTTCCATCACAAAGTGACATAATAGACTTTATCCTTGAATCACAAAAGATTTTAACCTATCTTACATCAATAATTGACTATATAGGCTTAACTTTTGTGTTTTTCCAAAAGTCCATTAATTCCTTTATCAATATTTGCATACCAATACGTGAACGACTTTACTTTTGACAAAATATGGGATAATCAAGTTCACAGACGTAAACATACAAATCCCATCAAAATATTGCAATATATAAAACCATAAAGATTAATACTCCAACCATCATCTTCCAAACGACTTTAGAATTTAAACCAATAAATCTAAAAACAAGAAGATGAAATCATTGGATATAGCTATGTGTAATCACAATTTTTGCTATTCCAAAACACTAGTTATTCTTCTAAATAAAACAGAAAACATAGAAGATTTACTAGACATTAAGATCTTTGAAGAATTCATTATCGTCCCCGAACTTCTTGTTGTCAACACCCATTGGAACATAGGGTTCATTAAGAAAGGAGTTTATATCAATGAACCTTCTTGGTTGCTGTTGTAGAACCAGAGCCTTCTGAATCTCATGAGTCTTATACACAAAAGCCTTTATTGGTTGAATCTCCTTTTGCAGATCCTTCAACACTTCAAGAACATCAGAAAAATTCTGAGAATTTGAAAGAACAACTATTGGCTTCCTCGTATTCCTTCTTTTTCTTTTCAAGGTTGGAGGCAATGGAGATTTTTATTTTTCCTTCATGATTGATGGCTTAACAATCATATTACCTTCTTTTTCATCAGAAGACATCATTCTTGGAGCTTCCATATGGGTTTGTGAGAGGAATTCACAATTAGCTCAACAAGTAGTCTTAAGATAAAGAGAGGTTTTAGAGAAGGAAAAGGAATGTATGGTTCAAAACCTAAAACAGGTTCGTGGACGATCAACTCTTATCCCTATAAAGAGCAGAATTGTCGATAATACCCTTTTTCTTTTGTTTGATAGACAAAAATAAGACAAAACTTAGAAAAGAAGAAACAAAACTTTTTTTATAGACTGAGAGGTACAAAATCATTATCTCTTTTGATCAGGCACATGAGACAAGATTTTAAACACAACACAATTAAGTTGTGCTGTGGTGAACAACAATTTGTCCACCAATTTCCTCTTAAGGAGAATCCACAGACCTCTGTCTATCAAAACGATTTGACCATATTTTCTTTTCAATGGTCTTGATTTATCCTTCCAAACTAACTTCCTAGACGAAGATAAAATCCTACATACCTCTGCGGTCTTCTGAGCAAGTTTAAGCTTTCTTGCTAGATGATTTTCTATTCGTTGAAGTTTGTTGACATGCCTTTTCTTGTGTTTGAACTTGTAACACCTTGAAAGTTCATGACCTTTTAATGAACAATATGAGCACGTCACATTTGGATAATAACCAGGCTTCTGAATTGTGCAGGCGGCTAGGCACATAGTGTATCCTAAGATATTATAAACAGTGTTTCCAAGAAAAGGGTCAACTTTTTCTTCCAGAGCGGTTGGATTATCTTCTGAAAGAATATCAAAATTGATATATGTATTGCTACAATTATCAAAATCAGTATTTTCTCCAAAAAGTGCAACACTTGATTTCTCATCTTTATTTGAATCATAGTCGTCGAACATTTCATCAAGAGTTGCAGCAAGACCTTTGTTCCCAGTGTATTTTCTCTGATTTGGACACTCGTTTGCAAAATGACCAAATCCTTTACACTTAAAACACTGAGGCATATCCTCATCATCAGTTTTATCAATATCCCTGTTTTTAGGAGGAACACGATTATGAGGTTTGACTGATTCCGTGGGCTTATCTCTGGAGAACCGTTTACTTCTCTTCAAAATAAGATCCCTAAACTATCTTGTGATCATCGAGACCGATTTGTCAAGATCTTCATCTGATGAATCTATCTCAGAGTGATCATCTTCAGAGATATACACTTTTTTAGTTTTATCAAGTAATTTAGTGTCCTTAAGTGCTTTGAACGCAACATCCTTAGCCTTGGATGAAAGTTCGTGATCAAAGATCTTAAGCTTACCAACCAGCGTGTTTCTGGAGAGATTATCTAGGTTATTTCCCTCAACGATGGCATGATTTTTAGCATCGTATCTAGATGGCAGTGATCTAAGAATTTTCATCACAATGTCCTTTTCAGGATTAGTCTTACCCAATGCAAAAGATGCATTAACAATTTCAAACACTTTGTGATTAAACTCATCAAATGTTTCTTCATCTGCCATACGAAGGTTTTCCCAATCGGAACTAAGGCTTTGAAGCCTAGCTTTATTTTCACTGGTGTTTCCTTCAAATACGGTTGCTAAGTGTTGATGGTGGATTTTCATTTAAGGCTAAGATTGTAGAAGCCAAAAATTATGCGCTAACATCTTGTAAAAGATAAGGCCATTAATAAGTGATGGAGACTCCTTCACTTTACTAATTAACCTAGAATGGAGCATGTGGAAACAATCCCATTATGTGAATAAAATACATGAAGTTCATCCAGGTTGGAGCATGTAGTAACAATCCCATATACCCTGTGAATTTACAGCATTATTAATTAATGCGCAACCAACCTTGTATTTCCTGTACTCATTATCAGTGCGGCATGACGACTGAGTGTTGCTCTCATCATAGAAACACGAATCTCCAAGCATTATAATGAAAGCATGTACGAAATACCCGTACAGGCTGCAACTCTAGGTGTGTTATACTAGCCCGATTGAGCCGCTCTCGGTGTGTTATACTAGCCCGATTGAGCATCCGGACTGACCGTATCAGTATGGATATGATCACGACCCATCCAACTCCACCAGCATGATTGGATGGCCCAGATCGATTCCATAACCCCCAAGCAGGTATGGAATATCCGCTGCTGAACCAATGCGGACCCCGCATGGTCGGCCACCCCAAAAGATTGGCCTATCTTTCCAAAACGTCCAAACCATAGCAGTATGGACGGATAACCCTAAGTTAGGGTTTGCGGTACATTACATGTGTCACAAAACAGTCTCAACCATCCATCTTCGCAGGTATAGATGGAGGGTGCATATGTAGATTCAAAGGGCATGGAGTATGTCAACACAATCACTGTGGGCCCACCTATATACCTGACCGATCGGTCAGGACCAACTATAGTTGGTCGTCCTTGTTCGTGCGATCCAATATAGGTACAACACACGGCCGGCAATACCCTGATTAGGGTTTATGTCACGATCATAAGCGTCCATTTTCTCCTGATCATACGAATGGTCCAGGAATAGGCTAAGCATGTCCGGTAAGTATCAACACGATTAATTCAGGCCCACCTATCTCTACACACAATTGGCCAAGATCGAACTCTCTTTTTCTCCTCGGTTCGCGCGCCTCCAACATGCGTGGTCGCTCCTTCCAAATTGCAAACTAATCTCAACCGCTCGATTTCGCCGGACGAATTGAGTGGCTTAGATCATGTTTTCATCGGACGATAAGGCATAGGCGTGAACACAAGCCTACCACCTACACACTGGAGCAATCGGCCAAGATCAACCAAGCCTGATCGTCTTGGAACGCCCGCCCGAATTTGGTACGGTGTGCGGCTTTTGCGGCACCAGTTTACTATCGCAAATTGATCTCGACCACTCAACTTCGCCGGATAAATTGAGTGGCCCAGATCACACTTCCATGGGACAGTGAGGTATGAACATGTGTACCGGGATGCCGTCAGCATACATGACCGACCGGCCATACCAAAACCATGTCCCAAGCTTGGATTCGACCAAGCTGGAAAGTGGTGTTTGCGCACTTTTTCCTAAAACCCTAATTTCATGAACGGTCGCAAATGAGTGTCTCGAATGTCATCTCGTCCGTCCAACTTCACCGGCTTGGTTATACAACCCTGGTCAGGAGTTAATTGGTCAGTGCGGAGTCATGGTGATCATCATCCACCACTCTACCACACCATGTGGTCGGTCAAGGAAGGACTTGCTTGCTCAACCTCCAGATCATCACATGAAGTAGTCTGGATATGAGACTACTTTGAGACTCTCAAACAGCGATGCTTCATACATGCTGAATATACTCGATGCAGTACCTGCATACTATACACACGATACTTTACAAGTATCAATTTCCTAAATAACGTAGCATTACATGCTACTTTATGTGGGTCCCACGATCCACACGTTCAAGACATCAATCATGTCACAAACTGGGGGATACATACTAGGGTATTGGTCTGGCGGTTTACAGCGTGCAACGTACAACGCGCCATCACAAGAACGTGTCAGGAATACATGGACGGTTAGTGATGATGGGAGAAGTGGGCAAGTCTGGTCGTGTGACACTAACACACTACTCCACTACTCCATCACTCCACTTTCTCCACTTCGCACGAGATACGAAGGTTAGGCTAAACGACTTGTATAAATAGGTTTTCCGCCCTATTTTTCAACAAGAACAGAACAAGACGAGATAACAGAGGAAAGTGTTGATACAATCGTATTCAAAAATCGGAACTGATAGCTTACATCCTGCAAGCCAGTTCATCTTTCTGATACAAGTCATACATAGCCAACGCCTTCACAATCTAAACACATTCTTCGCTTCCCTCACTAAGATCAACCCCATCTCCTAAACTTTGTGACCGAAACAAGTCTGGAACGGCCATTTCTTGGTTTACGCCGGACTTGCACAGATTGATCTCTCGCATCTACAAGCACCCACCGCGCAGTGCATTTGTTTAAGGTTTAGATTCATTCCTCATCCACACACCCCAAATTACCAAAATCGGCAGGAATAGTTTTCACCCATAAACAATTGGTGACCACAGTGGGAGGTTAATCTCTCGGTTGTAAAGTCAATTTCTTCGAAATCCGATTCAATTTCATCAATTTCAAAAAGGGTAGATCTTAGAACCAATTCAATCAGTAATTTATTTCAAGATGGTGGAACTCAGGTCAGGATCAACAATCAATTCTGATGGATCTAGTGTGGATAACACTCCCGGTGTCGATGTACCTATCAATGGAGCTGCCATGGTCAATACATCTTGTGGAGCCGTCACTTCTATCACCAATGCTAGAAGAGCAAGATATATTCCATTAGGTGTAACGCCTCCCATCACCAGAGCCAGAGCCAGAGCAGACGTGAATCCCGGCATCTCCTCAAGTGTAACGCCTCCGGTGGTCACCAGAGCAACAACTTTCATTCCTTCATCAGGACGTGGAGCCGGAGGGACGAGAGGAGGACCACCGCCCATTACCATTTCAGACTTTATGGAGAAGCATGAAGTCTTGGCTAAGACTCAAACGGATATGGCCGCAACTCAGAAAGAGGTACTCACTTTTCTTAAGACATTAACTGATCGATTGCCACAAGAGTCGCGGCATCCACTGAAGCCAACAATTCAACGCACCGGAGAAGGTATTTTAGCGGCGCGGACCTACATGGACCTGATCAAAGAAGCGACATCAGATATGAGCAGTCTTGTCATGAAGACTCCCATACTGGGGACTGATCCTCACAACGATCCTCCTCAAGTCAATAGTTTCACTATGAACCAGAGGCTGGTGGATCGGGTAGCGTTTTCTCTAGTGAAAAGTTTATGAGAACTTTTACACCTCTCGAAGAATCAGCGCGCGGAGATATTTTGCTGAAATCAACGCGAGGAAGGTCACAATCGTGCCCTACATGTCACTGCACGCATCAAGGATTCAGAGTTAAAGACGGCCCTTATCGACACAAGAGCGTCTTCGAGTGTGATTGCTTTCAAGACTCTCAATACTTCCAAGGTTATCCCAGGCAAGGTCGTACAGAAGCCTACCACAATGAATAATTTCTAGGGAAACCAAACCAGCACATACGGGAGAAGCTCCACGGAAAGAATTAGACAAGTTCGTTGTTTCCCACTCCCTACGTGGGCGTCAATTCAGGAAGAAGACCGGAATGCATCATTGAGGGATAAAACCCACGATGCATCTTTGATGACAAATCATTCTTCTCTATCATGTGAAGCCACGACACACGTTCACACGAAGAGGGAATGAACTTTTGTGGCGAGTCATGACCAGAAAAGGAAAACGGTATACCGACGCTGCCATTATCAATTAGCAGGGGAGACTGTTACCCAGTCTATCCACCCAATATAATTCTACAACAGCAATGAACCACAAGAACAAGTGCTAGATGCTCCACAATATCTGCAAGATGGTACCAACTCCATAACTGATGAGATTAAAATCGTTGAGTAATCTCTTATGCCTATCTCCATCCACTCAACCTTGTGTACGGATAAACGGACGAAGCTCGTGGAACTTCTCAAAAAGTACCAGGGCATATTCGCTTGGAGATATGTAGAAATTCCGGACTTAAATGAAAATTGGTCACCCATCATCTACATGTCATACCTGGATCCAAGTCGGTTAAATAGTTACAGTTCAGACACGAGGAAAATGGATAGATCAAGTGATGTATAGACTTCAGAGACTTGAACATGTGTTGCTCCAAAAACGATCCTCATCTACCTAACATCGACATGTTAGTAGATACAACCAGCGGGCACGGCATGTTCTCCTCCATGGATAGATGTAGCGGCTACAACCAGATAAGGATGTATGAGCATGACGCAAGTAAGATAGCTTTTCGAACTTTTATATGAAATTTTTATTATACCATATTGCCATTTGGTTTAAAGAATACCGGTGCAACGTATCAACGCTCTATGATGGTAATCTTCCACTGGAGACGATACCTCAAGGGAGCAACCTCAAGAAGATAACGATATCCACGCGTCATATCGAGCAAGATTCGGGCGAGTCACTCTATCAGACAGTGGTCGAACACGATCCGGGCGAGTCACTTTATCAGACAGTGGTACATGTCTATCATGATATGTTGGAGAATCTGCGCTTTTGGTCATCCTCTGTAGCTGTTGAACGCTCATATACAACAATATATGCCCTGATAAAAAGAATCAGGCCTGCCGGTAATGAAGAGCCTCATAATGTTCGTAGGGGCATATATCTCACTAACAGGCGATACAACCTTCAGCCTTCTATAAGCAGTTCCCTGAAGCAGCAAGAGGAAAACCACCGAGATACAACATCCTGCGCATCCGCCAACTCCAGTACCACATGCACGACTCCCACAATGATGAAACGACATCCAAAATATTCCATATCTGGCTCGACAACAACCACTATGAACAAACCATGTAAACCACGCTTGGGGACTGGCTTAGCATGAAGTTCCTTCACCGCCAGTCAAGGAATTCTTCAACACGAGAGAGATGGTCAGTCAAGAAGCATGGAATTCTCAAGGGTAAATCGAACTGAAGAGGAATCCACTTCAACGCTCCCTCTAGCAGAAGCTGCTTCAATGGTCTATTCAAGAGCCGCCTCAACGCTCTCTCCGGGACCCACGTTCGCTTCAGAATCCTGCTTCAACACTCTCTCCAAGATCCACCTCAACGTTCGCACTAGAAGCCACTTTAACATCCTCTCGAGCCATTTCAACACTCAAGCTACATCAATAATCTGCGCTCTGGTCAAGTTATCTTTGATGTACTCATTGATCAACATACGTCTCATCCATCCTTCATGAGGGCCCAGCGGAGCATGAAAAACCTTGAAGTCGATAGGAGAAGGGTTATCTTGGGGAACGAATATTTTCATATAGTTGAAAGGGCGCGGTAAACAACTCATCATCAATGTTCGGCATATCTTTGAAGCTGTCAACACCTCCTGACTTGGCACCAACATTATCCCCAGAAGACATCTCAACATGAGTTTTTTTTTTCATTATACAATAAAAGACATAAGTCAGTACTTGTATAAAAATGCGTAAGATATGTAGTCACACATGACAGAACACACATTCATGTTGGAGTACACAAGGCTGGTATTGGATCCAAACACCGGTATTGATCAACTTATAAGTCCGGTATTGCTCAAGTTTCAAGTCCGGTGTTGATCATGTCACAAGTCCGGTATTGTTTAAGTTTCAAGTCCGGTGTTTATCAAGTCACAAGTCCGGTATTGCTCAAGTTTCATGTTCGGTGTTGATCAAGTCACAAGTCCGAAATTGCTCAAGTTTCAAGTCTGGTATTGATCAAAGTCACAAGGCTGGTATTCGAATAAAATAGGCGCACGCAGCAGAGCCAGTTTTCAGTCGAAACACAAGGTCGACGTTCATCCAAGCACCCGGCGGGTCCCACGTGATACCATCCCCATATTGGTCGAAGCAGGCACAGCCGGCCCCAAGCAAAGCAGGCACGTGGAACGCAGTGGACCCACATTTAACCGAAGTAGGCGCATGATGAGTCCCACGTTCAACCGAAGCAGGCACATCAATCCCACGTTCGATCAAGCAGGCGCAGCAGTCCTACGAACGAAACAGACGTAACAGTCCATCGAAGCAGGCAAGACCGACATCATGCTAGGGGAACACTCGCCTGGACGCCTCTTGAACGTGACATGCTCCAAGGACAGGATGACACGTCTCTCTTGGTAACATCTAACTTTGTCTCATAAGCTTTGTCTTTAACTGTCACCATCTCATGCCTACCCCACAATAGTGTAATCATTATGCGCTAGGCAGGGGACTTAATGTTGATGGTGGATTTTCATTTAAGACTAAGATTGTAAAAGCCAAAAATTATGTGCTAACATCTTGTAAAAGATAAGGCCATTAATAAGTGATGGATACTCCTTCACTTTACTAATTCACCTAGAATGGAGCATGTGGCAACAATCCCATTCTGGGAATGAAATACACGAAATTCATCCAGGTTGGAGCATGTAGCAACAATCCCATATACCCTGTGAATTTACAACATTATTAATTAATGCGCAACCAGCCTTGTATTTCCTGTACTCATTATCAGTGGGGCATGACAACTAAGTGTTGCTCTCAGCATAACAACACAAATCTCCAAGCATTATAATGAAAGCATGTACGAAATACCCATACAGGATGAAACTATCGGTGTGTTATACTAGCCCGATTGAGCCACTCTCGATGTGTTATACTAGCTCGATTGAGCATCCGGACTGACCGTATCAGTCTGGATATGATCACGACCCATCCAACTCCACCAGCATGATTGGATGGCCCAGATCGATTCCATAAGCCCCAAGCAGGTATGGAATATCCGCTTCCGAACCAATGCGAACCCCGCATGGTCGGCCTCCATAAAAAAATGGCTTAACTTGCCAAAACGTCCAAACCATAGCAGTATGGATGGATAACCCTAAATTAGGGTTTGCGACACATTACATGTGTCACAAAACAGTCTCAACCATCCATCTTCGCAGGTATCGATGGAGGGTGCAGATGTAGATTCAAAGGGCACGGAGTATGTGATAGGTGTGTAAAAACACCTCTCTAAGTATCGATTGGTTGTGCTTTCTTAGCTAGTTTTCGTGTGAAATTGTATTATTAGGTATCTTTTATATTTTTTATGGGAATTTTGGAGCTTATTCCCAGAAAGAACAAGAAATCATCCAATTGGCTTAAAAAGAGAGACGGAATTATCATTGCATGGGAAACCACTATCGGCAGTTATGTGGGCGTTAGAAAGGAAAAAGATGCTGAAATGAATGGCATCTGTATGCACCGTTAAAACTCATGGGAGGAAGTAGCAGTAGCAAAACTGGAGATTAAAAGAGAATTCATATTCTCTTGGCATTAAAAATGTTGGGTGCACTAATGGGCTTATTTGCACCGTCCTGGTTTACAAGTGCTGGGATTAAAGACATACTCTCAATCAGTTGGACCCTGTAAAAAGTGTTATACTTAACACATCTGAGTGAACTTATGGGGCACATTCAGCTGGATATCCTCGACTATTCTGCAGTTCTCACTTTTGGTCGATGATGAAAGCTTTTCTGAGGCCAACTGGCCAAGAATGAGGTGGTAAGAGATCGAGACCAAGTTGAGCTTGGTATTGGATGGAGATAATGTGATGCTTGCATGATAGTGGTTGAACGAATTAGGTTAGCTGAACGACGATGGACACGGACTTGGCTTGATGCTACAGTATGGCAGCACCGTTGGTTGATGGCAGTGATGTTGGAACGGATTTTGGAAACAAGAGTGAACTCGATTATTGGCTAGAACAGTCTTAGTGATAGTCGATGGACGATGAAGCTCTCTGCCAATATTATGGAGTTGTTAGCAGTGAGGATAAGAGCGATCTAGGAAGATTTTACTGCCGGTGTTGGAGGAGCCAAGGTGACGAGATGGGTACTGATGCTGCTCACAGGTTAATGGTGACACCAACATGGTCGAGATTAGCTGATGATAATGATGGCTTTCATGCATGGAAGGTGCAGTGATGAATCTTGAGCTCGAATGGATCTTTGTTGGTCACTGTCACTACCCATTATTTCCGTTAGTGGATTTGTTTGTTGTATAGAATGGGGAGATAATTGACGCCAGTTATGATGAACTAGTGTTGCCGTCACTGGAGGCGATGTGAATGAGGAGTTAGAGCATGGTAGTTGATGGAGTTTCGGTTTGTTGGGTCAAGCACTGTAAGGAGAATTAACGTTCGTCGACAGCAGCGTCTGGAGAAGCTGACGAAGAAGAATACAGCCACGGGAGATTAGCAGTGATGGCTTGTACCGTGAAGAATGAGCAAAGATGTGAACAGGTGCTGGAGTGCATGGCAGCTGTGACGATGGCGGACAGAGTTTGAATGGAGAAGCTAGGGGGCTTTGCTCTGAAAAGAAGATTGAATGAGAGCTGGGACTGTTGGCTGTGATTAATCGGTAAAGAATGGTGACTGGTGGTGGTCTGGAGTTTGATGAGGACGAGAATGGAAGTGATACTTTCCAACCGTACATAATCACAGTTGAACTTACGGAGCATTGTCCCAACCATATTTAAACACATATACTAGGTTGTCAGTCTCATATATCTGACAAGCCATTAATGAGAAGATGGGATGTACTTGGGCATTTAATCCCAGTTTCTGCTTGCGGAGTTCATAAAGTGTGAGCCTAGTTTATTTTGTTTGCCAAGCTTAGAACGTGACCAGCCTTGACCGTGAGTTTGAAGAAATGGGCTCAGGTGTATTTGGGCTGAGTTGAAATGAAGGAAATGAACTGGGCTTCTGTCTAAGCAGCACAGGCCCAATAGGCTTTTGAGCCAAAATACTTACACGAACAGCAGCTGGCCGTGACTTTGGGTTTTGGCAATATTTGGCCGTGAGTTTGTGACCTACTTTTGCATGGGGGTTTGATGCCCGGGACACTCCTATTTTTTGCTAGGTTTTCTAGTTTTGTTCAAGAGGAGGTGCACTTTCCTATTTTTGCTAGGTTTTCTAGTTTTCTTCAGGAGGAGGTTACAAAACTCTATATATAGAGAACCCTAGGCAGAATTTTACATATCGATATCATAAATCTTCTTGACACATATATTCTTTTCACCGTTTTTCTCCCCCTTAGGGGGGAGAACTATCTCTTTTCTATTTTTATTGTAAGGATGAATTCAAAGTTCTAATTGTGAAGATCAATTAATTGCAAGTTTGTTTCAAGTTTTAAATTGATTCATTGTGGATTGTTTTTATTATATCGAAGGTTTATGATTGGTTCTTAGATTGGTTTGGGTGCGCAACCAGATTAGTTTATTAATCATTCTAATGCTAGTAGAAAGGTGAGTCGACCCGTAATTGTCTCTTATCTCCTACACAAGTAGAAATCGCAAGACCTTACGAAGGGATTCTGTGGAGCAATTGCGAGTAAAGGCAACACCAGTAAGTGGACCGAGCGTACTGAGTTTTACTGCTGGGATCAAACCTAAATTCACAAATATTAATGCGTTCTTGGAATTACATCTTGTAGTCGAGCGCTTCCGTGTCAAGGTGGTTCTTTTGAATAGAATCCGGTAGTCGAGCGCTTCCGTATTCGGTGATATATGGAGTTTTTGGGGATTGCTCAGCGTACCTGCTTTCCTACGGTTGGTGACAAGTGTTTCAAACAAGAGATAAACGGGTACAATGTTGAGTTAACGGTTAGTAACTGCGAAGGATTTCTTCAATATCTTTTTCTTTTTATCCTTCTTTATTATTTTCGCCGATTTAGATAACATATCAATTGCATTACTCTTCGTGGGAACGATCTCTTACTACCGCTATATTATATTTAATTAGTGGGAAATATATTTTTATTTTGTTGAGTAAACGACGCTCACCAAAATTGGCGCCGTTGCCGGGGAGTAATTGCTTATTGTTTGTTATTTGTTTTGTCTTAAAGGTTTTGTGGCTATATCTCTCGTAAGCCCTCACGAGACTATAACTCGTCCACTAGGGACACCTAGGGGTTTAAAGGCCTGTTATTCATGCTAAGAGTAACCATATCCTCACGACATGGAGTTGTATTTTATTTTTCTTTCGTTTTGTTTGCTCGAGGACTAGCAAAGTTTGGGTGTGGGGGAATTTGATAGGTGTGTAAAAACACCTCTCTAAGTATCGATTGGTTGTGCTTTCTTAGCTAGTTTTCGTGTGAAATTGTATTATTAGGTATCTTTTATATTTTTATGGGAATTTTGGAGCTTATTCCCGGAAAGAACAAGAAATCGTCCAATTGGCTTAAAAAGAGAGACGGAATTATCATTGCATGGGAAACCACTATTGGAAGTTGTGTGGGCGTTAGAAAGGAAAAAGGTGCTGAAATGAATGGCATCTGTATGCACCGTTAAAACTCATGGGAGGAAGTAGCAGTAGCAAAACTGGAGATTAAAAGAGAATTCATATTCTCTTGGCGTTAAAAATGTTGGGTGCACTCATGGGCTTATTTGCACCGGCCTGGTTTACAAGTGCTGGGATTAAAGACATACTCTCAATCAGTTGGATCAAACCCTGTCAAAAGTGTTATACTTAACACATCTGAGTGAACTTATGGGGCACATTCAGCTGGATCTCCTCGACTATTCTGCAGTTCTCACTTTTGGTCGATGATGAAAGCTTTTCTGAGGCCAACTGGCCAAGAATGAGGTGGTAAGAGATCGAGACCAAGTTGAGCTTGGTATTGGATGGAGATAATGTGATGCTTGCATGATAGTGGTTGAACGAATGAGGTTAGCTGAACGATGATGGACACGGACTTGGCTTGCTGCTACAGTATGGCAGCAGCGTTGGTTGATGGCAGTGACGTTGGAATGGATTTTGGAAACAAGAGTGAACTCGATTATTGGCTAGAACAGTTTTAGTGATAGTCGATGGACGATGAATCTCTCTGCCAATATTATGGAGTTGTTAGCAGTGAGGATAAGAGCGATCTGGGAAGATTTTACTGCCGGTGTTGGAGGAGCCAAGGTGACGAGATGGGTACTGATGCTGCTCACAGGTTAATGGTGACGCCAACATGGTCGAGATTAGCTGATGATAATGATGGATTTCATGCATGGAAGGTGCAGTGATGAAGCTTGAGCTCGAATGGATCTTTGTTGGTCACTGTCACTACCCATTATTTCCGTTAGTGGATTTGTTTGCTGTAGAGAATGGGGAGATAATTGACGCCAGTTATGATGAATTGGTGTTGCCGTCATTGGAGGCGATGCGAATGAGGAGTTAGAGCATGGTAGTTGATGGAGTTTCGGTTTGTTGGGTCAAGCACTGTAAGGAGAATTAACGTTCGTCGACAGCAGCGTCTGGAGAAGCTGACGAAGAAGAATACAGCCACGGGAGATTAGCAGTGATGGATTGTACCGTGAAGAATGAGCAAAGATGTGAACAGGTGCTGGAGTGCATGGCAGCTGTGACGATGGCGGACAAAGTTTGAATGGAGCAGCTCGGGGGCTTTGCTCAGAAAAGAAGATTGAATGGGAGCTGGGACTGTTGGCTGTGATTACTCGGTAAATAATGGTGACTGGTGGTGGTCTGGATTTTGATGAGGCCGAGAATGGAAGTGATACTTTCCAACCGTACATAATCACAGTTGAACTTACTGTAGGTACTGAATATCGCAAGATAATAGTTCACGAGTATCAGGAGAAAAGAATTATAAAATGATACGATGATAGAAGAAGCGCGGAGAAATATGAAGTTTTGCGAGGATGAAGTAATTTTGCGAGTATGAGTTGCGATACTTCGCAATTCATATACAACTGTATAAGTTTTACTATAAATAGGAGTTCAAATGTAAAATTCGGGAGGTTCTTTTAGTGAGTGTTAGAAAATATTTTAGGAGAGAGAATAGAGAAAGTTGTAACTATTCTAGTTCCATTTAGATACTTCTTTGTAATCAATTGAGAACATTAATAAGAAAATTGTTATTCATCATCAAGAACTTCTTGAGTTTTTACTAATTCTATTGAGGGTGTAGTTGTAGGTTATTCTGCAACTACATAATTGGTGCTAGAAATAGGGACTTGAGAATTGTGGTAGCCTAAATTTGAGGGAATTGTGGAAAATTTGAAGATCAAATGAAGTCAGTAGAGGGAGATTGCAAAAAAGAAGAATGTAATATGATCACAGGGACAATGATTGATGAATTTCATAGTAATATGAAGGGAAAAATATACAAGCGAGATTGTAGAGGAAGAAAGATCATGGAGGAAGAAAAGATAACAACTTTAGAAGAATGGGAAAAGCAGAAAATCACATTTTCAGTAGCAGAAATTCCAAATGAAGACTTGAACCACACTTCACCATTGGTGATCACATTGCCAATCATGCTAGAAGATAAGAAAGCTGAAGAAAAATGGAAATTAAACCGAATTTTGGTTGATACGGGGAGTTCGTTAATATTATATTCTATCATGCACTTAAGGGATGGGAATTAAAGATGAAGAAATCATAAATTCAAAGTGTCTTATTCATGGATTAGGAAAATCTACAACAAAATCTAAAGGAGAAATCGTCTTTGCGAATATTACTAGGAGAAATCGAAACACATGTAATCTTGTGTGTGATAGATATGGAATCTCCATATAACATGCTGATAGGAAGGCCGTGGATTCATGCGATCAAAGCTGTTGCTTCAACATTACATCAGAAAATCAAATTTCCTACACCAAATGGAATACAAGAAATTAAAGGAGATCTTGATAGTGCAAAATTTTGTTATCAAATTGAAGTAACACAATGCGGAGGAAGAGCAAGAAAGAAACAACTTCGTAGGAAACTTGCGAAGGAAACAAGAAAAGAAGAAGAATTCCGAGTATATACAATAAGAGCAAAGGAAGGGAAAGGTATACCAAATGAAATTCCAGAAAAAGAAGGGGAACCAGCAAAAATAATCAAAGAGCCAACACCTATGGGGGATCAAAGTCCAAGCTATGTTGCAGCTGAACCAACTAAAGAAATAAATATTGGAAGTAAAGAGGAGCCTTTATTCTTACGAATTGGAACTAAGATGGATGAAGAAGAAGAAAAAAGGACTACTGATCTTTTGCGAGAATATAAAGATATCTTCGCAGGAAGTGTAGATGAGATACCAGGAATTGATCCATCAGTGGCATGTCATAGATTGAACATAGATAAAAATGTAAGACCATTCAAACAAAGAATAAGGAAGATATCACAAAATTATCATGTACAGATAGAAGAAGAATTACAAAAGATGTTGGATGCAGGGATCATAAGGGAAGCAAAATATCCAGAATGGATTGCGAATATGGTCATTGTTCCGAAAAAGAATAAAGGAATAAGAATTTGCATAGATTTCACTGATCTAAACAAGGCATGTCCCAAAGACAGTTTTCCATTACAGATATACCACAAATGGTGGAATCAGCTGCAGGTCATGATAGAGTCACTTCACTTGATGGATATAAAGGGTATAATCAAATATCACTCGCAGAAGAAGATCAAGAACATACTGCCTTCTTTGCTCCAAGGGGTTTGTATTGTTATGTGAAGATGCCATTTGGTTTACGGAATGCGGGTGCTACATATCAACGTATGGTTGAAAAAGTGTTCGCGAAGTGGATACATAAAACTTTGGAGGTATATGTAGATGATATGTTGATAGAAAGCAAGGAAGCTAAAGACCATGTGCAAGATTTGAAGGAAATATTTGAGCAAATGAGAAAGTTCAACATCAAATTAAATCCTGAGAAATGTATTATTGGGGTTTCATCTGGAAAGTTCTTGGGATACATAGTATCAAAGGAGGGAATACAAGTTGATCCAGAAAAGGTCCAAGCAGTTCGTGACATGCCAACACCTGCAACAGTAAAAGAAGTACAAAATCTAAATGGACTCTTGGCTTCACTTGGAAGATTTATTTCGCGAATGTCAGATAAGTGCAAGCATTTTTCAACATACTTAAGAAAGGAGCAAAATTCAAATGGATTGATGAATGTGAAAAAGCTTTTCAAGGAATCAAAGAATACCTCGCAAATACATCTATACTACAGAAACCAGAGAAAAACGAAGAATTATTGGTATACCTCGCAACAAATCCACATGCTCTAAGTGCAGTTCATTTTGAGCAGACGTTTGAGTAGAGAAGGCCCATTTACTACATTAGTAAAACCTTTAATGCAGCAGAAAAGAATTATTCTAAAATGGAGAAGTTAATCTTAGCCCTGGTTTATGCATCATTCAAGTTACGAATATACTTTCAAGCACATGTAATAAAAGTGGTAACCAAAGTCCCAATTGAATCAGTCATGAAGAACACAAAAAGGTCAGGAAGAATAGAAAGGTGGAATGCACAAGTAAACCATTACAAGATAAAATACGAAGTGTTGTCATCGCAAAAATCACAAGTCGTCGCAGATTTTTGGCAGAATTTCCTTTGGAAGAAGATGAAGCGGTAGAGGAAATGATGGATGTTGAAGAAGAATTTGGAAATCCAAAAGACTTGTTAATGAGCACGATAGATGGGAAATTCTGGTGGATGAATCATCTAATAGTGAGGGAAATGGAATTGGAGTCGTGTTGATTTCACCAGAAGGAGAAAGAACAACATTCTCATTCAGACTAGAATTTGCATCCACGAACAATGAAACAGAGTACGAAGCTGTAGTGCATGCATTAAAGATCGCAATAGAAAAGAAGCTTGAAAGTATAAGGATAACAAGTGATTCGCAATTAGTGATTTGTCAAATTAGAGGGGAATATACCACAAATGAATCTTCTTTGAAGAAATACAAGAAACTCGTTGAGGAATTATCTGCGAAGATACCAAAATTAAAATGGAGACATATATCAAGAAAATATAACTGTCTCGCAGATGCTTTTGTATTTATTCCAAGCATGATGAAAAATCCAAATAAAAGAAATATCCAAATACAAACAATTCAACACCCATCAGTGGACAAAGAGAAAGAAATTGAAGAAGCTGTTGCGATGGAAGTAGAAAGAGAGTTATCAAACAACATCGCAGATTGGAGAAAAGAAATTCATGCATACCTCGCAACAGGAGATATATCCAGGAACAGACTAGAAGCACATAAATTAAAGAGTCGTGCAACAAACTATGAGTTGCGAGAAGGAATTTTATATAGAAAATCTTTCAATGGACCACCTCTCAGGTGCTTAACTCGCGAAGAAGGAGAAAAGATATTGAAGATGTTACATGGAGGAGAAGCTGGAAATCATAGTGGGGGAAGATCTCTAGCATATAGAGCAAAGATACAAGGATATTACTGGCCTTATATGCATACGAGACGCAAAATTGTTAAAATACGAAGATGAAAGGAATGCCAACGACATGGTAAAAGAATTCATGCACCAGGGGCCACATTAACTTCTTCAAAAAGTTGCTGGCCTTTTGGTAAATGGGGGTTGGATATTGTTGGACCATTTATACCTGGATCTGGACAAAGACGATACTTGATAGTTGCAACAGATTATTTCACGAAGCTCGCAGAAGTAAAAGCAGTACAACATATTCGTGATAAAGATGTTTTTACGTTTATATTTTAGAACCTCATTTGCAGGTACGGGGTTCCAAAGACAACTAGTATCGATAATGGAAAACAATTTGAGGGGCAGAATATAGAGATGTTACTCAGTGCTTTTAGAATAAAATGTGGGAAGTCAACCCGTTATATCCACAAGCTAATGGACAAGCAGAAGCAACAAATAAAACAATCGCAGATACAATCAAAAATAAATTAGAAGGACATCTCAAAGGGTGGTGCGAGCAAGTACCTAGCGCAGTTTGGGCATACAATACAACTAGAAGAGAAGCAACTGGAATGTCTCCTTATTGTCTAACATATGGAGTAGAAGGAGTATTACCCACAGAGGTTGTAATTCCGACAACAAGGAAAGAAGCTTGGGAAAGAAATTTAAGTGTGGGAGTAATATTAAGTGAATTGGATGATTTGGAAGAAAAAAGAGAAAAGGTGTTGCACCATATGAAGATTTATCAAGAACGATTAGCTCGAGAATACAACAAGAGAGTCATTGAACGTGAATATAAACCAGGTGATTTGGTCATGTGAGAAACACCTAAATATCAAAAAGAAAATGGAGGAAAATTAGCACCAAAATGGGATGGACCATATGTTATTAAAGAAGTTGTAGGAAGCGGAGCTTATCGGCTGATGGATCCAGAAGGGAGAGACATGGGTTTGAGGCTTGGTAGACCTTGGAACAGACTATATTTGAAAAGGTATTACCCATAAAACTCATGAAATTTTTTACGAATATTGTTTACTCGCAGGAAATTGGGAAAAGTTACGAATTTCAGAATTTATATTCCGATTAAACTCTCATTAATTTGCGAATAAAAGACCGCAATCTGTGATCAGCCTCCAAAAAAAGAAAGAGAGCCGCAGAAAATTTTATACATGCAAACCTTTGTGGCGTACACCCTAGTTCGCGAAGCTATAATTCGTAAGAGGCAAAGTCCTAAAGTACGTCATTTAAGGGGGTACCTATAACGTGGCTAAGCGTAACCGGAACACCACCAAGGGCCCTTAGTACATGGTAAAAAATTTGTGGTACAACCCAATAATGGGGTACCTATCCGGGTTAGACACCTTGGATTCTCACCTAATCTAACGACATTACGCAATATAAAATGCGGTGTAAGAGGATTTAGGTTGGGCGACTAAGGCATACTGTCTTTCCCAAGAAGTGCAGAAAACGATCAAGGCGTCGAGGTACACGGTTGAGTCAAGAGTGCCGGGTGAGGTTGAACCACATCTGCCATTTTTGACAAGTCTTGGAAAATGATGCACTTGGCCCAAAGATACCCCATAGGGTGCAACCTCGTAACTATAAGCCCTATAGGCAAAAAGGATAAGAGGTTGCGATCAAAAGCTGGTTGTTGGCAGAACCGGATGGGAAGAGCTAACCTTGTATGGTCGATGTACTCTTCCTTGAAGGGGCAATCATGGGGAAGATAAAGGGCAGCACCCTCCATTAGGGAGCTGATACGTGCTATAAGACGCAAATGTCACGAGGCTTCTTGTTTGTGAAAACATAAAGGCTTGTCATATTTGTGCAACAAATGAAGTTCTGCGAGCCTTCTAAAAAAAAAAAAAGAGAAAGAAAGAAAGAAAAGAATAAAGAACTCGCAGAACATAATGAAAAAGTTAAGATGAGATCAATGGGTCACTACATGAAAGTGTAGAGACGTCCTGCGATTTCATCGCAAGACGGCAATGTCATGGGGCTTTATGTTCGCAAGAATATTTAGGCCTGTCATATTGTCGCAACAATTCCTGAAGAGGCTAAAATACTATACAAAGAAGTTAAGATGAGATCAATGGGTTTTTGCATGAAAGTGTAAGAACGTCCTGCGATTTGTCATATTATCGCAAATAATTAATACAAAAGAGGTGGCAAAATAAGACCTTTACTTAGGAAGGCATGATAAGACCACAGAAATTAATGAAATTTATTGCATCAAAATCATTGAAGAAATTATACAAAAATATACATTATGAAGATCTGAAAAGAAGACAACTTCGTCAATATCATTGAAGAAATTTTACAAGAATATACATCTAGAAATTTTGAAGAGAAGACAGCTCTGTCAATATCATTGAAGAATTTTTACAAGAAGTCCTATCAAAGAAGACAACATCATTGAAGAATTTTAAGGAAGACTTAACAAAAGATGCGATTTTGATAACAAACAAATATGGATAAGTTCATATTCGTAAAAGTTTACGAGAATTGCATACTTCTTATACTTCTCCATATATTGAATATTTCTCCAAAAGATTGAATACTTCTTATAATTCTTCAAGAATATCTCGTATTTATTATACTTCTTTAATAGATATTTCATTTGGTGAAGGTTAAATAATCATTATACTTCGTCATATGTTACATAATTATTCACAGATCGAATACTTCTTATATTTCTTCAGTTGGTGAATTGAGTACTTCTAATACTTCTTATATTTCTTTATTTGATGAGTTGAGTACTTCTAATACTTCTTATATCTCTTCATTTGGTGGATCGAGTACTTCTAATACGTAAAAGGGAATTGAGTACTTCTAATAATTCATTTGGTGAATTGAATACTTTTAATACTTCTTATATCTCTTCATTTGATGGATTTGGTACTTCTAATACTTATACAAAGGTATTGTATATGTAGTATACTTATTAAGGATATTTCATATATTTTACTTTTTATGCTTAAAAGGGATGATTTTTTTTATCTACAATCGTAACAAGTTGAAACTTCGTAAGATAAATTGAGGCAGATATTTTAATACTTCAAACAATGTTTAATCATTTAAAGAGAAATAATAGGGGGAAAAGGATATACTAAGCTTTATCTGTGAGTTATATATTATTTCTCTTCATATGATCAAATGGGGCAAATTTAATCAAAGAAAGGTTAAATTATCTTCGCAAAATATCAGAAAGAAAGGATAAATCATCTTCGCAAAATATCAGATGTACTTCTCAAAAAATAGAATTGTTCGCAAAAAAGGAAACCAACAGTAACTAAGGGAAGGAATTCAAAAGAAAGAAAGACAGGAGAGTCAATGATAAATTGAAAAAGGAATATTATCATGCTTCATCAACACTCTGTGCTGGATCTTTAATATCAGTAGGGTCATTAGCAGCCTTCGACTTTTGCGAGATATCATCCTTGGAAGAATACGCAACAGGGACATCTCCTTGAGGAATAGATTCTTTCTCATCATTAAGATCTTCATCATCACTCTCATAATCGAAATCACTATCAGGCTCACGAGCAACTTCATCGTCAGATATCTTCAGAGGAGTAATCTTCACAGGAGGCAAGCCTCTTGATAAGAGAATGTTATTCGCAAAGACTTGAGCTTTCAGATGACTTTCACGAAGTATAGCTTTTTGATGATTGGTATCTTCGATATCTTTGGAATAATCAAGATAATTGAATCTCCGAGTAGCACGGTCACGAGAGTTGATTAAGCGAGTAGAAAGCAAAGCATTCTTCTTACGAAGCTCAGAACAGGAGGCTTCTAATCCAGCTTTTGCATTACGAAGGTGGTTCTCATATTCTGCAAATAAAACAAAGTTCAAAGAATAAAATTTGCGAGTATAACGAAATTTAAAGATATACCAGAGGCAGCCAAATTTTAATGACTACCTTCTCTTTGCGAAGTAAGAGATTGAGTTAAAGATAAACAACAGTTCTTCATCTGATTCATTGCATTATCAAAACCATCACCAACTAATCCTTTAAGTCGAGATTGAAGCTTTTGATCTTTAGAAAGGAGAAAATTTTTATCCTTCGCAAGTTTGGCATTAAGACTTTTTAATGACGAGTAATCTTCTTCAAGTTGATTCTTCTTAGCACACAAGACTATATTCTTATTAATAAGGGAATTCTTCTCAATAACAAAAGAATTTCTTTCAGCATCTGAAGACTTCTTTAATTCCTCAAGTTCACCTTTCAACAAAGAAAGAAGATTTTCTTGATCGCAACATTTATTCTGAAGAGTCTTTAATTCTTGCGAAGAAACAATCATTGTATTCAAAAACGAACATTTCTCTTCTGATAAGGTTTTGTTCTCTTCTAATAAGGTTTTTATTCTCAAATTAGCTTTGGTTAAGGAAGAAAAAAGTTGAGATATGTCATCATTAAAAAAATTTCGATCATATATTAATTGAGTATTCTCTTGAAAAAGAGCATCAGAGTTGTCAAGAGCACACGAGTAAAGATTAGATAAATGGGAGAATTGGTTTGAGAGGCTTTCATGCTTGGTTCGATATTCTGTTGCATCTGATTCATGGTGAAGTACCAATCTTCTACATTTCTGGATGGATTCTATAAAGGGGAATGGGTTTTAATGGATGTTTCAAGCATATGAAGAATATAAGTAAATAAAAGAGAAAATATGAAGATAGTAATCATACCTTTCAATTCATCATTTCTTTTGCGAAGAATCGCACAGTCCAGAGAATTATTCTGAAGATGATGATTTTCTTTACGAAGATCCTCGCATCTGCTTGAGAAGCTTTCAAAGATTGGCGAAGCAATTCAATTTCTTTTTCCAAGGATTAACGTGAAGAAGAAATGTCTGGATTGACGAAATTATTCAGAACTTCGCAAAATTCATATTGTGAACGAACATTAGTAGACTTCGCAGTATTGGTCAAAACCTCAGATAACATTTGAAAAGTTGAATAAATTCCATCTCGAATTTCTTGAGGAAGAGGAGAAGAATTTGAAGGAATAATAGCAAGCTGCAAATTGTCTGGAGAAATAGCACTCAAAGGATTTGGGGACAAGACAGGTTTTTCAAAAGAAGAAGTTGAAGAAATATTTTACGAGGGTTGTTTTTCAAAAGAAGAAGTTGAAGAAATGTTTTGAGAGGGTTGATCTTGAAGAAGTGTTGATAAATTGACAGAAATGGGAGATTGAAAAGTAGGTAATGGAGTAGAGGCAGGAGTATGTGAAGAAGCATTTTCACGAGGAGGAGAGGAAAATTCCTTATCAACTTCAGGAAGGAAATCATCAATCGGAATTAATGGTGTGGGTTTAGTTATTCGAGATCTCTTACTTGGATTTGGTTTTTCGTCAACCTGCGAATCAAAATGTAGATTAAAAACTGAGGCAACAATATATTTTTCAGGAAAGAAGGCAGAGTATTTTAACTACCTTTTGATTCTCAGATTTTCTTCTTCGTGGATTAAGGCTTGGATTCTTTAGTTGAGATTTCATCTGAGAAGTCATTTTGCTGAAATAAACCAAAATCAGATAACAAATTATACAGAAATTAAAGAGGAGAACAAATGAAATACGCAGAGATAGAAGGAAATTACCTTGGAGAACTCATGAAGATACAGTAGAAGAAATAATTGCAGAGAAAATAGTGATAGAGAGTATGAGTAGAAGATAGAATTACGGAAATAAGAAAAAGAAAAGGAAGAGAATATAAAGGAGTTATATAAGGGAATAACTAAAAAAGAACGGTTACAAAAGACGTGTCAAAATTTTAAAAGACTAAATAACGGTTATGTTCTCACGATCATTTCTTCTTCGTAGAATTGACATGAGAAGAGGCAAGATGTAGGTACTGAATATCGCAAGATAATTGTTCACGAGTATCAGGAGAAAAGAATTATAAAATGATACGATGATAGAAGAAGCGCGGAGAAATATGAAGTTTTGCGAGGATGAAGTAATTTTGCGAGTATGAGTTGCGATACTTCGCAATTCATATACAGCTGTATAAGTTTTACTATAAATAGGAGTTCAAATGTAAAATTCGGGAGGTTCTTTTAGTGAGTGTTAGAAAATATCTTAGGAGAGAGAATAGAGAAAGTTGTAACTATTCTAGTTCCATTTAGATACTTCTTTGTAATCAATTGAGAACATTAATAAGAAAATTGTTATTCATCATCAAGAACTTCTTGAGTTTTTACTAATTCTATTGAGGGTGTAGTTGTAGGTTATTCTGCAACTACACTTATGGAGCATTGTCCCAACCGTATTTAAACACAGATACTAGGTTGTCAGTCTCATGTATCTGAC
This sequence comes from Papaver bracteatum, assembly GCA_023529315.1. Lineage (NCBI taxonomy): Eukaryota > Viridiplantae > Streptophyta > Magnoliopsida > Ranunculales > Papaveraceae > Papaver > Papaver bracteatum. The sequence goes on from JAJJWX010004605.1 coordinate 331,988, forward strand.
AAGACATTAATGAGAAGATGGGATGTACTTGGGCATTTAAGCCCAGTTTCTGCTTGCGGAGTTCATAAAGTGTGAGCCTAGTTTATTTTGTTTGCCAAGCTTAGAACGTGACCAGCCTTGACCGTGAGTTTGAAGAAATGGGCTCAGGTGTATTTGGGCTGAGATGAAATGAAGGAAATGTACTGGGCTTCTGTCTAAGCAGCACAGGCCCAATAGGCTTTTGAGCCAAAATACTTACACGAACAGCAGCTGGCCGTGACTTTGGGTTTTGGAAATATTTGGCCGTGAGTTTGTGACCTACTTTTGCATGGGGGTTTGATGCCCGGGACACTCCTATTTTTTGCTAGGTTTTCTAGTTTTGTTCAAGAGGAGGTGCACTTTCCTATTTTTTCTAGGTTTTCTAGTTTTCTTCAGGAGGAGGTTACAAAACTCTATATATAGAGAACCCTAGGCAGAATTTTACATATCGATATCATAAATCTTCTTGACACATATATTCTTTTCACCGTTTTTATCCCCCTTAGGGGGGAGAACTATCTCTTTTCTATTTTTATTGTAAGGATGAATTTAAAGTTCTAATTGTGAAGCTCAATTAATTGCAAGTTTGTTTCAAGTTTTAAATTGATTCATTGTGGATTGTTTTTACTATATCGAAGGTTTATGATTGGTTCTTAGATTGGTTTGGGTGCGCAACCAGATTAGTTTATTAATCATTCTAATGCTAGTAGAGAGGTGAGTCGACCCGTAATTGTCTCTTATCTCCTACACAAGTAGAAATCGCAAAACCTTACGGAGGGATTCTGTAGAGCAATTGCGAGTAAAGGAAACACCAGTAAGTGGACCGAGCGTACCGAGTTTTACTGCTGGGATCAAACCTAAATTCACAAATATTAATGCGTTCTGGGAATTACATCTTGTAGTCGAGCGCTTCCGTGTCAAGGTGGTTCTTTTGAATAGAATCCGGTAGTCGAGCGCTTCCGTATCCGGTGATATATGGAGTTTTTGGGGATTGCTAAGCGTACCTGCTTTCCTACGGTTGGTGACAAGTGTTTCAAACAAGAGATAAACGGGTACAATGTTGAGTTAACGGTTAGTAACTGCGAAGGATTTCTTAAATATATTTTTCTTTTTATCCTTCTTTATTATTTTCGCCGATTTAGATAACATATCAATTGCATTACTCTTCGTGGGAACGATCTCTTACTACCGCTATATTATATTTAATTAGTGGGAAATATATTTTTATTTTGTTGAGTAAACGACGCTCACCAGTATGTCAACACAATCACTGTGGGCCCACCTACATACCTGACCGATCTGTCAGGACCAACTATAGTTGGTCATCCTAGTTCGTGCGCTCCAAACTAGGTACAACACACGGCCGGCAATACCCTGATTAGGGTTTATGTCGCGATCATAAGCGTTCATTTTCTCCTGATCGGACGAAGGGTCCAGGAATAGGCTAAGAAGGTCCGGTAAGTATCAACACGATTACTGCGGGCCCACCTATCTCTACACCCAATCGTCCAATACCGAACTCTATTTTTCTCCTCGGTTCGCGCGCCTCCAACATGCGTGGTCGCACCTTCCAAATTGCAAACTAATCTCAACTGCTCGATTTCGCCGGACGAATTGAGTGGCTTAGATCATGTTTTCATGGGACGGTAAGGCATAGGCGTGAACACCAGCCTACCACCTACACGCTGGAGCAATCGGCCAAGACCGACCAAGCCTGGTCGTCTTTGAACGCCCGCCCGAAGTTGGTACGGTGTGCGGCTTTTGTGGCACCAGTTTACTGTCGCAAATTGATCTCGACCACTCAACTTCGCCGGATAAATGAAGTGGCCCAGATCACACTTCCATGGGATAGTGAGGTATGATCATGTGTACTGGGATGCCGCCACCATACATGACCGAACGACCATACCAAAACCATGTCTCAAGCTTGGATTCGACTAAGCTGGAAAGTGGTGTCATGCACACTTTTTCCTAAAACCCTAATTTCATCAACAGTCGCAGATGAGTGTCTCAAAAGTCATCTCGTCCGTCCAACTTCACCGGCTTGGTTATACAATCCTGGTCAGGAGTTAATTGGTCAGTGTGGAGTCATGGTGATCATCATCCACCACTCTACCACACCATGTGGTCGGTCAAGGAAGGACTTGCTTGCGCAACCTCCAGATCATCACATGAAGTAGTCTGGATATGAGACTACTTTGAGACTCTCAAATAGCGATGCTTCATACATGCTGAATATACTCGATGCAGTAACTGCATAGTATACACACGATACTTCACAAGTATCAATTTCCTAAATAACGTAGCATTACATGCTACTTTCTGTGGGTCCCACGATCCACACGTTCAAGACATCAATCATGTCACAAACTGGGAGATACATACTTGGGTATTGGTCTGGTGGTTTACAGCGTGCAGCGCATAACACGCCATCACAATAACGTGTCAGGAAGACATGGACGGTTAGTGATGATGGGAGAAGTGGGTAAGTCTGGTCGTGTGACACCAACACACTACTCCACTACTCCATCACTCCACTTTCTCCACTTCCCACGAGATATGAAGGTTAGGCTAAAAGACTTGTATAAATAGGTTCTCCGCCCTATTTTTCAACAAGAACGGAACAAGATGAGATAACAGAGATAAGTGTTGATACAATCGTATTCAAACACCGGAACTGATAGCTTACATCTTGCAAGCCAGTTCAGCTTTCTGATATAAGTCATACATAGCCAACACCTTCACAATCTCAACACCTTCTTCGCTTCCCTCCCTAAGATCAACCCCATCTCCTTCACTTTGTGACCGAAACAAGTCTGGAACGGCCATTTCTTGGTTTAGGCCGGACTTTCACAGATTAATCTCTCGAATCTATAAGCACCCACCGCGCAGTGCATTTTTTTAAGGTTTATATTCATTCCTTATCCACACACCCCAAATTACCAAAATCGGCAGGAATAGTTTTCACCCATAAACACTAAGATATCCCAAGATTCTTGCGTCTTAGTGAAGTTAGATACATGGTGCTTAAGATTTGGGGTAATGGCATGTATAATTGCATTCAAACCGTCGGAGTTTTGCTTTGAAGCAAGAATCTCTACAGGGGTGTATTCTGCAATATTCTTTGGAACATTTACATCTCCAATTGCATCAACATGAGCATTATATCCATTCACAACATATACCCATGATTGGAAATCATGTGCTTGAATAAAAGCGCGCATAGCAATTTTCCACCATAAGTAATTAGTGCCATCGAAGACTGGTGGTACGTTTATTGAGATAGCACCTCTGTCCATAGAGTCAGATCGCTACAAACACAGACTTGTAAGGTCTTTAACATGTTTGCTTGCTCTGATACCAATTAAAAAAGCGGGGGTCTAAAAACCTCACCCAATATTTTAATTAGCAATATGTGTGGACAACTCCGAGTTATTTTCTAGAGAATCAACTAGACTCAATCAATAGAAAATACTCAAGAAGTTATTCTCTCAATCTCTCGATTTGATTTACTCAAGCAAATATGATTTGCGAGTCCAATCAAAGATAGATAACTTTGATGGTACCAAAGACCAATATCCAAGTGTCAATCGATTTAAATCAACAACCAATAGGTCAGATATTCTAATCAATTGAACAACATACAACCTGTATTATTTCAATTATATAACAAAATATAATGCAGAATACAAATAACACAGACACCAAAATTTTGTTAACGAGGAAACCGCAAATGCAGAAAAACCCCGGGACCTAGTCCAGATTAAACATACACTGTACTAAGACACTACAGACACTAGCCTACTCCAAATTAACTTGGGTATGGACTGTAGTTGAACCCCAACCAATCTCACACTGATCCAAGGTACAATTATACTCCTACGCCTCTGATCCTAGCAGGATACTGCGCACTTGATTCCCTTAGCTGATCTCACCCACAACCAAGAGTTGCTATGACCCAAAGTCGAAGACTTTATAAACAAATCTATCTCACACGGTTTTGTCTACAAGAAATAGATAAATTCGTCTCCCACGAATAAACCTATGAGTTTTGTTCCGTCTTTTGATAAATCAAGGTGAACAGGAACCAATCGATAAAACCAGACTTATATTCCCGAAAAACAGCTCAGTTTCATCAATCACCTCACAATAAACTTAATCAACACAGCAAAGAAGATTATTGAGGAATCACAAACAATGAGATGAAGATATTTGTGGCTACTTTTATCTTGCCTATCGGAGATAGAAATCTCAACCCAATTATTACAATTGTACTCGTATGATAGAGATAGCAAGATCAGATCACACAACTACAAGAAAAGTAGTATCGATCTGGCTTTACAATCCCAGTGAAGTCTTTAAGTCGTTAACTTAGTTTTTGAAGAAGAAAACCAAAGGTTAAAGGAGAATCAACTCTGGCTTTAGCAAACTAGTATCACACAGAATGTGTGGGGATTAGGTTTCCCAGTTTCTAAAGTTCTCCCTTATATAGTCTTTCAAATCAGGGTTTGCAATCAATGTTAGCTTTGTAACAAAGCATTCAATATTCGCCGTTAGATGAAAACCTGATTAGATACAAGCTAATATCTCTCAACCGTTAGATCGAAAACTTAGTTTGTCATACACACATGTACTTGACGTTTTGAGTTCGTGTAACCGTACCCAAACGTGCACAATGGTTGGTTCAATATTGGTCAACCAAATGGTTAGCCAAATGATAACTTTCATATCACACATATTATTCTTCACCATAACTAGTCCAAATGACTCAAATGAACTAGTTAGATAGTTTTTCAATTGCTATGAGATCTTAAGTACTACAAGAGACACAATTGAATCAAAAACGATGTGATTCACTCGAATCATTTCATGAACTATAAAGCCATGGTTTGCAAAAGCATTCCTTAGTAATTTAGAATAAGTTCACGAACAACGTTTTCAGACATAACCTCTTGAGTTCGCGGACTCAATCTAACCGGTTGAAGTTATAAACGCCAGCAGAAATTTTCAGGTTCGAGAGATTTAGTCAGTTCGCGGACGAACTGACTGGGTTCGCAGACTACACATGAGCTACAACTTCAGCAGAAATTCTCGGGTTCAAGAACTACGCCAGTTCGCGGACTGAGTTCCTGCTCACGTTACTGTTCCACTTGATCAACAAAGTTCGCAAACTTCGGTTCAAGTGCTAAGGACTTATACATATATGTGTTGCCACAATAATGTTTATATCCCCAAATAGTTATATAGTCTAAACTCTTATTTAAATCATTGAAACATTCTCAGAGGGCATTATATAGTTGTTATTCACAAACTATTTTTCGTCAAAGCGATTTCCAAAATGATTGAAACATAACATGACTTTCGTCACTAGGCAAATATGAACTTGGCTAAAGCGAAAGCTTGACCAACACCCATTTTGAGAAATATATAAGCAAGATATACTCAGCTCGAAATGTCACATGTGCATATTCTTAGTCTATATAGATAAACGACGTTTGTGTCAAGATAGGAGATAGAGTAGATAGACTTTTGAGTGATAGATAAGTTCATGTCTCCAGCTACCTTTTAGTCGATAAAGATTCACTGATTCCTTGAGTAGTCCTTTGTCTTGTATGATGATCTCCATGGAGTTCTTGATCTCAACTACACTTTCTATCCTAGTCCGAGACGTTAGCTATAATAGACTAGAAATCTAGACTATATAGTTTTGATCACTAAGATTGACAAACATGCTTGAGATAGCAACGCATGCGAGTTTTACCGAGCAGTGCTCTAACAAATATAATATGTGATAAGAAAGAGTTCGTATCCACAGAGAGGCAATTATTGTTATGCAATTTTCAGATTCTTAAGTAACCAAGGGGGGATTTTGTTTTTATCAAAGCAATAAAATAAATGGAATAATCAATAAGGAGAAGATATTGGTCACGAGATAATATCCTTCACAAACATGTATTTTCATCAATGACTAGAATTGGTAATTTAATCTCGCAATTATCAAAAGTCCTAGGATATCCTGATCGCAAGAATATCCCGTTTATTTCCCATTTTATCACAAACAACATTAAAAGATGCTATTATGAAATCTTCTTAGAAAACAACCTAAAGTGTAAAAGCACAATTAGGTTTAACTTCCTAAGAGCAATAAGTTCTATGAAATAAGACTAATCAATGCAAACAAACGTGTAAAAGCACTAATTCGTTTTAACAAAGGTTGTGATTCATATGCGATTAAAAAGATGTATCACTACAAGTAATAACCGCAAGATTCTACTAGAAATCAGAGATAACAACTTTTACGTATTGAAAACTCTAATATAGCTATAGAGATGAAAACAAATCCAATTGATTCCGGACTCAACCAAACTAGCATTCAAATCATATGATAATAAAAATAATGAATCATAAACGATAGAATTGAGACAAAACTAATTCATAGAATCAAATAACATGTTTGATGAAATCAACTTTATCCCATAACCAATAATTGTATTTAGCTACTCATATTAATGTAGTTTATCATAATCAATAATAAAAAAGATGAAAAATAACGAAAAGAAAACCCTAGTAGTATAGCCGTTTTCCTCCAAAACTCCAAGAATAATCCGTGATATATATAAGTTGTAGAAAACTCTCTCTTTTTGTAGCTTGTCTTCTTTCCAAAACTAGGTCTTCAAAACCCAAATTCCAATACAAAGATGTCCACCAAGCCCATATGTGAGAAACACCCATGTGAAAATATGTCCCAAAAGAGGTCGCCGAAAAACTGGTTCTAGCACTGGAATATATCCAGAATCCGCACCAGAAAATATCTCAGGTGACCAGCAAAGTTCACCCGGTCACCAGTCAAACATAGTCAGCTGGGTCAACTCATTTAGATCAGCATCTTACTCAGCTGGATGGGATGAGTGGCCAAGGCCAGAGCCATCGCAATCTTGCACAGGCCATAAATTGTGTTGTACCATCATTGCAGTTCACCAGAGCAAATCCAGCCATGATGGTTGTGCCTTCTTCAAAGCTGCAGCTTTGTCTCCTGCCTGTGTAACCATTCTCCTCACCTGCAACTCAAGACTCTACATACTCTCCATACCCATATGAATCATCTCAAGCTTCAATCTCAGTACCCATTCATAGCTTTTGCATCCGCCTAAAGTCTCTTGAACCAAAAACAGCTCAGCAAACCCATTTAAGCACCACATGAAACAGTAGCTTGTCCTTCTCATACTGACAAGAATTATTGGCAGACTACATTATTTTCTTACTGCCAGAACTTGCTCCAACATTGCCATCTAAAACTCCACTCTGATCAACCTTTGCAGCTAAATCCAACAACCAATCTCTTATAACATCCTGTTCATTGTTCCATTCTTGCCTTTAGATTATAATCGAGTCAGAAATCACAACCACAATACATATCCATTACAGCTTACCTGCAATGAAAAATTCTCCATTTAGAAACACTGCACACCACCACCAGTTCACTTCCTTGACTGCAGCCATTATTCATCCCAAACTGCACCTGCAACTCCAATCAGTTGCCACCTGCTATCACTGAACTGTGCACACATCGTACTTCTCTCTTGCCATCACAACCAGCTCAGTTCAACACCTAGATGTTGTCTAGGAACCCTCAAGTCTTAAAATTCCAGCTTTATACAAATTCAGTTCAATTCCATATTCTTGCATACTCCTGCTCTTGACTGCAACTATAGCACTCAGCTTCATCTCATTATCGATCTGCACCATTGCATCATCTAACCCTGATATCCAACACCAACATCTTAACATTCTCTCAAATCCTGCACATGCAATGCCATTTCCAGTTCAACTGTAGCTTAATTACCATCTCCAATAGCTCAACTGCAGAACACTATTTGCCTTGCAATTTCACACTCCACCAGGGACTCAAGCCATTCTTCACTGCAATTCAAATCTTAGTAGCAAAGACACCGTTCCCAGCTATTACATTTCATCTCAAACCCACACAATCCAACCACCAAGACATTCTCATTATCTTGCTTTTTATACCATTAGTACCTGAATTGCAACTGCAACTCATTCTGCAAGTCTGTCACAACAAACACCAGTACCATCTCTATATTGAATCATCAAATTCATTATGTAGCTTCCACTCTACTGCGATACCGACTAGATGTAGCAACCACTCCATTTTAACTCCTAAACATTTATCTAAACAAACCCACACACAACTGACCATCACTATATCTTTTACTCCCTCCGTTTCAAAAAGACTGTCCATTTTGATTTTGTCAAAATATTAAGGAGACCATAGTATTTTACTTGACTACCTTAGTTACTTACCTATTTTATTTTAATAAACATGCTAGCAATAAAAACTACCTAAAATTGTTAGGAGGATTATAGATATGCAATATAAAAGGAAAATTAAAAGATATCAAATTTATGGAGTATAAACTTTCTATATGGAATTTAATTGTTGGAGGCAAATATATATTCTCTTAAAAGGAATGAATGAATGATATCTTAGATCGGGTCACGTTAAAAATAAATTTATGAATATAAAAAAAATTAAGGGTATATTTGAGAGTTCATTGGAAAAATATGACTATAAACAGAAGCTGGACACAATTTTGAAACAGTCCAAAATTGCAAGTCTGTCACAACAAACACTAGTACCATCTCTATATTGAATCATCAAATTCATTATGTAGCTTCCACTCTACTGCGATACCGACTAGATGTAGCAACCACTCCAGTTTAATTCCTAAACATTTATCTAAACAAACCCACACACAACTGACCATCACTATATCTTTTACTCCCTCCGTTTCAAAAAGACTGTCCATTTTGATTTTGTCAAAATATTAAGGAGACCATAGTATTTTACTTGACTACCTTAGTTACTTACCTATTTTATTTTAATAAACATGCTAGCAATAAAAACTACCTAAAATTGTTAGGAGGATTATAGATATGCAATATAAAAGGAAAATTAAAAGATATCAAATTTATGGAGTATAAACTTTCTATATGGAATTTAATTGTTGGAGGCAAATATATATTCTCTTAAAAGGAATGAATGATATATGTGTTTCCTTAATTATATGGATTTGTTTGATATCTTAGATCGGGTCACGTTAAAAATAAATTTATGAATATAAAAAAAATTAAGGGTATATTTGAGAGTTCATTGGAAAAATATGACTATAAACAGAAGCTGGACACAATTTTGAAACAGTCCAAAATGGAATAGAGGACGGTCTTTTTGAAACAGAGGGAGTAGTAGCATCACAGCTTCCAATCCCCACTGCAGTTCTGTGCACTTTATCGACTCCATTGTCTCTTGTTCATTCAATGCTTCTTCCATTCTTCAAATACCAGCGAACCCATTTCATTATCAATCTCTGCACATCTCCAATTTACAGCCACATGGTCTTTTGATCTCAACAACCACCAACAGCACCAGAACCCATCTTCAATCAATCTCTTCTTCAATCATCTCGACCCTAATTCGATCCCAGAAAAACCCATTTCATCAACAGTTCATCATTAAACCTTGTTTTAACATAAGCATCTCCAATTCCTTATGAACTATATCTGAATTCACAGACCCTAACAATTTCATCTACAACATCAACAAATCGTAACAACAAACTCTAATCTTCTCAGACCAATTTCAACCATCAGTAGATCCCCTTTCTTCATCTCAACCATCAACAAACCCTTCTCATCTGGTTTATCACAAAACCCTTATTTCTTCTCTCACAATCGACAACAGAAGTCACCCATCTTCGATTCTCTATCCCAATCACTATAAAATCCTCACAATCATTCTTCAGATCCATCCTCAACTTCAAAATATCGATCTCCATTTACTCTGCCAGCCGCCTCTCTACTCCTCTTTTGATTTTAGGTGTAATGAAATATAAACAAACCAATGATTAGAAAATGGATTGGATTTTTAGGTTTCTGTAGAAATGGGAGTGGATATAGCCACCCAGATGGACAAGATAAGGGGTATTTAGGATGACTTAAGGCACCTACAGATAAGATAAAGGCCAACCAAATGGTAGCCCTTTTGCAACTTGTATTGGTGATGTCGACTGTCCCGTATCCTCCATTGTGCTCCCGATAATGCTTCACAAACATATTCGTCACATCATATATGATTCCACAATATCTTTTTTCGCTGCGTCGATTAAGACTGTTGTGAGGTGATTGATAAAACTGAGATGTTCTTCGGGAATATAAGTCTGGTTTTATTGATTGGTTCTTGTTCACCTTGATTTATCAAAAGATGGAAAAAAACTCATAGGTTTATTCGTGGGAGACGAATCTATCTATCTTATAGAATTTTCTGTGTGAGACAAATTTGTTTATTAAAGTCTTCGACTTTGGGTCGTAGCAACTCTTGGTTGTGGGTAAGATCAGCTAAGGGAATCAAGTGCGCAGTATCCTACTAGGATCAAAGGCGTATGAGCATAACTGTACCTTGGATCAGTGTGAGATTGATTGGGGTTCAACTACAGTCTAGATCGAAGTTAATTTGAAGTAGGCTAGTGTCTGTAGCGGCTTAATACAATGTATATTTAATCTGGACTAGGTATCAGAGTTTTTCTGCATTTGCGGTTTCCTCGTTAACAAAATTCTGGTGTCTGTGCTATTTCTTTTCTACATTATATTTTTATATAATTAAAATAATATAGGTGTAAATGCATTTTACTACAAACTACATCCAAAGGATAGAAACATTTTACTCATGAAAATGAAAGTAAGAGATAAACAAAAGACACAAAGATTTACGTGGTTCGGTATGATTACCTACGTCCACGGGGTGAAAGGATAAATCTTATTACTTCAAGGTGTTAACAATGGTGTTTTCTCTCTAAGTTGATCTCTGTTCTCACATAAACTAGTTCCAACTCTCTTTCTCTCTCGGGTGATTTCAAGTCTCTCTCCAAAATTCCAACCTCCCCTCTCTTGAATACAAGTTCTTCTATTTATAGGGAAGGTTACATACAACCAAACTATGGTGTTGGTCACAATATATCTAACTTGATGTCCTGTTGTCGTGCCTTCTCACGTCATCCCATCTTCTATTAATGTGGCCGATGTAATTTGGTTCCTTGGCGGTCTCTCTTCAGAGTCGATCCTTTTGGGTGTTCTCTTGGTGCGATGTCACCCTTTGAATCCTGTCGCTCTCGTAATTGGCCGATATGGCATGTATCTTCTTATACTTTTGACTATCGCTCCTCGTTTGACCCAAAATGTCTCGTCTTGTCAGCTTTGCCAGAGATCTGGAGTCGAGTCTTGTCCGACAGTTGTAGGGTGATCATGTCCAATCCACGTGGCTCCTTAATCCTTGCGCCTGCCGGTCCCTATCCCATGCTTCTCACTTCTTCCTCCTTGGGTGTATCACAGCTTAAGATGTTGCCACCTAGCCCTGTGTATAATCTACACCTATAATAGGTTATGCGTTGTTCAATCAATTAGAATATCCGACCTTATTGGTTGTTGATTTAAATTGATTGACACTTGGATATTGGTCTTTGGTACCATCCAAGTTATCTCTCTTTGATTAAGACTCACATATTGTATTTGCTTGAGTAAATCAAATTGAGAAATACAGATAATTAACTCCTTGAGATATTTTATCTAGATTGAGTCTGACTGTCTAGTTGATTCTCTAGTTAAGTAACTCAGATTTTGTCCATACATAATGCTAATTGAAATTGTCGACTGGTCGACCTATAAGCCTGAGGACGCTCCAGAATATACCGTTTCCAATTTCCTTGCTAACTATCGAGTCGGTACCTCCACCAACGGTGACCTTGCCGGTTTTGCTTCCAGTCCTCATCGTCACAGAACTATGCCCAAGAATGTTGAAAGGATGATGCTGGATGCTGATCCCCTCGGCCAACGTTCTAATAGGCGACCCCGTCATACCAATGACCCAATCTATCCCCGAGTTCCACTCCTTGTCCGAGGTCCCATTTTACACGGTAGTTTCCCATCGTCTCTGTTTCCCATTTTACATGTTCTGACGAGAAGCCTTGTGCAGAAATTTCCTAGGCACGATGATGATGAAGCTGGTGTAAACGAGGCTGATCCGCAACCTCTTAGGCATAATCCTCTTAGGGGAAAGCACGTTGTTACTAAGACGTAGCAGAGGCCGAAACCAATCATTGATATCCCCTATGAAGATGACATATTCGGTGAGGATTTCTCGGATGCTAAGGGAGATGGGAAGGAGATGGGCGATAAACAGGAGACCGTAAAGGAGTTCGAGTTGGAAAAGATTGTGAATATTGAACCGGTAGTATTTCCTCATTTGCCCCGTATCACTGAAGGGTCGTCGTCTAGTGTTGAAACCTCCTTTATCGTTTTTGTCCCTATTCTGAATTTTGTTGGAGCGCTTACTTCCCCCAACTTCGGAGCATATACTGATGAACAAAAGCTTGCTGTCGTGCCCCTTTATGGCGACATAGCTCAGACTCTCGATACCGTGGTGAGTGACTCTACATGTCTGGGGATTCCCCACTCCTTAATGTCTTCCTTATTGTCGCCTACCATCCTAACTCGCTTGCTTATATCAGATCCTTAATCGGGTACGGTTGGATGCCGTCAATCGTCATAGGGAGAGGAAGTTGGTGGAATCTCTCCAACTTCAATTGCAGAACGAGAAGGGTCACGCGCGCGAGCTAGAGATTAAACTCGTCGATGCTCAAGGTATGTTACAGTGCTATAAATCTTACTTATGTTGATTGAGTTTATCGTTCCGGTATCCTAAGTCGGGTGTCCTTCTGCTAGCCGATATAGCTAGTATAGGTTTAGATGCTTCTTCGGAGTTTAGGATCATAAGAGGAAGTGGGATATCGAAAAGGATTTAGTGGAGAATCTTTATCGGCGAATTGCAAACAAGGATGGAAAAATAGATCACCAGGATGATAAGATCGAAGGACTTCAAGGTGAATTAGTGATAGGTGTTGTAAAACACCTAATTTTATATCTAGTATTTATGCTTTCTTTGCGAGTTTTCTTATAAATTATGTATCTTATGATTACTTTTGAGTTTACTAGGTGCAATGGAGTCCTTGGGAGCAAAAGAAGGAAAAATTATCCATTTGGAACGTAAAGGCAAACACTTCAATTCACAGGCGAGCTATATTTGGAGCCAGCTAAGTTTTTGCAGCAAAGGAAAAGGGCAAATAGGTCAATTCACAGGCGATACCCAAGGAGTTGCGCATGAAATTGAACTGGACAGAGAATTAGGCTGTCGGTTATCTGGAACCGACATGACAAAATAATTGGAGGTGGCCCTTATACGTACAGGGTGCCAATATGAATTCTAAGTATTACATCCCTAAAATCAATAGTTCTTCCTTCATTACATTCGACCTAAGAGTTAGAGAAGATAAGAGGCAGGGAAATTAAGAACTGGCTACGGGTTTGTCTGAATTTGAGTACAGAGCTTAATGGAGCTTGCTGCAAGAAAAGATGTTGATTTGCAGATGAGAAATTATGAGCTCAAATGGATGCTGCTGGTCGGAGATCGAAACTGGTAATGGATGATTATGTAAGAGTTTGCAAGATGCGTTCTGAACTGATGATGAAGACCTAGATTTTGGTGGATTTATAAGATTAAGTCTGTTGTTGCTATCAACGACGAGAAAGTGAAGAACTATGGTTTATACGGCTGTGTACCAGGTTCAGATCGAGAAGCCAGTGAGGGTTGAGACGGTTCTATATCTGTAACTGAATCGCGAAGAGGTAGTTGTTTACTGAGATGGGTATTGTGTGTTGGTACTGTACTTCAGGTGGTGACTGAAAGATGATGAAGATGGAGCAGTTGAGTTGTTTGAGACTTAGGTTTTTTTCTAAAATTGGTTGTGATGTGCAGTCAAGACTCAAGGGAGGTTGTTTATAAGTATGGCTGGAGTGAGTTGGATAATTGAATGAGCTGCAATTAAGCGAAGCAGTTGAAGCTTAAATGTGCTAGGGATATTGCAGGTGGAATGGGTACTGCTAGTTCAGGTCAAGGAGCGGGTGCCTGAAAATTGTTGGTGACTGAGACAAGAAAAACAAGAAGCAAGATATTAGCTGAAATGGGTATTGCAGTAGCATGATATTGCAAGAAAGAGAGAGCTTGTGCTACTGGCTTGGAGGAGTATTGAACTGAATTTGGTGGTGACAGTGATTGAGACTTAAATCAAGGAATGAAGGTGGTGCTGCAGTGGTGTTAAGGAGGTAGAATTGGGATGAGATGGTTGTTACAGTAGCCATGAGTCATGGCAATGGCTGGGTAAGATGCATAGATTATGATGTTGGAATTGGAGATGGTTGTGACCTGAACAGGGTTTGTAGGAAGCTAAGCTAGCCATGTGTTAGCTATGAATAGTAGTTGATGCTACCAATGACTGTTGTGGATTCTAGGAATGTAAGCTGCAGAGATGGTTTTGTTGCTATGGTGATTGGCTCAGATTGTATAGGTTTGATGCAAGAGATGGTTGTAGTTGAGCATATTTCCAACTAGATGAATGCTTAGGTGAAGGAACTAAGAGTGCAATGAACAAATGCAGGTGCAGGTGGTAATGGCTCTGGAGATCGTTACAAGACAAGGAATGTTAGGAGTCGAGTTGGACTAAAGTGCTGCAGTTTCTGGTGGCAATGCAATGGCGAGAATGGGAGCTAGTGTTGCTCTGGTGGTCGCAGAGCAATGAAATTGCAGGTTTGCGCAGTTATGCTGTGAAGTTGGTGGTTTGGATTTGGTGATGTGTATGTATGAATCACAGAATAAGGCACTGGTGCTATAAATTGATGATTCAAGGGATAAAGAGATGATGAACACAGGAAGAAAATGAGATGTTGATTACCAAAACTATAGGTCTTGAAGCTACCGCAGGACATGGAAGATAGTGAGATGAACAATGGGATGAGGAACTGAATTATTTTGGTGTTTGATGCATAGTATGGTCATGGCTTGATTTGGGTTTGAATTGGCAGGGAAATGAAGAGTACAAGGAAGAGGTTGCAGGTTATGGAGCTGTGATGAGTGCGCTGTAAAGAGAAATGTTGGAAAGTTGTGTATAGTTGAGAAAGGGGAATGCAATGAAGGGAAAGAGAGCTGGGATGGAAATAGTTTGCTCAGTTGATACAGCTGCAATGGTTAAATATAGATGAATGTGTAGGATTGTAATTGTGTAGGATTGAAAGTTTATGAATTGATGTTAGTGGTAAAGCACAGAATGAAGTGCAGGTGCAGTAGATGGTGGTATCACAGCTGAACTGTAATGCAAGGAACTAGTATTGATGGTGCTGAAGTTTGGCGTTGGTTTAGAGGCGATGTAAGAGAGCTAAGATGGTGCTGCTGCTGATGGAGTTATGTGCAATGGCCTTGGTTATACCAACTCTGCCACTTAGATGAGTCAGCTGCTCTGACTGTACCTGACTCACCTGAGCTTTGATTGACCATGACTAGTGACCGGGTGGACTTTGCCGGTCACCTGAGATTTATTCCGGCAAATTTCCGGCCGAAAACACAGTTTTCCGGTGACATTTTTTTGGATAGATTTTTACATGGGTATTTATTTTGTGTGGGCTTGGTGGACATCCTACTATTGGAGTATTTGGACTTTGGGCTTTGAAGACCTAATTTTGGAAAGTTGTAAGGCTATAAAAAGAAAAAGTTTTTATTCATTTGGATATATCTATTCTACTGGAGTTTGGAGGAGAGCGATTCTACTAGGGTTTGCTTTCGTTTATTTTTCATGTTCTTCATTTTATTTTTGATAATAATTATGTTGAATCCAAAAACTATGAGTAACTAAATACCTTTTATTGGTTATGGGATAATAAGTGGATTTCACAAATAAGATTTGATTCAATGTATTAGTTTTGTCTCAATATTTTACTGTTTATGATTCATGGGTTATATTGTTATATGATTTGATTGTTTGTTTGGTTGAGTCCAGTGATATTGGCGATGCCAAATCCTAGTTTTAACGATGATAAACCTTCTGTGGAACTTCCGTTAGATTTTTTCAAGAAGGGTGTGCGGGTCGGAATTTCAGTCTTATTGGAAGATTGGATTTTAGGGTTGCAAAGTTTAATGATGTTACAAGATCCCTGGAAAATCAATGGGGTTTCGGTCCATGATGGTAAAATTCACACCTATGAATAAGGGCTTTTTTATTATCAAGTTTTCATCAAGAGAACAAGCTAAAAGTCCGTGAGAAAACTTGGAAAGTCAATCAACAAGAGTTACATCTTCAGGATTGGTTCCCATGGTTTGATCCGGATAAAGAGAGTTCTTCTCATGCTTCGGTTTGGGTCAATTTTCGGCTTTGTATGTAGAGCTATGGACGGAAAAAGTTCTGTTATCTCTTGGAAAAACTCTTGGAAATCCAGTTATGGTAGATAAGAAGACATTAAATCATGAGTATGGGTGTTATGCAGCTGTTTTGGTTAATATTGATTTTGGAAAAAAATTCCAGATTCAATTCATGTGATGGGGGGTAGAAGTTTTGATCAGTTTGTAGAGCTACAAAAAATACCCAAGTTTTGTTCTTTTTGCAAAATTGTTGGTCATGTTGATACCGATTGTAGAAAGAAGAACAAGAAAAATACTGTGAAGAATGTTCGAAGTGGCTACCCAAATGTACGATGGTGATACGGCAGTGGAAATCAAGGAAAAGATGATGATGATGCAAAGACTAATACTACTCAGGAAGTTGGTACAGCTGATGGGCAGCCTAAATCTGCTCTTGGTGATGCTAAAAAGTTGAATCGAGCTTGAAAAATATTCAGCTGAGTTTCGTGAAGCTCAGATGAAGCTTATTAGGTGCAAAAACATTATTGCTGCACAAAAGGATATTGCTTTACGCAGGGGTGCTCCATCCTTGTCTATTGTGGATACGGAAAAGGAAGGCAACATTGACATGGAACCGTCTAATGAGGGTCAGTCCGTGAATAAGTCGGTTGCCACTCGGAGAAAGGTAAGCAAGTTCATACTTTTCAAACACAAAAAATATTACAAACATGGGTGCTGCGGTAGTTGCTCAACAATCAAAGCATCCTAGCAAAGAGAAAATAGTTAACGTTTCTAAAGATGATTGGAAGCATGTAAAGAGTAAAGCCTCTCCTACTAAATTTACGTTTGCGGATGCATTATGCAACACTTCTGAAATAATTTGTGCTAATCCTTTTGAATCTTTAAATTCTGAATTGGGGTTTAGAGACGATGAAAATTTAGAAGTTGAAAATGCTGATCTCCTAGCTGCTAATATGGCGGACGAAGTTAAGAATTCAAAGGAATGGGGTACAATTTCTGATGATATAAGGAAACCAGTTTCTCATGTTGAAACGGAAAAAAAGAGCTTTCCTAGAAAGAATGAAGAGTTAAAAAAACAACAACGAGACAAAGTTGGATGATGTTGTTTTTGATATGAAAAATATTTTGTCTAGTGAGGAACTAGACCAGCGAGCACTATTGAAAATGATCAAGTGCGTGGTAATTTTATTAGAAATCCAGACTTTAGAAAACAATACTACAAGGAAAAAAAGGAGTTAGTAGATAGAATGGCAACTAACAAAAAAGCTCAATCTCCTATTAAGCTTATTCCTGGTGGTAATTATGCTTCGGAGGAAGAAGAAGATGAATATGAAGATGAATACGAAAAGGATTCTGAGATGAATACAACCAGCAAGATGATGATTTTGATTTGACAAAAACAATTGCTAGCCTTAAGAAGAGGAATTTTAGAGTTGGACGAAACGATATTAGTTTTGTTTTCTATTTTGTTTTTTTCTGGGATTTGGAAAGCTTTTTTTTTTAAGCTTTTTTGTGTTTTTTGTTGTTGTTTTTTTAGTGTGCCCCTTTGGTTTATGGGGGTGGGGAGGCCTCGAGCCTCCCATTATGTAATTCTTGTAATTACGTTTTTTTGGTTTCAATAAACTAAGACTTACCAAAAAAATGTTTGGTTGAGTCCGGAATCAATCCGATTTGCTTTCATTTCTAGAGCTATATTAGGGTTTTCAATATGAAAACGTTGTTTATCCTTGATTCTAAGTAGCATAAATGTGGGTAGTGCTTGTAGTGATATATCCTACTAGTCACATATGAATCATAACTTGGGTTAAATCGATTTAGTGATTTTACACATTTTGATTGCCTTGATTAGTCTTATTACATAGAACTTATTGCTTTTAGGGAGTTAAATCTAATTGTGCTTTTACACTTTAGGTTGCTTTCTAGGAAGAAGTCACATATGCATCTTTTAATGTGGTTGTGATGAAATCAGGGAATTAGCGGGATACTCTTGCGATCAAGGTATCCTAGGACTTTTAGTAAATGAGAGATTAAAATTTCAATTCTAGTGATTGTTGATAATTCAAGTTTGTGAATGAAACTATCTCGTGACCAATACTTTCTCTTTATTGATTATTTTATTAATTTATTGTTTTCAATTTATTTTTATTGTTTTGAAAACTCAAACCCCCCCCCCCCCCCTTTGGTTACTAAGAAACTGAAATTTGCATAACAACATTAGCCTCTCTGTGGATACGAACTCTTTCTTATCGCATACTACTTTTATTTTAGTGAAGTAAGAAAGTGAAATTATATTTGACCGGCTGACAACCGATCAAATTTTTGCGCCGTTGTTGGGGAGGCAAACGGCTTGTTATTAAGTTTTTAGTTTCTTTTTACAATTTTTGCTTTTATCTTTGCTTTTTGTTTCTTGTCTTGATTCTTACTTGTTTGCGAGAATTGTCTTCAGGTACCTAATCCCTGGCTTCTAAGGATTGGAACTATCCAAGGTGCGGGATTGCTACTCGAAGAGGCACAATACTCCAACCAAGTCAAGACATGCCGGAAGAGCAAGAGTTAGAAGTGGAAGAAGAATTACAACTAGAAGGAGAACAAGAGGTTCCATTTGTAGAAGAACCACTAGTTGAAGAAGAAGAAGCAATGGAAGACACAAATCGTACACTCAAGGATTTGGCTTCTCATAGGCTTGATGCACAACGATGGTGTATTCAAACCAACTCAACCTTTGAGATCAAGCCTGGGTTGATTAGAGAGTTGCCTAAGTTTCTTGGTATGGAAAATGAAGACCCAAACAAGCATCTCATGGAGTTCCATACCATTGTTAAATCCATGCTTCCAGCGGAGACTGAAGCTGATGGTGCAATGTTGAAAGTTTTTCCATTTTCTATGGTGGATAGCGCTAAGGATTGGTTGTATTGTTTGCCATCCGGAAGTGTCACTACATGGAACGGATTGAAGAAACTCTTTATAGAGAGGTATTTTCCTGCGTCAAAGGCTACTCAAATTCGCAAAGAGATTTGTGGAATAAAGCAACATGCAGGAGAATATTTGTATGAATGTTGGGAGCGATACAAGATATTGGTGGCAAGCTGTCCTCACCATCAATTCAATTACGCTATGATAATCCAATACTTCTACGAAGGTCTTCAATCAAGTGATAGATATCTTCTTGATGCATCGGGTGGTGGTGCACTAGTGAACAAGACGGTGGCCCAAGCTACCGATTTGATTAAAAGTATGGTTGCAAACTCGCAACAATTATACACAAGAGGTGAACCAATGGTTAGGGGAGTTCATGAAGTTAGTGATTCATCATCATCTCACCGTGATCAAAGGATGGACAATATGGAGCACATGATGCAAAAGATGGTTGCGGTTATATTACCTTCGTATGGTAAAGAGTTGGAGCAAGCTAATGCGGTTTTTCCAAACCCACAAAGATGGTATGATCCCTATTCCAACACCTACAATCCGGGATGGAGAGATCATCCAAATTTCAGCTATGCCAACAAGCAAGGTGTGGTTCAACAACCTACTTTCAACCGTCCGAGTAGATTTCAACAGCAACAAAAACAATTTCAACAACAATAATTTCAGCAACCACAACAACCGGTTCAAAACCAAGGTTCCGATATCGATGCAAAGTTACAAACAATGATGCAAGGTATTTCTACCATGTTCAAAGAAAGCCAACAAGAGACCAAGAGTGCGATTAAGGATTTGCAGACTCAAGTGGGATCCATGGCAATTGATATAAACAAGTTGAAAGCACAAAATAGTGGGAGACTCCCTTTTCAACCCATTAACCCAAAAGAGGGTGTCAATGCTATTACGTTGAGAAGTGGTACACAACTTGAGAAACCCAAAGTTGCTGATTTGGGTGAAGAGGAAGCTCCAAAGGAGCCGATTTTGGAGGAAAAGAGGGATGAAATTCACCAAACACCTGAGGTACCTATTCCTAACTCTAAAACTCCTATTCCTACTTATGTTCCTCTTATACATTTTCCTCGCAGATTTGCAAGTTCTAAGAAGGCGGAACTATAAAAGGAGATTTTTGACGTTCTTAAGAAGATTCATGTGAATATACCGCTCATTGATGCTATCAAGCAAGTTCCCAAGTATGCAAAAGTGTTTAAGGAATTGTGTACCAACAAGCAAAGGCTTAAAGGAAATGAAGTGCTAAGTGTGGGGGAGAATGTTTCGGCAATCTTACAACACAAACTCCCATTGAAATGCAAGGATCCCGGTAGATTTGACATTCCCGTCATAATTGGTAACATCACTTTTAACAAATAAATGTTAGACTTAGGTGCATCCGTTAATGTTATGTCAGCATCCATGTATAATTCACTTAATCTAGGTCCTTTGAAAAAGGCTGAAATTGTGTTGCAATTAGCTGATCGCTCTAATGTTTACCCAATGGGTATTGTTGAGGATGTTCTTGTGCAGGTTAATCAACTTGTATTCCCTGCTGACTTTTGTGTGTTAGAGATGGATGAAGGTTCGCCGGACTCGTCTCTTCCATTGCTACTTGGACGTCCTTTTATGAAAACGGCTAAGACCATTATTGATGTGGACAAGGGAACATTGACTATGGAGTTTGACGGAGAAATAATACGTTTTAACATTTTCGAGACGATGAGATATCCTAGTGATGTCCACTCTTGTTTCTCCGTTGATGTTATGGATGCATTGGCACAAAGAGTGTTTGAATTAAATGGTGATGATGCTTTGGAAACTGTTTTAACTACATCCATGGATGATGGGGTAGAGTGTGGTAAAGAAGTCAAGGAAGCCCTTGGTGATATTAACTCACTACAAGGATGTCCAGAAACTCATAATATCTCTTTTATTTCTTTACCATGCAGTGATGAAAAGATTTTACCTTCTATTGTTAAATCTCCAAAGTTGGAATTGAAGCCTCTTCCAAGTCACTTAAAGTACTTGTACTTGGGTGATAATGAAGAGTTACTTGTGATTGTTTCTAATGAGCTTAGTGAATTAAAGGAGCAAAAACTTCTAAGGGTGCTAAGGAAGCACAAGACGGCCATAGGATGGACAATCGCTGATATCAAGGGTATAAGCCCTGCCGTTTGTATGCACAAGATTCGTTTGGAGGACGATGCAAATCCTACAAGGGAAGCGCAACGACGTTTGAACCCTCCCATGATGGAAGTTGTGAAAAATGAGATACTCAAGCTTTTGGAAGTGGGTGTTATCTATCCCATATCCGATATCAAGTGGGTGAGCCTGGTACAAGTTGTACCAAAGAAATCAGGTGTAACGGTGGTAGAGAATGATGAGAACGAACTTGTCCCAACTCGTGTGCAAACCGGTTGGAGGGTTTGTATTGATTATAGAAAGTTGAATGCCACTACTAGGAAGGATCATTTTCCTTTACCTTTTATTGATCAAATGCTTGAACGTTTAGCTGGACATGCTTATTATTGCTTCCTTGATGGTTATTCAGGGTACAATCAGATTGTGATATCACCGGAGGACCAAGAGAAAACCACTTTCACTTGTCCGTTTGGTACTTTTGCTTATAGAAGGATGCCTTTTGGCTTGTGCAATGCTCCAGCTACCTTTCAAAGGTGTATGGTAAGTATCTTTTCCGAGTATGTTGAAAACATTATTGAAGTATTTATGGATGAATTTAGTGTCTTTGGTGATTCATTTGACCTTTGTTTGAACAACTTGTCATTAATCCTTGAACGATGTGTTGAAACAAACCTTGTGCTAAATTGGGAGAAGTGCCATTTTATGGTAACGCATGGCATAGTTTTAGGCCATATTATATCTTCTAAAGGCTTGGAAGTTGATAAATCTAAGATAGACCTTATTCGTGCTCTAACCCCTCCCACTACGGTGAGGGAGATACGCTCTTTTCTCGGTCATGCAGGTTTCTATCGTAGATTTATCAAGGATTTTTCCAAGATAGCATCACCACTTTGCAACTTATTGCAAAAAGATGTGGTTTTTAACTTTGATGAAAAGTGTATGGCGGCATTCAATCATTTGAAAGAACTTTTGATTTTAGCTCCTATCATTAAACCACCGGATTGGAGCAAGCCTTTTGAGATAATGTGTGATGCTAGTGACTACGCGGTTGGTGCGGTACTTGGGCAGCGTGTGGGGAAGATACCTCATGCCATCTATTATGCTTCTCGAACGTTAAATGAAGCCTAACAAAACTACACAACCACTGAAAAAGAGTTTTTAGCTATTGTATTTGCATTGGAGAAATTTCTCTCTTATCTAATTGGTACAAAATTTGTTGTCTTTTCTGACCATGGAGCTCTTAGGTACTTGCTAATGAAGAAAGAAGCGAAACCGAGGCTCATACGATGGATTCTACTCTTGCAAGAGTTTGATATTGAAATCAAAGATAAGAAAGGAATTGAGAACACCGTTGCGGATCACTTGAGCCGTCTTGCTGTGGACAAGGAAGCTATCCCATTGCGTGAAAGTTTCCCGGATGAGCAACTATTCTCAATTGCCTTTAGAGAACCATGGTATGCAGATATTGTGAATTACTTGGTAACTAAACAAATCCCAAAGAACTTGTCTCGTGCTGAGAGGGACAAACTTAAGAGGTTAGGAAACCAATATATATGGGATGATCCATACTTATGGAAACATGGAAGCGACCAAGTAATAAGAAGGTGCGTTCCCGAATCCGAGTTTAATTCTATCTTGTCATTTTGTCACTCCTATGCTTGCGGAGGACATTTTGGAAGTAAGAGAACCACTCACAAGGTACTTGAAAGCGGTTTCTATTGGCCAACCTTGTTTAAGAATGCACATATATTTTGCACAACTTGTGATAGGTGCCAAAGAACAGGCAATCTAGGTGCCCGAAATCAAATGCCACAAACTTTTATTCAATTTATTGAAGTTTTTGATGTATGGGGTATTGATTTTATGGGTCCTTTTGTCAACTCTCATGGAAATTTTTACATCTTACTTGCTGTTGATTATGTCTCTAAATGGGTGGAAGCTAAGGCCACCCCTACTAATGATTCCAAGGTTGTTTCAGATTTTGTGCAAGATAACATTTTTGCAAGGTTTGGAATTCCAAGAGCCATAATTAGCGATGGGGTTTCTCACTTCAAAAACAGGATTTTGCAAAGCTTGTTGAAGAATTACAATGTGTCTCACAAGGTTGCAACACCTTATCATCCCCAAACAAATGGACAAGCCGAGGTTTCCAACCGAGAGGTGAAGTCCATTCTAGAAAAGACGATGAATCCAACAAGGAAATATTGGAGCATGCGACTTAATGATGCTTTATGGGCGTATAGAACCGCATACAAGACACCTATTGGGATGTCTCCATTTAGGCTTGTGTATGGTAAACCTTGTCACTTACCCGTGGATATTGAGCATAAAGCATTTTTGGCGATTAAGCAATGCAATATGGAGATGGATGGGGCTGGAAAGCAAAGGAAGCTACAACTCCAAGAGCTAGAAGAGCTTCGCAATGATGCATTTGAAAGATCACGCATTTACAAGGAAAAAACAAAGGCTTTTCATGATACTATGATTTCTAGAAAACAATTTTGTGTTGGGCAGAAAGTGCTTTTGTTTAATTCTCTCTTGCATTTATTTTTGGGTAAATTAAGGTCACGTTGGATCAGACCTTTTATTGTTACTAATGTGTTTTCTCATGGTGCAGTAGAAATTCGTAGCATAGCTATAGGCAAGGAACTTAAAGTTAATGGGCACCGGTTGAAACCATATTATGAGAATTTCACTTCTGAAGTGGTGGAAGGAGCCAATTTTGTAGATGCACTCCCTCTAGAGGAGTCATAGAAAGCAAGAAGCAAGTCGGGCTGAAGACTTTAAACCAAGCGCTAAGTGGGAGGCAACCCACCGGTTTTGTATCTTTATCTTTTTATTCTTTAAGCATTTTATCTTTATTTTCTTTGTTTTTGCATATCATTTGCGGAATTTCCCACCTTGAACTTTCTTTGGACGATTTAATTTTACATTGAGGAAAATGTAAAGTTTAAGTGTGGGGGAGCATTTATATGTTTGTATAGTTTGTTTTAGTTTGTTTTATGCCTTTAGTAAAAAAAAATTATGCCTTTAGTAAAAAAAAAAGAAAAAAAAATCAGAAAAATAGAAAAACCAAGAAAAAATGGTGCTTTTTGAACTCCAAAATCTAGAAACTTGTGCCTTTAGGATGACACCATTAGTGGATGGAACCATTTTGATTGAAGGAGTTGAGGAACCAATTAACTAAAAGGGACGAACAGAGCTCATAAATCATAAATACCATGATAGTTGTTACCATATCTCGGAATATCACCATATCACATTCTATTTTTTTTTATTTCTCCATATTTATCTATTGTTCTCTAAGTGTTTTGGTGGGTCACTAAACATCGACTTGTTATTACTGCTAGGATGAAATAAAGTGATGGAGTTGCTAAAAAAAAAAAAAAAAAAACTGACCAATTAGACCAATCGGAATAAAAATGACACTTGGATAAAGCAGTATGTGTGAAACGTTGTCCCTGTCTCTGTCGCCTAAACAAGCGTGGAATGCAGGATCCAAGGCAACTATCACGTACTTGCTGACAAGAAGCATGCGCTTGGATCCAAAAGATTTAATCACGCTGTCTGGAAAAAAAAAAAGTGAAAAAAGAAAAAGAAAAAGAAAAGAAAAGATTATATTTGTTGAATAAAGTCACTCCTGGTTACCTTGTATATGCCGGTTGAGTTGATGTAGAAATAAGATTGTTGACCAATGGTTCCCTTATATATATGCCAGTGTGTTGACACTAGAATTGACTAGTAGCTCAATCCAATAGGATGCATAGGTTCATCTTGGAGGTGACCTTCAGACAGATATGGGAAACATCGATCACTTGTGAACATTCGCCAACATCTACATCTATATCCATCTTCTTAGTCTTTTCATTATGATTGTGGTTTGTTAGTTTCCGAGTATTGTGGCTTGTTCGACTATCTAATTAGAGCTTTATTTACTTAAATATGAACTGAATTTGCGCAAGGTACCTCCTCTTGTAGTCATTTTGTATTTGTTCATTGATTTGTCACAAATAGACGGAGTTAGAAATATAGGTTTTGTAGGCAGACCTCTTGTAAACCTTCACGAGACTCAAACTCGTCCACTAGGGATACCTAGGGGTTCAAAGGCTTGTTATTTATGTTTAGAGTAACCGTAGACTCGACGAGACGGAGTTGTATGTATTTTTTTATATAATAATTTGTTTGGTTTGCTCGAGGACTAGCAAAGTCTAAGTGTGGGGGAATTTGATAGGTGTTGTAAAACACCTAATTTTATATCTAGTATTTATGCTTTCTTTGCGAGTTTTCTTGTAAATTATGTATCTTATGATTGCTTTTGAGTTTACTAGGTGCAATGTAGTCCTTGGGAGAAAAAGAAGGAAAAATTGTCCATTTGGAACGTAAAGGCAAACACTTCAATTCACAGGCGAGCTATATTTGGAGCCAGCCAAGTTTGTGCAGCAAAGGAAAAGGTCAAACAGGTCAATTCACAGTCAATACCCAAGGAGTTGCGCAGGAAATTGAACTGGATAGAGAATTAGGTTGTCGGTTATCTGGAACCGACATGCCAAAATAATTGGAGGTGGCCCTTATACGTACAGGGTGCCAATATGAATTCTAAGTATTACATCCCTAAAATCAATAGTTCTTCCTTCATTACATTCGACCTAAGAGTTAGAGAAGATAAGAGGCAAGTAATTTAAGAACTGGCTGCGGGTTTGTCTGAATTTGAGTACAGAGCTTAATGGAGATCGCTGCAAGAAAAGATGTTGATTTGCAGATGAGAAATTATGAGCTCAAATGGATGCTGCTGGCCGGAGATCGAAACTTGTAATGGATGATTGTGTAAGAGTTTGCAAGATGGGTTCTGAACTGATGATGAAGACCTATATTTTGGTGGATTTCTAAGATTGAGTATGTTGCTGCTATCAACGGCAAGAAAGGGAAGAACTATGGTTTATACGGCTGTGTACCAGGTTCAGATCGAGAAGCCAGTGAGAGTTGAGATTGTTCTGGATCTGTAACTGAATCGAGAAGAGGTAGTTGTTTACTGAGATGGGTATTGTGTGTTGGTGTTTTTATTCGGGTGGTGAATGAAAGATGATGAAGATGGAGCAGTTGAGTTGTTTGAGACTTGGGTTTTCTTCTAAAATTGGTTGTGATGTGCAATCAAGACTCAAGGGAGGTTGTTTAGCAGTATGGCTGGAGTGAGTTGGAGAATTTAATGAGATGCAATTAAGCGAAGAAGTTGAAGATTAAATGTGCCAGGGAGATTGCAGGTGGAATGGGTACTGCTAGTTCAGGTCAAGGAGTGGGTGCTAGAAAATTGTTGGTGACTGAGACAAGAAAAACAAGAAGTGAGATATTAGCTGAAATGGGTATTGCAGTAGCATGATATTACAAGAAAGAGAGAGCTTGTGCTACTGGCTTGGAGGAGTATTGAACTGAATTTGGTGGTGACAGTGATTGAGACTGAAATCAAGGAATGAAGGTGGTGCTGCAGTGGTGTTAAGGAGGTAGAATTGGGATGAGATAGTTGTTACAGTAGCAATGAGTCATGGCAATGGCTATGTAAAATGCAGAGATTATGATGTTGGAATTGGAGATGGTTGTGACCTGAACAGGGTTTGGAGGAAGCTAAGCTAGCCGTGTGTTAGCTGTGAATAGTGGTTGATGCTACCAATGACTGTTGTGGATTCTGGGAATGTAAGCTGCAGAGATGGTTTTGTTGATGTGGTGATTGGCTTAGATTGTATAGGTTCGATGCAAGAGAGGGTTATAGTTGAGAAGATTTGCAACTAGGTGAATGCTTAGGTGAAGGAACCAAGAGTGAAATGAACAAATGCAAGTGCAGGTGGTAATGGCTCTGGAGACCGTTACAAGACATGTCATGTTAGGAGTTGAGCTGGACTGAAGTGCTGCAGTTTCTGGTGGTAATGCAATGGCGAGAATGGGAGCTGGTGTTGCTCTGGTGGTCGCAGATCAATGAAATTGCAGGTTTGCGCAGTTATGCTGTAAAGTTTGTGGTTTGGATTTGGTGTTGTGTATGTATGAATTGCAGAATAAGGCACTAGTGCTATAAATGGATGATTTAAGGGATAAAGATACGATGAACACAAGAAGAAAAGGAGTTGTTGATTACCAAAACTATAGGTCTTGAAGCTACCGCAGGACATGGAAGATAGTGAGACGAAGAATGGGATGAGGAACTGAATTGTTTTGGTGTTTGATGCATAGTATGGTCATGGCTTGCTTTGGGTTTGAATTTGCAGGGAAATGGAGAGTACAAGGAGGAGGTTGCAGGTTATGGAGCTGTGATGAGTGCGCAGTAAAGAGAAATGTTGGCAAGCTGTGTGCAGTTGAGAAATGGGAATGCAATTCAGGGAAAGAGAGCTGTGATGGAAATAGTTAGCTGAGTTGATACAGCTGCAATGGTTAATTATAGATGAATGTGTAGGATTGTAATTGTGCATGATTGAAAGTTTATGAATTGATGTTAGTGGTAAAGAACAGAATGAAGTGCAGGTGCAGTAGCTGGTGGTATCGCCGCTGAACTGTAATGCAAGGAACTAGTATTGATGGTGCTGAAGTTTGGCGTTGGTTTAGAGGCGATGTAAGAGAGCTAAGATGGTGCTGCTGCTGATGGAGTTATGTGCAATGGCCTTGGTTAATACCAACTCTGCCACTTAGATGAATCAGCTTCTCTGACTCGTACCTGACTCACCTGAGCTTTGACTGAATTGACTGACCATGACTAGTGACCGGGTGGACTTTGGCGGTCACCTGAGATTTATTCCGGCAAATTTCCGGCCGAAAACACAGTTTTCCGGTGACATTTTTTTTGGATAGATTTTTACATGGGTATTTATTTTGTGTGGGCTTGGTGGACATCCTACTATTGGAGTATTTGGACTTTGGGCTTTGAAGACCCAATTTTGGAAAGTTGGAAGGCTATAAAAAGAAAAAGTTTTTATTCTTTTGGATATATCTATTCTACTGGAGTTTAGAGGAGAGCGATTCTACTAAGGTTTGCTTTCATTTATTTTTCATGTTCTTCATTTTATTTTTGATAATAATTATGTTGAATCCAAACACTATGAGTAACTAAATACCTTTTATTGGTTATGGGATAATAAGTGGATTTCACAAATAAGATTTGATTCAATGTATTAGTTTTGTCTCAATATTTTACTGTTTATGATTCATGGGTTATATTGTTATATGATTTGATTGTTTGTTTGGTTGAGTCCGGAATCAATCCGATTTGCTTTCATTTCTAGAGCTATATTAGGGTTTTCAATATGAAAACATTTTTTATCCCTGATTCTAAGTAGCATAAATGTGGGTAGTACTTGTAGTGATATATCCTACTAGTCACATATGAATCATAACTTGGGTTAAATCGATTTAGTGCTTTTACACATTTTGATTGCCTTGATTAGTCTTATTCCATAGAACTTATTGCTTTTAGGGAGTTAAATCTAATTGTTCTTTTACACTTTAGGTTGCTTTCTAGGAAGAAGTCACATATGCATCTTTTAATGTGGTTGTGATGAAATCAGGGAATTAGCGGGATACTCTTGCGATCAAGGTATCCTAGGACTTTTAGTAAATGAGAGATTAAAATTTCAATTCTAGTCATTGCTGATAATTCAAGTTTGTGAATGAAACTATCCCGTGACCAATACTTTCTCCTTATTGGTTATTTTATTAATTTATTGCTTTCAATTTATTTTTATTGTTTTGAAAACTCAAACCCCCCCCCCCCCCCTTTGGTTACTAAGAAACTGAAATTTGCATAACAATATTAGCCTCTCTATGGATATGAACTCTTTCTTATCGCATGCTACTTTTATTTTAGTGAAGTAAGAAAGTGAAATTATATTTGACCGGCTGACAACCGATCAATTAGAACGATATCGTCTGTTTGATTATGCCCCTAAAGAGATAGATAATTTACTTGCTCACTTGGTTTCTTCTCAACGCCTTGCTGCTGAGAAAACTGCTTTGGCCACGAACTTAGAGCAGCAGGAAGGCGCTTTACAACTGCAGAACCGAGACCTTCACGAGGATCGCCGACAAATATTGAGGGATAAATATATGGTGGAGCGGGATAATAGGGATCTGCTGGGAAAGTGGGCGAGTTTGACAAAATGGTGGGTGAGCTAGAGTGGAGTAGGTCGCAACTTTCAGTGATCCAAGTATCGCGCAATCGTTTAATGGACGAGTGGAGTGAACATAAGAAGTACTTCCCCAGTAATGAATTCAATGAGCAATGCTATAACGAGCTAACCATGAAATTGTCCAAGTCCGAGGATGAATTGTCCAAGTAGGTAGAGTCGCTTCTGTCAGTGTTACCAGCCCTTTCAGGTCTTGTAGGCGATCTGTTGAGACAGTTCCTTAGGGTTAGATTTTTTTTCTTCTGTACCTGTGAAATTGCTAAACCATATTCTCTGAATAACCCTATGTTGTTGTGATCTTGTAGCCGGGCAAAAACGTTCTCATGAATTGGACCTGGAGGTCCGACGGTTGAAGCGGGTCGAGGCCGATTTGGGTACCAAGTTGACCGATGCAGAGGTAGCCAATTTGTAGCTTCACCAGCAGATTGAGGATGAACGCGTCGCCCATGCAGAGGAGATAGACGAGAAGGTTCGGACGGGCATTGAGGAGTATGTGGAGAATAAGCGGCGCGAGATCGCGCAAAGGAGTGACAACACTATTCCTCCCAAGGCTTGAATTCCCTTTTTGTAGTGTTGCGTCACTAAGTTGCCCTTTGTCTTGAGTTGTAAATCGCTTTGAACACATCTTCCCATTTTATTTCTGATACACTGCTTGTTTGTTTAAATGGGGGTGCTGCGTCGTCGATGCTGTTCTTTTTATTTCTGTTATACTTTGATTTTTGTATGGTTTCATGACACTTTCCGTGCTTTCTTAATTGACGCATGACGTTGTTGGTTTAGCTCTTGTTTCTTATGTCATTCCTGCAATTATTGATTATGTAAGTTAGTATTTTAACCTTTTCTGTCGAACATGCCCAACAAGGAGGGTCATCGAGCCCAATGCCATGTCCTGATTGGGGTATCTCATCACCATCTCTTAGATTCAGTGGAAGGATATTAGTCAACCTAAGTCCAGGTTCGATTGCCCCGAGCGGTTATTGACCAACCAATATCGGGCAAGTGGTCACAGCCACCTGCGATGGGGGAGACCTTTCAAATGTTAGTAGGCCACCTAGATGAGAAGACCTAGTGTCTTAACAACCTGCAGAACTGGTTTCCAACCACCAAAACCCTTAGGCTACCTTGGCACTTGCAAACTGCCACTGCCACGAGTTCGAATAGCCAGGCGACTGTAAGGCACCTCGGAACTTTCACATTGGCTTTGCCCTGAGTACGAATGCCCATTCGAGTGTAAGTCACCTCGGTACTTCCACACTGGCTTTGCCCCGAGTACGAATGACCATTCGAGTGTAAGTCACCTCGGCACTTCCTCACTAGCGTTGCCCCGAGTACGAATGACCATTAGTCGCTCATGCCCTATTTCATACCCCTCACGGTTTTAAAGAAATAGAAGACAAGTATGCTCACCTTTTCTCCGCATTGCCATTAAGGGGTGGTAGAGTTTTAGATACTTGACGTTCCAAGGTTTGGGCTCTTTTGTTCCATCGAGTCGCAATATTCGATACGATCCCTCGCCTGCCTTAGACGCAATTATGTACGGCCCGCCCCACTTTGGTGCTAGATTTCCGCCCTTTTTGTCTTGCTCCCATTCGGCCAGAAACTTTAACACTTG
Source organism: Papaver bracteatum (assembly GCA_023529315.1). Taxonomy (NCBI): domain Eukaryota; kingdom Viridiplantae; phylum Streptophyta; class Magnoliopsida; order Ranunculales; family Papaveraceae; genus Papaver; species Papaver bracteatum. The sequence continues at coordinate 363,147 of JAJJWX010004605.1, forward strand.
ATGCCCTGGTTGAAATTCCCTTGGGCGAACACGCTTGTTGTACTCTCGTTGTAACCTTCTTTGATAGTTTTCCATTTTTTGTAGCGCCATCTCTCTTGTTTCTTCCAAATCGTCGAGTTTTTCCAAAATTAGGTCGGCCGAGACGTTTCGCCTCCAAGATTCTGTCCTAGTGGTGGGGATCATTCCTTACGTCGGTAGAATCGCCTCGGTTCCGTAAGTAAGCATGAACGGTGAGAACCATGTAGCTTCCCTCCGCGTGGTTCTGTATGCCCATAAAACGTTGTACAACTCCTCACACCAGTCTCTATATTCCCCATCCAATTTCTTCTTCATGTTATTGGCGATTGTCTTGTTAGTGATCTCGGCCTGCCCATTACTTTGGGGGTAAATGGGGGTAGCTTTGCTCTTACTGATGTTGTACATGTTGAACAAAAGATCAATATTTTCTCCTTGGAGTTATTTTCCATTATCGGAGACGATAGCTGCTGGGACCCCAAAGCGGCAAATGATATGTTCCCAGATAAACTTGAAGACATCTTTATCGCGGATGTGCCTTAGTGGTACTGTCTCTACCCATTTGGTAAAGTAATCCGTGGCCACGATCAAGTACTTCCTCTGCCCCGTTCCTACATGTAATGGTCCGATAATGTCTACCCCCCACTTGGCAAAGGGCCATGGGCTTTCAACAGAATTTAAAGGTACTCCTGGTGCCTGGATTTTCTTGCCGTATCGCTGGCATTCTTCACAAGCTTTCACCATTTCTTTTGCGTCTTCGTTCATGTACATCCAAAAATAGCCCATTTTCTTTGCCTTGGCCGATAAACTTCTCCCCGAGCTGTGGTTTCCGGCGGCCACATAGTGTAATTCATGCAATATTATGTGGCCTTCTTCCCTATTTAGGCATCGTAAGAGTGGCCCTAAGTAATATTTTCTATATAGGATCCTTCCCTTAGCTCGTAGGTGCCCGACTTACTTTTGATTTTATTTATTTCGGGGCGACCCTTGGGTAGCTCGCCCGTTTCCAGGTATTGGTGTATCGACTTTCTCCAATCGTCCTCTTTATATCGCTCGGCTGTGTTAATAGCCACATCGATCCGTACGTCCGGTGTTTCTGGGATTGAGGGAGTGAGGAGCCTCATAACGCGAATGCCCTCTATTCTTGGATCTACCAGCTATGAGGCGATGTAGGATAGAGCGTCCGAGTGCCTGTTATCTTTTCTACAAATGTGGCGGAACTTAATGCTTGGTATTTGGTTGATGTAAAATTGGGCGAGCTCCCAATACTTTTGCAATACGGGGTCGTGTGTCGCATATTTTCCCGTAATCTGCCGAATTACCAACTGTGAATCACTAGTTAAGCGAACTTGCTGTAGCCCCATTTCTACGATTATCCGTAAGGTGTGGATTACTGCTTCGTAATCGGTGGCGTTGTTTGTTGCTTTGAATTCCAGCCTGAATGAGTGCACTATCTTTCTTCCTTTCGGCATAGTGAATACTAATCCAAGACCTGACCCCTCTTTGTTTGATGCCCCATCGACGAAGACTTCCCACCGTGTGGGGCTACTGGCTGTTAATAGGTCGGCAAGATCTTCTCACTCTTCCATCATCCCAGGTATATCTTCAACCTCGTATTCATCACTTAATGGGAAATCTGCTAGGAAATCGTCCACTACCTGTCCTTTGACTGCCGTCCTTGTTTCGTACACCACATCATATTGTTTGATTAAGGCTCCCCATTTAGAGATTCTCCCTGACCGCCCTGCATTGTCCAAAACCGCTTCGATAGGCGACTTGGTGAGCACCCGTATGCGATGAGCTTGAAAATATGTTCGGATCTTAGATGCAGCAAAGGCTAGTGCCAGCACCATCTGCTCCATTCTGGTATAGTTTTTCTCGGCCGTACATAGAGTTTTGCTAATGAAATACACCGGATTCTCCGCATTCCCCTCCGTCCTAATCAATACTGTACTAATGGCATATGGTGTCGCCCCTAAGTATAGGGTAAGAATTTCTGACGGCTCGGGCCTCTGCAGAACCGAGAGGCCGTCTAGGTGTAACTTGATGTTTTGAAAGGCCTCTTCGCTAGCATCCGTCCATTGAAACTTCTCCCCTTTCTTCAGAATGTCATAAAAGGTTTTACATTTGTCCGATGACCGTGATACGAATCGCCCTAATGCTGCTATACAACCATTTATCTTCTGCACATCTTTTACTGTCGCGGGAGATGGCATCTCCAAGACAACCCTAACCTTCCCGGGATCTACTTATATCCATTTGGGGGTGATGATATATCCTAAGAGTTTCCCTGATGTAACCCAAAAATCGCACTTGGCGGGATTAATATTCATCATGTGTTTCCTCATTGTCCGAAAAATCTTACGAAGGTCTCGGACGTGATCCCTGGCTCGGAGACTCTTGACTAACATGTCTTCCACGTAAACTTCTATGGTGTCGTGAATCTTGTCTTCGAACATATCCCCTACCAATCTCTGATATGTAGCACCAGCGTTCCTAAGTCCAAATGGCATCTTGGTATAACAATACTGCCCCCTTGGAATGAAAAATGAAGTATGCTCCTGATCCTCGGGTGCCATCGGTATCTGATTGTAGCCCATGTATCCATCCATCAGTGTCATCGCATCATATCCGACTATCGATTCTACTAGTTGGTCTATGCTTGGGAGAGGGAAGCTGTCCTTCGGGCAGACCTTGTTCAAGTTACTAAAATCAATACATATTCTGACTCCTCCATTTTTCTTTGGCACCACGACCATATTAGATATCCACTGCGGGTAATGGGATTTCCTAATTATTCCGGACTCTTGTAGCTTCTTTAGCTCGGCCTCGACCGCTGCTTGTAACTCTGGTGCGATTCACCTCATTTTATGTCTAACCGGCTTGACACTTGGATCAATCATTAAGTGGTGGCAGCAGACCTCCGGGTCAATACCCTCTAAATCATGTACTTCCCACGCGAATGCGTCTAAGTTTTCCTTTAACACTGTCACAAGTTGACCTGCTTGTTCGTCCGAGAGTAATGTCCCTATCCTTACTGTCTTTGGATCCTTGATCGTCCCCAAGTTCACTTCCCGAGTCGGATCAACTTTTGAAAAATTAGATTTAGATTCCCTGATCGGAGCAAGTTCCTTTGATTGCTATAAAGGGTCTTGCTCTTGGATTTCATACGCTGTGACCGCTTGTGAAATTTCCTCCTCCAACTCTTCTGCAGCCTTAACTTCTTTGGGTTTATTCTTCTCTCACCTTTTTCGAACTCGTCGATCTTCATTAATTTCAGTATCAACCTGCATGCATTGTCGTGCCGCTTGGGAGTCGCCTACAACTTCAGCTACTCCCTTGTAAGTCGGGAACCTTAATCTCTGATGATATGCCAATGCCACTCCTTTAATCCCAGCGATCCATGGACGTACGATAATTGCTTCATAGGGTGAGGCGACGTCGACCACACAAAAAGTTGTCAGTGTGTCAAGGTATCCCCCACCGTCTGAAACCCTCAAAGTTACCTCGCCCTTAGGGATGGTTACCATACCATTAAATCCGTAGATGCGATACGTTGAGGGAACAAGGATATCGTCCGACAGCTCCATTCTCTTGAACGTGTCGTAGAATAACACCTCGACTGAACTTCCGCTATCCATGAGAATCCTTCTTACTCCCCATTCCTCAATTAGTAACGTGATGACCAAGGGATCACTGTGTGCTTGTCTGTTTGCTGGGACGTCCTTGGCCGAGAATGAAATAGGTTGCATCATCCAAGGCTCCATCGGTAAGGTCCTGGCTATGCTACATATTTATTTTCCATCGCCATCCCTCTTGTGAATCCTTGAAGTGATTACCAGGCCGAGAGTGTAGTCTTGAATAGTTGAGTGTGAAATAGTATTCACAAATTGAGTTGACCTATCAATGCGGACTTGATGAACCGGCACTTCGGGTGTTGCCGTCGGCTGAGCTGGATGTCGGACGAACTGTCTCAGATACCCATCTCGAATAAGGTGTTGAACAATATCCTTTACTTCTCGTAAACTATTAGTGGAGTGGCCTCTATACTGATGGTAGTGACAGTACTCGGGGTGATCCTTGGTTCCTTGGAACTGGACTCCCCTTGATGATGGGTAATTGATATCATTCCTATTCTCGACCTCCTTGAATATTTCCTCCAAAGGAGCGTTTAAAGGTGTATATGATCGGGCTTCATGACTCGGCCTATTCCCTTTGGCCACCCACTCTTTTTTCTCCCTGCTTCCTGGTTGAGGGTCTGATCTCTTCTAGGGATGCCCGACTGGATCGTCCATAACTGTTTTAGCCTCATCACTAGCTTCTTGCACTCCCCTATCTCTCGATTAGGATTGAATTTCTTTTAGAGCGATAAAGTGTTCTTGCATCCTTCGCATCTCCTTTAAGGTTTTTAGTTTTTCAGAGAATATAGCTATCCAGATGGGGTCCTATCTTCCCAATGCGTTTTTGAATCCAAAGATAGCCTGATCCACTAGTACTTTTCCAATTTCAGTGCACAGTTTCCTCCATCTATCGGTCAAGGTTCTTAATGGATCCCTGAACCTCCGGGCGAGGGTAAATAGTTTGTTCATTCTTGGCCTAGGACGGATATTGTGCATATAAGTTTCAAGAAAGGCCTCAACTAGTGCATCATATCCGCCGATTGATCCAGGTGGAAATGAATAAAACCAATCTCTCGCCTCGCCCTCCAAGCTGGCCGGGAAGAATTTACACATGACCACCATGTTGTTTTTCCATTGGATCAATGACATGGTATACATTTTTAGATGCTCGACCGCGTCTCATGTTCCGTCGAATCTAGAAGGATATGTAGGTAAAGTACACTTTGGTGGGAATGGCATTTTCTCAAGTTCTTGGGAGAAAGGTGTCTTCTAGGCCTCGCTCATAATCTTTGCCAGTTTGTTCTCTTCACTATTCCCCGATAGCTCATTAATCTTTGCCTCCAACTCTTTAAGTTTAGCTTCTGTCGCCCCTTCCTGTTGTCCGTCCCTCCCTCGCCTTTCTTCATAGGTAGACGAGTCCTCGGGTGGTCCGTATCCTCTTGGGGAGGGTATGGGAGATCGCCTATACCGATTAGGGTTGCTCGACCCAGTCATAGGTGGTGATTGACCCGATCGACCATGATGACTCGACGTTCCTTGGCTGGACGATCCCCTTGATCTGGTTCGTTGATTCTTTTAATTCTCAAACTCTAGGGAGAGATTTCGTTGATGGAGTTCTCTTAGCGCCACTTCTTGTCTTCTTTGACTTTCTAAAATGGCCAACAGTGTCGGGTCTGTGATCTCATGACTAGAATGTCCATTAGGGTGTTGTGACCGAGATTGTAATGGTACCGATGTCGGTGGTGGAGGTAGTATCGGACCAGTTGCATGACCGGATGCATGGACAGGTGCAGGGCCGACATTACTAGCTACTCATCGCCCCAATTGAATCTTCCTGAGACGTTATTGCTCTCTTTGTAAGGCTTCCTGGTACTCAGCTTGTTGTCTTGCTCTTTATATCTATGCTTGTGCCGCAAGAGCTTCTTCATCGTCATATGTATCTGAAGTTGTAATTCCATCGACTTGGTCAACTCTTTTATGGGTTAGAATAAGATGGTCTAAGGGTAGGGTGTTATCATCTCGCCCAAGATCCACTTCCTCATCAACAGTCGGCATGCTGCATGAGATTCCTCGGGTGGTGGTCGTCGTCTGCCTTCTTGTCTCGGCCCAGTTACCCCTGCCTGCATGCTGATGCTATCCACTGTACGATTTCTCAACGTCCTTCCCGTCCTGAAGTATTAGCCATCGGACGTGACACGTTGTGAGCCGAGTATCGTTCGTCCCTACATACGTCAGCAAATACAAAGAACACCATACTTTGACCTAGTATTGGAAATAATCATTCAAAAAAGGTGAAAAATATCAGACTGACGCAAAAAACAGCACGATGTCCGAGCTTGCAGATACAAGACCGACTCCAGTTATCAGATGGGTCCTGCCTATCTACCCTATTTTGACTCTAAGATGACTTTGTGGAAGATTTTACGTTGCATCCCTATCAATTCGTACGACGTCACCTTCAGTACTTGACCTCCGCATTTAAGCTAGTTTGTCCTTCATTCTATATGCTCCAAATCATTAAACTCATGCATGTGATGATCGAATGGTACGGTACGTAAGTCAAAAAATTAACTCAGGTCTCTACTAATGTCATCTCTTTATGGTTGTCTTCCGTGGATACTCTCAAAGAACTTTTCGACGACTAGATACCATCTCCGGTCAAGATATTCCTCCTTCTTTGTTCTATCAGACGACCTATGAAGCAAGGGTATATACACAAAAACGCTTACTAAGAACTTGTAAACAAACTTTCCTTACTAAAGAAACATCTAAGACACTACTTCCATGCCGGGAAGCTTAACCTCTTGCAATCCTATGCATGCAAACTTTGTACTGCAACAAGAGAACGACTTATTTACCACTAAAATTCACTCAACCCTCGAGAACAAACAGTCGTCCTATCAGCAGATTCTCATCCTAGCTCCTAACCTGTGTTGTTGATCGCCGTTGAGCTTATGGAGAATTTTTGCCAATCAAACCGTTCGTGGGCGAAGAAATGAGAACTCTGTTATATCTTGTAAAGATGAGGCTACTGCTTCAATTTTGCATGTATACTAAACGACTCAAAACAACAATAAATAATTGATTCCGACCAACAGAGTTCATCTTAGCTTCCACTACAACACTTGGATGTGTATTTAGGAGCTTTTGATCGTCTCTGAAGGTATTTTAGGCAAGGTATCCGGAGATCTTAGTCGGATCCCCTTAGTCGGCGCCAGAATGTAGATGCATTTTACTACAAACTACATCCAAAGGATAAAAATCTTTTACTCATGCAAATGAAAGTAAGAGCTAAACAAAAGACACAAAGATTTACGTGGTTCGGTATGATTACCTACGTCCACGGGGTGAAAGGATAAATATTATTACTTCAAGGTGTTACAATGGTGTTTTATCTTTAAGTTGAGCTCTCTTCTCACATAAACTAGTTTCAACTCTCTTTCTCTCTCGGGTGATTTCAAGTCTCTCTCCAAAATTCCAACCTCCCTTCTCCTGAATACAAGTTCTTCTATTTATAGGGAAGGTTACATATAACCAAACTATGGTGTTGGTCACAATATATCTAACTTGATGTCCTGTTGTCGGGCCTACTCACGTCGTCCCATCTTCTATGAATGTGGTCGATGTAATTTGGTTCCTTGCAGGTCTCTCGTCCGAGCCGATCCTTTTGAGTGTTCTCTTGGTGCGATGTCTCCCTTTGAATCCCGTCGCCCTCGTAATTGGCCGATATGGCATGTATCTTCATATCCTTTTGACTACCGCTCCTCGTTTGACCCAAAATGTCTCGTCTTGTCAGCTTTGCCAGAGATATGGAGTCGAGTCTTGTCCGACAGCTGTAGGGTGATCATGTCCGATCCACGTGGCTCCTTAATCCTCGCGCATGCCGGTCCCTATCCCATACTTCTCACTTCTTCCTCCTTGGGTGTATCTAAGGCTGCACATGGTCCGGTACAGCCCAGTTCTCTTATGGAACTGGTCCCTATACTTGGTGTTGACCGGTACCTCATTTTGAGTACCGGTACCTGTACTTGTACCTGGTGTTGTACCCGTACCTCCGGTACCGGGGTTTTACCCGTAAAAACCACACAATTATAAATTTAGAATTATGACAGTATTCATCTAATCTAAGCAAAATACACTCATTCATTATCATAATTTAATTCATTCATATACTCATTTACATAAATTTTTCAAGTAATCCTTCTATTCAATCAGTTGTATCAAATATTATCTTCTTCACTAAACCTGTACTACTATTTCATCTTAAATTTTGTAACATTTTGTCTTCTCTGCCCTTAAATTTGGTTCACTCCATTCACAGCACCACCATCAACGTTTCTTCCTCCTTCAATGTGCAAGTGATTTCAACCCAAATGACACAAGTATATCCACACCATATATTCTTTAGCAGGGTCACGAAGTTTACCGAGACGCATGAATTTTTTCCAACCAAAGCCGAGATTACTAGTTCCTGAAAATATGTATTTTCCTTCTGCAGAATTCAAAAAATTCAATCCACAGCTAAAATCATCAGATCTGCAAAATCCAAAAAAAAAAAAAAACTGCAAAATCATAAGAACTGCAAAATTAATGGATAATACCTTTCATTACTTTGTAGTTGGGATGAGTGTGACTAGTAACAGCAAAACTGAATTCGGTGTCTACCAATTTCGTCAAGCCGATAGGGATTAGGATTACTGATAAGTAACCAAACAGTTCTTCATCTTCCTTCAAAAACAACCTCAATTTCTTCTTTAAATCAATTAGATCTTAACCACATCGAATCAATCTTGTCAAACCCTAATTTCATTACGCTAAATTTGGATGAAATCAAACATCAAGAAATAAGAACCTTAATCAAAACTCGATTTTAACAATTTTAGATCAATAAACAAAAACCCCTAATCAAAAACCCTAATTCAGCGACTCAACATTAAGAAACAGAAACCTTTACCAAAAAATAAATAAATCCCTAAACTCAGTTTCATCGTGATCTTTCAATTTTTTGAAATAATTGAAGAAGGAGATGTTGATGATGGTGGTAGCGGTGGTGGTGGTGAAGAAGAATAAGGTGGTAGTGATGGTGAATCTGATGGAGAGTCAGAGATAGAGAAGAAGAAGAAGAAGAAGAAGAACAATGGTTTTTCTGTTCTTCAGTTTTGAGAAAAGGAGAATAAGAAAGAATAGTCGATAACTCTAGATAAGAGGAGTGTGAATCCCTAAAATCGACGGACATGATAACTTCTAATTAACTGATATACGGCTAATATACACCGGTTTTTATGGTCCGGTACAAGTCGGTACCACCCCAAGAACCGTTCCATGTACCTAGTCCTATCCCGGTTCTCAAACTCAGTACCGGTCCATGTACCGCCTACACCGGTTATGGTACGGTTCCGGTCCGGTTTTTCCGGTTCCAGTCCGGTGTAGGTACTCTTGACCGGTTCTTGTGCAGCCTTAGGTGTATCACAGCTTAAGATATTGCCACCTAGCCCTGTGGATAATCTACACCTATAATAGGTTATGCGTTGTTCAATCAATTAGAATATCCGACCTTATTGGTTATTGATTTAAATTGATTGATACTTGGATATTGGTCTTTGGTACCATCCAAGTTATCTCTCTTTGATTTAGACTCGCAGATTGTATTGTTTGAGTAAATCAAATTGAGAAATACAGATAATTAACTCCTTGTGATATTTTATCTAGATTGAGTCTGACTGTCTAGTTGATTCTCTAGTTAAGTAACTCGGATTTTGTCCATACAGATTTCTAATTGAAATATTAGGTGTGGTTGTTAGACCCCCATTTTTTCAATTGGTATCAGAGCAGGAAAACACGTTCAAAACCTTACAAGTCTGTGTTTGTAGCGATCTGACTCTATGGAAAGAGGTGATATCTCAATAAACGTACCACTAGTCTTCGATAGTTCAAACTACCCATGGTGGAAAATTTCTATGAGCGCTTATCTTCAAGCTCGTGATTTTCAAATATGGGTGCATGTTATTAATTGCTATGATCCTCCGGGTAATACAGAAGGCGATGTGTCTACCCTCAAGGATGTTGATAGTTATAATCCAGAAGAAACTCTTGCTGCAAGGCGAAATTCTGAAGGGTTAGATGCTATCAGACAGGCCATTATCCCAGACCTTCAGCACTATGTGTCTTTTTGCACTAAGTCTAATGATGCTTGGGATATCTTAGAAACTACTTTTGAAACCAACAAAATTATTTCTAAGAAATGTACCATCGATGGAGAAAATAACCTCAATGCTCTTTCTGAAAATTCATCCTACGAAAAGACAAGAATTCCTGATCAAAATTCTGTTCAGAATGTTGCATTCAATGGTGTGTCAGACACAAGTGAACACTCTATCTCATGAGGTGATGAATGTTGTACAGATGAAGTCTGGTTTAAAAGACCAGTGATTAAAGAAAAGATCAAAGAGTTTGTAAAGAGAAGCATTAGACGTGATAAACATCCTCTGTCTGCTAATGATTCTATGAAAGAAAAACCTTTAAGTGTAAACGGGATGAATATATTTGATAGATGTGATAATCTCTCAGCTCTCAAGTTCTGATTCAGAATAAGAAACCGACACATGGGTTTTCAATTTCTTGGAGATTCTTTAAGAAAATCTTCAATTAAGAGCTTCATTGAAGAAACTAGAATTATTAATCCAGGTGAAAAATATTGAAATAGATTGTCTTAATGATAAACTCACCTGAACCATTAATCTAAAGGAAAAAGAGATTAATACTCTTAAGGATGATCTACAAAGATTATCAGGAAGCTCTGACAAAATTTAAGCAATGTTGTTTGGTCAGAAATCCTTTGGAAACACTAATGGTTTAGGATACAAAAGCAAGTGTGCAGACATTTTTAATCCTATTGCTTCTATTGATCAGGAAAAGATAAAAGCTGGCAGCTGTGTTAAGCAGAAGATACCTCAACGAAACAAAGAATCCTTGGTTTGTTTGTTTTGTGGAAAGTCTAGGCATGTTCAAAGTACATGTTGGAGATTCAAGAGGAACATTGAAAGAATTGCGAAACTACAAAAGAACATGCAAAAGATGAATCTGGATAATCTGCGCAGTCCTCCAAAAAACAATGCTTCCAGAATCAGAAGAGGTAGGAAACTTGCTTACATAAAAAACCCTGAAAAATCACTATGTAATAAACAGGGAGAGCGTTTGGCTCATAACGTTCCTATCTAACATCAGGAGTGTTCGCATCCTCATTTTAACTTGAGAAAGTTTGGCTTTGCGCATTTGTGTGGCTCAAGTTTGTATCTATTTCTATTAAGAAAATATTCTTATAACAATATAGATAATGGATCATTAAACTTCAGAAGACCTTTTCTTCTAGGGTTTTTTGATGTTCATAAGTCTATTTAAAATCATTGGTAGACTTCCTCCTTCCTTGAAAAGATACAACTTTATGGCTCATGTAACTAGAAGCATGACAAGCAGGGATGGAGTTGAAGCATCAAATGTGTATTTGTGTAAAGGGATTTCTTCCTTAAGAGTGAAGAAAGTGAAGACTACAATTAATGGAGAAGGTTCCTCCTCTAACTGCCTCTTTTCTCTTTGTCATTTTGATGCTAATTTTAGGGGGCATAGTAAAAGAGTTCATCAACAAGAGAAATGGTTTAAAATCTCAAATCATTTTCTCTTTGGAAAGGATAACTCATTATGAACAGATGTTGTCTCTATCCAAGAACAACCTGCGTGATTTGAGAAGAGAACTCAGTGAGTTAACTGATATTTTTGAAGATTTGGAGGAATTGAACGATCCCATAATCAATGGATTTTTCAATAATGAGAAGGAATTATCAGTAGATTTTCTGAGAAAGATCTACGACAACTAGTAAGTCTTCTGATGAGAATTCTTTGTTTCTCTTTTATTTAGAAGAATAACTATTGTTTTGGAATAGCCATTATTGTGTTTACGCATAGCTATGTCCAAAGTTTTTATCTTCTTGTTTTTAGATTTATTGGTTTAAATTCTAAACTTGTTTGGTAGATGATGGTTGCAGTATTAATCTTTATGGTTTTACATATTGCAATATTTTGTTGGGATATGTGTGTTTACGTTCGTGAACTTAATTGTCCCATATTTTGTCAAAAGTAAAGTCGTTCGTGAATTGATATGCAAATATTTATAAAAGAATGAATAGACTTTTGGCAAAACACAAAAGTTAAGCCTATATTGTCAATTATTTATGTAAGATAGGTTAAAATCTTTTGTGATTCACGGATTATATCTATTGTGTGTCATTATGCAAATAGTGATGGAAACATAGAATGAATCCTTGCTTATTCCACGGTATAAGATCGATTCTCCGATCCACAAATTTTTGTGTAAATACTGTGTTGTTCCATGAAGTGTCCTATGTTGAGCACTAAAACAACAAATGTTGATTGCTTTGGTGATTAGCTTAGTTGTTGTTCCATAAGGTACTTTATGTTAAACATGTTGAACTAAATCAATCATCTGTGTGATTATTTAGTTATGACTCCGTAAGTTTTTCTCATGTTGAGCATGATTGTCTGGGTTGGTTATTTTTATGATTAACTTAGTCATCGCTCCATAGATTTTCTTATGTGAGTATAAACGATTGAATTGATTACTTTTGTGATTAGTTTAATTATGTATTCCGGTTATATTAATTATGAGTTCTCTTGTGAATAATCTAATCGTGTTATTAAGTCTCCATAAGTTTACTTGTGTTGAGCATATTTAGTCAAATTAATCTTGGTTCGCTTTGGTTAATATGATTGAATATTTCTTGTTGGATTCCAAATTCATACTTGTATGTAATTTGTTGAATCTAAAGAAATCCTTTTTTTTCTCTTGAAATTAAGGTCGCTCTTGTTGTTCCCTTGGGAATGACATAATATGGGGGAGAGTTCTTTTGAACTTGTGCTTAATTGCCAAATCTTTGTGGGGAGTGCGGCTGTTGAATATTAGAAGGGTTATCTTGTATCTTTATAAACTCCTTGATGAATACATTTAGCTTCGGCATGTGGAATAGGAGCTACAAAGTTTATTTATATATTTTTTGTATTCCATATGTATTAATAGTTTTTTCACTAAAATTGACAAAGGGAGAGATTGTTAGAGCATTGCTCGGTAGAACTCGCATGCGTTGCTATCTCAAGCATGTTTGTCAATGTTAGTGATCAAAACTATAAAGTCTTGATTTCTAGTATATTATAGCTAAGGTCTCAGACTAGGATAAAAAGTGTAGTTGAGCTCAAGAACTCCATGGCGATCATCATACAAGATGAAGGACTACTCAAGAAACCAGTGGATCTTCATCGACTAAAAGGTATGTGGAGACTTGAACTTATCTATCACTCAAAAGTCTATCCATTATATCTCCTATCTTGAGACAAAAGTCGTATTACTATATAGACTAAGAATACACACATATGTCATTTCGAACTGAGTATATCTCGCTTATCTATTTCTCGAAATGTGTGTTGGTAAAGCTTTCGCTTTAGCCAAGTTCATCTTTACCTAGTGACGAAAGTCATGTTATGTTTCAATCACTTTGGAAATTTCTCTGACGAAAAATAGTTTGTGACTATATAACGTCCTCTAAGAATGTTTCAATGATTGCAATGAGAGTTTAGACAATATAACCATTGGAGAATTGTTGTGGTAACACATATATGTATAATTCCTTATTTCTTGAACCGAAGTTTGCGAACTTTGTTGATCAAGTAAAACCGGAACGTGATCCGTCAACTCAGTTCGCGAACCCAGTCCGCGAACTGACGTAGTTCTCGAACCCGAGAATTTCTACTGGAGTTGTAGCTCAGTTTCAGTCCGTGAATAAACAGAAGTTCTCGACCCGAGAATTTCTGCTGGAGTTTGTAAACTCCAACTAGTTGACTTGAGTCCACGAACCCAGTCTGCGAACTTGAGTAGGTTATGTCTAAAAACAATGTTTGTGGACTTATCATAATTTACTAAGGAATTCTATTGCAAACCGTGGCTTTATAGTTCATGAATCTATTCGAGTGAATCACATCGTTTTTTCTCTAATTGTGTCTTGTGTAGTACATGGGATCTCATAGCAATTGAAAAACTCTCTAACTAGTTCATTTGAGTCATTTAGACTAGTTATGGTGAAGAAGAATATGGTTGATATGGAAGTTATCATTTGGTTAACTAGTGTTGAACCAACTAATGTACAAGTTTGGCTACGGTTACACAAATCCAAAATCGTCAAGTACATGTGTGTATAACAAGCTAAGTTTTTGATCTAACGGTTGATAAATATTAGCTTGTATCTAATGAGGTTTTAATCTAATGGTGAATATTGAATGCTTTGTTACCAAGCTAACATTGATTGCAAACCCTGATTTGAAAGACTATATAAGGGAAATTCTAGCAAATGGGAAACCTAATCCCCATACATTCTGTGTGATACTAGTTTTCTAAGCTAGAGTCGATTCTCCTTTAACCTTTGGTTTTCTTCTTCTAAAACCAGGTTAACGACTTAAAGACTTCATTAAGATTGTGAAGCCAGACCGATACTACTTTTATCGTAGTTGTGTGATCTGATCTTGCTGTTTCCATCGTACGAGTATAATTGTAATAATTGTCTTGAGATTTCTATCTCCGATAGGCAAGATATAAAAGTAATCACAAACATCTTCGTCTCATCGTTTGTGATTCCACAATATCTTTTTTCGCTGCGTCGATTAAGACTATTGTGAGGTGATTGATAAAACTGAGTTTTTCTTCGGGAATATAAGTCTGGTTTTATTGATTGGTTCCTGTTCACCTTGATTTATCAAAAGTCGGAACAAAACTCATAGGTTTATTCGTGGGAGACGAATTTATCTATCTTATAGACTTTTCTGTGTGAGACAGATTTGTTTATTAAAGTCTTCGACTTTGGGTCGTAGCAACTCTTGGTTGTGGGTGAGATCAGCTAAGGGAATCAAGTGCACAGTATCCTGCTGGGATCAGAGGCGTAGGAGCATAATTGTACCTTGGATCAGCGTAATATTGATTGGGGTTCAACTACAGTCTAGACCGAAGTTAATTTGGAGTAGGCTAGTGTCTGTAGCGGCTTAATACAGTGTTTGTTTAATCTGGACTAGGTCCCGGGGTTTTTCTGCATTTGCAGTTTCCTCGTTAACAAAATTATGGTGTCTGTGTTATTTCTTTTCCGTATTATATTTTTATATAATTAAAATAATACAGGTTATGTGTTGTTCAATCAATTAGAATATACGACCTTATTGGTTATTGATTTAAATTGATTAACACTTGGATATTGGTCTTTGGTACCATCCAAGTTATCTCTCTTTGATTAAGACTCGCAGATTGTATTTGCTTGAGTAAATCAAATTGAGAGATAGAGATAATTAACTCCTCGAAATATTTTATCTAGATTGAGTCTGACTGTCTAGTTGATTCTCTAGTTAAGTAACTCAGAGTTTTTCCATACATATTGCTAATCAAAATATTGAATTTGGTTGTTAGACCCCCGCTTTTTCACCAAGTATCAGCTTTCCAGCATTTCTGCATAAGTTTTCATCTTTGGCTTGGTAGTGTTGGAATGTTCCTCAAAAGAGCCATAAGAATGGTCGCAACTGGAAATCACCATTATCTGGGGCGATAAATATGGAGTCATGGATACGCTAATAGATAACACGCAACAAAAACGGTAACAATCCAACTTTACCTATTTACAGTTTCACAAACAGTAGTGACTATAACGCAAAAACTTCGAGAACTTGCTCGTTTCTTCAAATATGTGAAGACAAGCAAAACTCATTACTCAAAAATCAAAACTTGATTTTTGATGAAACCGTGAACGACTCACGTAATTCTCTACCATGCGAACATCCATTGATTTTCTACTGCGTGAGCATCCACTTTTTAATCGTGAGCATTCACATAAAGATATTATTTCATCACAAATAATTGTTTACTTTCAATAATTTCTCAATATCAATATTTGATTTTACAAAAAATAAAACGTGAATAAACTCACGTAAATAAATAAATAATAATATAATAAAATCTTTTTTTTTGCTCGAACGAGCATTCACCTATGAATCGAGAGTTTTTTTTTATTTTTGTGAAAATCCACATATTCAAAATAAAGTTTTATTATCATAAAAGCTCATAAACAAAATTTTCATCACTACCATTAGACCATGTCTATTCAAATATATATATATATTTCTCTCATATTATGGATTATTATTTGTTGCTTAAACTATCGGACGGGCGGACGTCTGTTTCCTAAAGAAAACTTTTTATGGAAAATCGTACATGCATGCATCAATCATTCTACCTCACTCAAAAAAATATATTAAACATACATGAAACAACCTCAAATGATCATTCAGAGCAAACCATCTAGCAATGGATATTTTTTGTTGAATACCATTTTGATCCTCTTCTGGAAAATTTTCGGTTTTCACCTTTAATTCTTGAATTGCCCTGTCAACTCTTATTGACTCTAGTGCAAGCGCTTTCTCTTCCTTCATGATGGAATTTGAAGCGGAAATCATGATAGCAACAACATTCGCTTTATCAATCTTCATAACTTCGAGTCGGAGACGGAGCCACCCTACAATGAACTTCAAGGTTTCACAGTTCTAGGACATGTTATCCCATCGGTAAAGCTCTTTGCTCTTCACCTCTAGCAAGTTTTTATTGTTTATTTCATCAATAATGGGCAACCGTCCAGCAACTGTGGTCATAAGAGTCGGCAAAAAGTTTTTCCACACTTCAGTAGTAACAATATGCCCGTACTTTTTCCAGATCCTGGTATAAAGAGATGCACAACACTTAGGCACAATGAAGCCACCGACAAGTTGATCGCTGTCGTATGCGTCAAAAATAATTCACACTTTCTTACTACTCAAAGTATAAATATAGCAAGGGCAAGAAAGGATCGATCCCACAGAGAGGTCTAGGCTGTCAATATGTTTTGGTTTCCTATATAAAACACCGGGGGTTTTTCTGATTTTTATATACTAAAAGTAAAATAAAAGCAAACAAAGAAAAGTAAACAAATCAAAGTATTGAGAATATTGGTTAAGGATTCATCTTCATTCACTAATATGTTTTCAAAACAATAAGTAGAATTGATATTTAATCTCAACTTTTATCAAAAGCCCTAGAATACCTTGATCGCAAGAATATCCCGCTAATCTCCTTTTGTCATCAACAAACACATTAAAAGATGCGAGTATGAGTTCTATCTAAGAGAACAACCTAACGTGTAAAATCACTAATCAAGTTTAATTCCCTAAATGCATTAAGTTCTATGAAATCAGGACAATCAAAGCAATCGAACGTGGAAAACGCACTAATCCGATTTAACAAAGGTTATGGTTCACATATGATTATAAGGATGCATCACTACAAGCTATAACCATATTCATGCTACTTGTAATCAGGAATCTATCACTTTTACGTATAACAAAACCCAATCTATCAATAGAGATGAACACAAACTCAACCGATTCGCGACTCGATCAAACAAGCATTCAATTCATGTAACAATATAAACATTGAATCATAAACGATAAAGTATGGAGACAAAAATAATTTATCATATCAAAAACCATATTATGTGAAATCCAATTATTCCATAACCAAAAGAAAATTAAGTACTCATATTCAAGGAGTTCATAACAAGAAGAAAGAGAAACCCTAACATGTTTCTAAACCCTAGAACAAAGTAGAAGATAAGATATAAGATGATATATGATAAAAGATATGATGTTTTGAGAAAAGTCTTCTCTTTTATAGCTCTTCTTGTTCCATTAGGTCTAGCCTTCAAAGGTCCAATAGATAGAAGTCCCCAAGCCCATGAGTGAGAAAACCCGTGTAGAAAATCTGTCCAAAAAACGCTCGCCGGGAAACTGGGGATTTGGACGGAATCCGGCAAGAATAGTCACCGCCGATCACCGAAATCTTCTTTTCCGTCAAAGGAATATTTCTTCAGTCCACCGTCAACGTTAACCGTTGACCTAACGGTCATCGTTAGTCAACCGGGTCAAATAGGAGGAGTCAGTCACTGAGTCAGAACCGAGTCAGCTAGCTAACTCGGCTGACTGGTCTGAGTTGCTTTGGCCAATGCTTGCAATCTTGCACAGGCCTGAGTAAGTGCAGCCATTATGGCCCTGCAGCCTGCACCTGTAGCTTATTTGTCTTGCACTCAGCTGCCACCAATTCTGTGCAATTGCACCTTCAATTTCATCCAATAACCACCAACACTACTGCACTTCTCGTTGTTGTTTGCAACACAGTATTCCATGGCTCATGTATACCTGAAATTTAACTCACCCTATTCTAACACAACCACCATTCAGTTCCATTTCCTCCAAGTCAAGCGCCACTGCCATTTTCAGCTAAACACAAAAGCAACAACTCTTGCACACAACCTTCAGCCATGCTCTTCTCACAGCCATTGCAGCTACCACCATTGCCTTTGC
This sequence comes from Papaver bracteatum, assembly GCA_023529315.1. NCBI lineage: Eukaryota > Viridiplantae > Streptophyta > Magnoliopsida > Ranunculales > Papaveraceae > Papaver > Papaver bracteatum. The sequence continues at coordinate 381,266 of JAJJWX010004605.1, forward strand.
TTCCATTCCCTGTGTAAGTCACCTGCATCCAATTCCAATACCACCAAGACAGCCAAAACTCATGACTTCCCCGTAGCCTCGCCTCAATTTCGATTGGTTTATGATGATTGAATCTTAGGTTTCTTTCAACATAAGTGGCTGGAAAGTCGAGTATGATTCAACCAAACCCTGACTCCAATTCCTTTATCTGCATCTGCACAACTTCCCACTGCAACTCCAGAAATCACCAATACACCACTCTGCCAGAGAACACATAATTTTTATTTCAACCAACACTCTTGAGCCACTGTTGTGCAATCTAAAACCACCATTGACACCACTGCAGCACAACCATCTCCTGCCAAAAACTCATGACTTCAACCCATTTCCATTTCCACATGCTCAACTGCAATTGCAGCTGTTCCACAAACCATTCAAGAAGTAGCTCATTACTCTCACGCTATCAATAACATCAAATTCTTGTTCCCAGTAAATCTGAAGCACCATGAACTCGTCTCACAGGTTATCCTCCTCCTCATTTCTCTTGAATCAAATTCCTTCTTCTTTGATTATCAACATAAAACCCCGAATCCAACTCCATCTCAGATTTGAAATCAAACCCAAATATCTTCTCACCCTGAATTTCTCCATCGTCTTCTCTCAAGAAAAAATTCCACCAAACCCTTAAAAATCACAGCCACAAAACCCATTTTCTTCAATTTCTTCTTCTCTGAATTCGATTCACAGAGAACCCATTTTCAATTCATCCATCAACGACTTGTTCTTCTTCTCGATTTCTATCCTCTCTTCCATTTCTGTCAAATCCCAATCCTCAATTTCTTTAATCAAACACTGTAAAAACCTAACTGATTCTCGATTCACAATCATTCTTGAGCAACACAGCTATCCTCTTTCTTTCTTCTTCAATTTCTCGGACAATAGCAGCACAGCTGCTTTTCTTTATCAACTTATCAATTTCAGGCGTGAGTGAATGAGAGCAGAGGAAATAATGGAGAGCAGCCGTTCTTATCGATTTAGGGTTGGGGGTTTGGGGTTGTTAATGGTATCCGGTCGCTCTGATAAGGGATAGCCACATTGGTAGCCCCTTAACCATTGCTGGTCTCCAAATAGTGTTTACCCCGTGAAATGACAATTTTGCCCGTCTTCACCAAATTGGGTGATTTCTCCTTCTTTTCATCCGTGCAACTCCAGAGTACCTAATAACTCAAATGCGAACATAAGATGCATAATTTACACGAAAAATAGCAAAGATAGCATAAATACTCAATATAAAATTAGGTGTTTTAGACACCTATCACAAGTTGATTATCAGAGCAAGAATTTTCCATAAGGATGTCAAATGGGAGTTGTTTGAATTATTACCAGCACAATCATCACCATCAGCTACAACGTGAACATCAACCTGCAACGACGAGACATCTGAGTTCAATAATGTTTGGAGAATTGTTCAAATAAGTCTCTGATCGACAACAAACTCACAGATGTTCCAATTTCCGTACGAGTAGGCTTGAAATGAGAAGCGACCTTAACATTCCGTTTGGGTCTCAAGTTATAGGTAGAAGAAGAAGAAAGTCGATCTCCCTGGTTTATCTGCAACAAATATTTTTTCAATATTAACCAACTGATGATTACACGAAAAAGAAGAAGGAAAACATATTTCATACCAAGATGGGGTGCTTTAATTTCATGCCTCACTGGAGATCCATTCTAAGAATATATACAACTGTCAGACATGATGGTAAGAGGTATGATTATGATTGAAATTTTCTTCTGACTAAACTCAAGAATGGAAGAAGATATATTGGTGTAAGTGAAAACCATAAATCTAGAAGGTTAATATACAAGAAATGGTGGTTACTTATCCTTTATAGATGGTCAAATCAATACTAAATCCATAAAATTCAAACATGATTGATATCGGTGATGCAGAGTAAAAGCGATGATACTGGGGATTGACAGTCCATAATCATGACTGGACGCGGTCACCAATCAGTATCTTGACTTGGTATTGATCGTTCATGCATATAACATGTTTCCCTTACTCTCTTGTGCAATCACACTTCAGAAAATTATGATCGAATTTTGCGCACATGGACCACCTCATTCAATTGAAGGTGTAAGAGAATTAAACAAAAGATATAATAAAGGATTGTCATTCAAAAAATCCTAATGCAATATCTAAGCAGCATAGTTGCTCAAATGATCAAATGACGTCTAAAAAAAATAAAAATGTTCAACTATCCAGGAAGATTTAAAGTAAGACTAATCATCAGATTCATCGTCTTCACGATCATCATCATCCATGGAATCTTTTTTAAGCTCTTCCTCAGAGTTATTGTCAGAATCTTTATTGGGAAATTCTTCCAATTAGTCTTCAGGATCATCATACATTGCATCTAAATATTCATCTTCTTCACATTCGGCTCGGAAATCATCCTTGGACAATCGCTTAGCTCTCATACCATGTGGATATGGCTTAAGTCTATGTTCAATAGGCTTTCAGACAGATTCAACTTCATGCAAGCTTTTCATCTTCGACTTTTATCTTTAAAAATTTATCACGGACGAATCTCAGACGATCAAGAGACATACCAAGTATCATCTTTCCAGCATTTTTGCAGAAGTTTTCATCTTTGTCTTGGTAGTGTTGGAATGTTCCTAAAAAGAGCCATAAGAATAGTCGCAACTGGAAATCACCATTATCTGGGGCTAGAAATATGGAGTCATGGATACGCTAATAGCAAACACGCAACAAAAACTATAACAATCCAACTTTACCTATTTATAGTTTCACTAACAATAGGGACTATAATGCAAAACTTCGAGAACTTGCTCGTTTCTTCAAATCTGCGAAGACGAGCAAAACTCAGTACTCAAAAATCAAAACTTGATTTTTTATGAAACCTTGAACGACTCACGTAATTCTCTACCATGCGAACATCCATTGACTTTCTACTGTGTGAGCATCCACTTTTTATCGTGATCATTCATATAAAGATATTATTTCATCACAAATAATTGTTTACTTTCAATAATTTCTCAAAATCAATTTTTGATTTTACACAACAAAAAACGTGAATAAACTCACGTAAATGTTGTTTTAAAAAAAATTATGTGAATAACTGACGAGGTGTCGAATCTCGCAAAAATAATATTTCTCTACTTTTACACTAGCAAGTAGTATAATGTAAACAGGATCGTCCCAAGGGAGGAATGAAGTCTAAGTTGTTATGCAAATACTCTTAGCAAAGATGATTGCGTTGTAGAAAATATGAAAATTGTAAAATGTATTCAAATATGAGATAAAATTGATTAAAGGTTCATTCTAGACCACGGAATACAAACCAAATTGATAGATAGCTATGTTCTTCACATTATCATGTTACTAACAACCCTAGAATAATTAGTACGCTCAACTATTCCGTTACTATCTCCTAGCTCACCGGATACGGAAGCGCTCGACTACCGGTTCCTACTTGCCAAGTTTCCTAGAGGTACGCTTACTAGGTTTGACTGAAACAAATGCTCTAAGTTCTGTGAGATAAGGTTGCTCCTAGTGATGAACTCAAAAGCATGAATCACCTACTAGTGTTGATTTCTACATATGGACACTTAACAAAGTTCCATCATCAGTACCCACATATTCCTACTTGTGTTTATATTCTCTAGACAATTACGGGTCGAAGAAAATCTAAACTAGCAGATAGATTAAGAATTAATAATTCAATTTCGAACTTAAACCCTTAACAAATAATCCATAGACAATATAAGAATAGTAGAAAATCAATCAATAACATAGACAAATGCTAGAGAACAAGTTATTTCATATCAATTGAAGATTCATATTTCGGGCTTCGAAATCGCCCTTAATCAAAGAGAGTTTTAGTTACTCATAATAATGGAGTTCATCATCAAATATATTAAATGAAATAATGAAGATGAAAATAAAAGAATAGCAAACCCTAGTTCCAGCTCGCTGCCAAAAACTCCAAGTAGAATAGAAAATACGTGATATCCAAAGTGTAGAAATTTTTCCCTTTTTGTAGCTTTTTCTCCTCAAACTAGGTCAAATATCAAAAGCCCACATCCAATGTGTCCACCAAGCCCACACAGGAGAAACCCATGTAGAAAATATGCCCGAACAATAGTCGTCGGAAAACTGGGTTTCCGGCCGGAATTGCGCCGGAAAAGTTACCAGAAAAATACCTCCGATGACCGGCAAAGTCCACCCGGTCACCGGTCAAAGATAATGGTCAATCGTTAAAACTGACAGATGACTAACGGCGTCCGAATCAGGGTCTGAATAAGAGCTGAGTAAGAATTTGACTGTCAGGCCAAAGCTTGAAACAGTTGCGCCCTTAATAGCCTATTGGGCTATGCAGCTAGACAGAAGCCAATATTCCTGTTTGCATATATATTGGACGCACCACAAAAGCCCAGCCCACTTGATAACTCAGCTGTAATTCCTTAGCCCATTCTTTCAGCTCACAGTCTCGCCATTGAATAGCTGAACCAACCACTATAGACCCCATTTCTTCCATACTCTGAACCTGTAGCTTCATAGCTAGTTGCACCAGTTTGCCTTGAATTTAAGTTTCAACTCCACAACCACAGTCCATCACCTGTAATATCAGCTTTACCAATCAGTAACTTTGACCGCATCGCAACTCCAGGATCCCGCCATTCACATCAGCACTGTGACATACTACCTGCAGTTCCTCTCGGAAAGACCCTCAAGAACAGCTGCCACCACAACTGCACAAGCTACAGTTCCACAAACCAGTGTTGCTCCTGCACCACTCAAGTACCCTGCATACACCAACTCCATTTTGTCCTTCTCCTAACCATCGTATCCCATTAGACTGCAACCCTGCAGAGCTTCAACTGCAGCCTATACCCACACCTCTAGCCGCATTTTCTTTGCTGGTATTCAGTTCTCCTCCAAATCCAGCCACAATTCATCACCAATTCAGGCCACCTATGTAGCTGCAATGCCTATTCCACCAGCACTATTAATTCTCTGTCCCTTGCTGTAGCTTATGCTATTTTCTTTGCTTTCTCATCATTTCTTGTATTCTTGAATGCTCTCAACCCCTGTTTGATTCACCATCTGTTACTTCAATGCAGCTTCACCATGACTGCAATCAACTCCCTGGCAGTAACATTCCAGCTCCTGCCAGCAAAACCATCATCCCTATAACCAACAGCAGCTAGAATCCCAGCTGCAAACACCATTTGCTTCTGTAGCTTAGGTCACTGCTCAGCTCCAACTTTGCACTCAATTGCAGCTGCATTTGTAAACCCAAGAACACAGTTACCATCACTCCTCTCTAATCAGCTCAGTTCATTCTCGTTTGATACCACCAGAAATCGCAGCTCTTGATAATTCAGCACCATTTAGCCAAGAATAAAGAAACCCCTTCACAGTTCCTGCTAACTGCTACATGTAGATGCATTCATTCCTGCCCTGCAAAGCAACTCAGTAACCTCAGCTGCATTTTCTTCTCTACAGCATCAGTTCCAATAATCCACCTTTGTTAGCTGCAAACCAGCTTCTCTGTGATCCTAGCATCAGAACTTCCAACTCAAGAACCACAGCTCAGGACTTTGCACAAGCACCTTGTGTGCAGTTCATTGTTGACACTCAGATGAACTTGCTATGGATGTCAAATCACCCTATATCCTTCCCTACAACATTCTAACACAAACCCATAGCTCTAATCATTCATACATTCATTAATCCACCAATATCAGTGGCAACAAAACAGTTTCCAAAATCCGTTCTTGAGCTCATCATACACAGCGAGTTCTCTCCACAAATACATCATCCATCTTTAGTGACTGCATCTCTTCTCAACCTAGCCATCACCTATAACACTTATTGAACTCCCTCCAGCTCTTCAACAACATCTGTTGAATCCATGGCAACAACATCAGGTTCCATATTCTTCCCAACTCTCAATTCAGATAAACCCCAACTCACAGAAAGTCTTTGATACAATCTCAATCCATCTGAAGTTCATGGAAGCAAACCCCATCAAATTTCGATCTCATGGTAATAACAACATCTGCCCCTCTCAATTTCTGTGAATTTCTGGGACACAATGATTGAGAAAACAATCTTTTCTCAATTTTAGGGTTGTAATAATTTGGGTGGATAGTTACACCCCATGGATAAGGACCACCCCACTCACTAGATAAGGGTCATCCAATAATTGGTCACCCCTTAACCATAGCTAGTCTTTGTTTAATTGTGAATCAATCCTTTGTGCTCCTTTTCGCTCCAAGTAGACGCTCGCTTGTGGATGACTCTTTCGCTTTCGAATTCTTTCACCCGCAGAAACCATCCTTTACTTCTCATATCCACTTTTTTCCTTCAATTCTATTCATCACTAAAGCAGTCATGCTTTTCAGACAGGGATGAAGAAATAAAAGCAAATATGAGAAATAATCGCCTCCAATAGCCATTGCATATGAGATGAACTTTTGCCATGTTTCTTCTTCTTTTGTTCCCAACGACTCCAAAGTACCTAAATGATTAAAAGCAAAACATAAGATACATAATTTACAAGAAAGATAGCAAAGAAAGCATAACCAATAGATAAATATATAGGTGTTTTAGACACCTATCAAATTCCCCCACACTTAGACTTTTCTAGTCCTCGAGCAAATCAAACAATAGAATTATAAAAAATACATACAACTCCGTCTCGTCGAGGCTACGGTTACTCTAAGCATGAATAACAGGCCTTTGAACCCCTAGGTGTCCATAGTGGACGAGTTTTAGTCTCGTGAAGGTTTACAAGAGGTCTGCCTACAAAACCTATATTTCCAACTCCGTCTATTTGTGAAAAATCAATGAAAAAATCCAAAATGACTACAGGAGGAGATACCTTGCGCAAATTCAGTTCATATATAAGTGCATAAAGTTTTCTTAGAAAGTCGAACAAACCACAATACTCGGAATCTGACTAACCACAATCACAATGAAAAGATTAAGAAGATGGATAAAGAAGTAGATGTGGCGAATGTTCATAAGTGATCGATGTATCCCATATCTGTCTGAAGGTCACCGCCAAGATGAACCTATCCTATTGGATTGATCTACTTGTCAATTCTAGTGTCAACACACTGGCAAATACAAGGGAACCAGCGATCAACAAACTTATTTCTACATCAACTCACTGGCATATACAAGGGAACCAGGAGTGACTTTATTCAACACAATAATAATATTTTTCTTTTCTTTTCTTTTCTTTTTCACTTTTTTTTTTCTTCTTCTTTTTTCTCTCTTTTTTTAGACGGCATGATTAAATCTTTTGGATTTAAGCGCATGCTTCTTGTCAGCAAGTACATGATAGTTGCCTTGGATCCTGCATTCCACGCTTGTTTAGGCGACGGAGACAGGGACTACGTTTCACACATACTGCTATTCCCAAGTGTCATTTTTATTCCGTTTGGTCTAATTGGTCAGTCTCTTTCTTTTTTTTTTTTTTTTTTTTTTTTTTTTAGCAACTCAATCACTCTATTTCATCCTAGCAGTAATAACAACTTGATTTTTAGTGACCCACCAAAACACTTAGAGAACAATAGATAAATATGGAAAATTAAAAATAGAATGTGATATGGTGATATTCCGAGATATGGTAACAAGTAACATATAATTTATGATTTCTGAGCCATGTTCGTCTTTGTTAATTAATAGGTTCCTCAACTCCTGCAATCACAATGGTTCCATTCACTAATAGTGTCATCCTAAAGGCATAAATTTCTATATTTCGGAGTTCAAAAAGCACAATTTTTTTCTTTGTTTTTTTGATTTTTTTGATTTTTTTTTTAAAGGCATAAAACAAACTATACAATCATATAAATGCTCCCCCACACTTAAACTTTACATTGTCCTCAATGTAAAATTTAGTCATTCAAAGTAAAGTTCAAGGTGGGAAATCACAAATGATATGCAAAAACAAAGAAAATAAAGATAAAATGCTGAAAAATAAAAAGATAAAGGATAAAGATACAAAACCGGTGGGTTGCCTCCCACTTAGCGCTTCGTTTAACGTCGTCAGCCCGACGTTCAGCTCCAATTACTCCTCCAGAGGGAGTGGATCACTCAATGTGATCATATCCTGATTCTCCGCCACAAACTGCTCGTAGTATGGTTTCAAGCGATGGCCGTTAACCTTGGAAACCAGCCCTGTTTTGGGACTAGTAATCTCAACTGCACCATGCGCAAACACATTAGTAACAACAAATGGTCCAACCCATCTGGACCTAAGTTTACCCGGAAACAATTTAAGACGAGTATGGAATAAAAGTACTTTCTGCCCTACTTCAAAACTCTTTCGGGAAATCATCTTATCATGGAAAGCTTTGGTATTTTCTTTATAAATGTGTGAACTTTCATATGCATCATTTCGTATCTCTTATAACTCATTGAGTTGAAGTTTCCTATGTTCACCAGCTGCATCTAATTCCATATTACATACCTTGATAGCCCAATAAGCTTTGTGTTCAAGTTCGACGGGAAGATGGAAAGGTTTGCCATAGACAAGCCTAAAAGGATACATACCGATGGGTGTCTTATAAGATGTCCTATACGCCCACAAAGCGTCATTGAGTCTATAACTCCAATCCTTCCTTGTAACATTCACCGTCTTCTCTAAGATGGTCTTAATCTCCCGGTTGGAAATTTCAGCTTGTCCACTCGTTTGTGGATGATACGGTGTGCCAACTTTATGAGAAATGTTGTACTTCTTTAGAATAGCGTGAAAGGATCTCTTGAAGTGCGAGCCTCCATCACTAATCACCACTCGAGGTTTTCCAAACCTAGAAAAGATATGTTCCTTCACAAACTCATAAACAACATGAGAATCATTGGTGGGAGTGGCTTTAGCTTCCACCCACTTAGAAACATAATCTACAGCAAGAAGTATAAAATATTTCCCATTGGAATTCACAAAAGGCCCCATAAAGTCTATACCCCAAACATCAAAAATCTCAACAGCGAGAATTGGTGTTTGCGGCATTTGGTTTCTAGCACCAAGGTTGCCTTTCCTTTGACACCTATCACAAGACTTACAAAATAAATATGCATCCTTAAACAATGTAGGCCAATAAAAACCACTTTCGAGAACCTTGAGGGCTGTCCTATTGGCTCCTAAATGGCCACCACAAGCATATGAATGACAAAAACTCAGAATTGATTGAAACTCAGATTCAAGTATGCACCTGCGGATCATTTGATCGGAGCAATGCTTCCACAAATAAGGTTCATCCCATATATATTGCTTGGCAATCTTCTTGAGATTGTGTTTTTGGAATGTATACATGGAACTAGGTACTTGTCCCGTCACCAAGAAGTTGACAATATCAGCGTACCATGGAGTTGTGCCACCAACCGCAAAGAGTTGCTCATCCGGGAAGCTATCATGCAAAGGAATCGCTTCTTCGGACACAACCAATCTTCTTAGATGATCCGCTACGGTATTCTCACTGCCCTTCTTGTCCTTGATTTGCATGTTGAACTCTTGAAGAAGAAGTATCCACCTTATGAGCCTTGGCTTAGCATCCTTCTTTGTTAGCAAGTATCGAAGTGCAGCATGGTCGGAGAAAACAACCCCCTTTGTACCCACTAAATAAGATCGAAACTTCTCAAGTGAAAACACTATAGCCAAAAGCTCCTTTTCGGTTGTGGAGTAGTTGATTTGTGCTTCGTTGAGAGTTCGAGAAGCATAATAAATGGCATATGGAACTTTACCATCTCGCTGTCCCAACACGGCTCCAACGGCGTAATCACTTGCATCGCACATCAACTCAAATGGCTTGCTCCATTCGGGTGGTTTGATAATTGGTGCGGTAGTCAACAACTCTTTTAAGGTGTCAAAAGCTTCCTTGCACTCCTTGTCACAATCAAAGGCCACATCTTTTTGCAAAAGTCTACACAGGGGCATTGCAATCTTGGAGAAATCCTTGATGAATCTCCTATAAAATCCTGCATGACCAAGAAAAGAGCGAACCTCCCTCATATTTGTGGGGTATTGTAAGTTCCGAATCAAATCTATCTTAGCCTTGTCAACCTCTAACCCCTTAGAGGATACAACATGGCCTAGCACAATCCCATGAGTGACCATAAAGTGACATTTTTCCCAATTAAGCACAAGATTAGTTTCTACGCATCTTTTAAGAATAAGTGCAAGGTTATCTAAGCATTTGTCAAAAGAATCACCATACACGCTAAAATCATCCATAAACACTTCTATGATGCTTTCCACATAATCTGAAAAAATGCTTACCATACAACGTTGAAAAGTGGTTGGAGCATTGCACAAGCCAAATGGCATACGTCTATACGCAAAAGTGCCAGAAGGGCAAGTAAACGTCGTCTTTTCTTGATCTTCCGGAGCTATTACAAGCTGGTTATAACCTGAAAAACCATCAAGGAAGAAATAATAAGCACGTCTAGCCAACCTTTCAAGCATTTTATCAATGAATGGTAAAGGGAAATGATCCTTTCGGGTGGTAGAGTTGAGCTTTCGGTAATCAATGCAAACTCTCCAACCGGTCTGGATTCTAGTTGGAACCAAGTCATTATCTTCATTTTTCACCACCGTGATTCCGGACTTCTTTGGAACTACTTGAATCGGGCTCAACCATTTGCTATCGGATATGGGATAGATAATCCCGGCATCCAACAACTTCAGGATATCTTTCTTGACTACTTCCATCATTGGAGGGTTCAAGCGACGTTGAGCTTCTCTTGTTGGTTTTTCCCCCTCCTCAAGAAGTATTCGGTGCATACATGTTGAAGGACTGATTCCTTTGATGTCGGCAATGGTCCATCCAATGGCAGACTTGTGCTATCTTAGCACTTGAATAAGCTTCTCCTCTTGCACCTCAGTGAGGTTGTTGGAAATGATCACCGGTAACTCTTCATTGTCACCTAAATATACGTATTTAAGGTGATCCGGAAGGGGTTTCAACCCAAGAGTAGGTGCTTGCACAATCGAGGGTAAAAGTTTCTCATTAGTAAGAGGCAAAGAAACATAAGACGCATTATACTTTGGTGGAACTTCTTGTAATGAGTTAAGAGATAAAACATCCTCTTTAAGCTCATCACAAATAGACAATTCACTTTCAATGTATTTTTATTTCACATAACCTAAAACTTCGACTATGGTGTTTTCTAAAGCATCATCACTATTTAATTCAAACATATTTTGAGCTAGAGTATCAATAATATCAATAAAAAAACATGAATTCACATCACTAGGATATCTCATAGCCTCAAAGATATTGAAACTTATGATCTCATCATAAAATTTCATGGTTAAAGCTCCTTTGAAAACATCTATCTTGGTTCTCGCGGTTCTCATGAATGGTCTACCCAACAGCAAAGGGGTAGTCGATGGTGAATCCTCATCCATCATGTCAAGAACATAGAAATCAGCCGAAAATATGAGTTGATTAACCTGCACCAAAACATCTTCAATAACCCCTTTCGGGTAAGAATTAGATCGATCAGCAAGTTGTATAACAATATCGATATCTTTAAGAGGTCCAAGTTTCAATGATTCATAAACGGAGCCAGGCATAACATTAATGGATGCTCCTAGATCTAGCATAGCATGCTCAAACCTGACTTTACCAATAGTACATGGTATAGTGAAGCTACCGGGATCTTTCAACTTAGGTGGGAGTTTCTTTTGAAGATATGCCGAAGCATTTTCCCCCACACTCATCACTTCATTACCGGTCAATTTGTGCTTGTTAGTGCACAATTCCTTCAAGAACTTTTCCCAGCATGGAACTTTCCTTATCACCTCAATGAGTGGAATGTTCACTTCAATTTTTTTAAAGATTTCCAAAAGCTCTTGGTACAATGTCTCCTTGTTCGACTTTGCAAACCTGCTAGGAAAAGGAGGAGTAGTAACATGAGTAGAAACACGAGTTTTAGAGTTAGAATTTGTTACCGGGTCATCCTTTTTAGGGGATGTTTCACCCTCTTCTCTCTCCAACTCAGGTTCATTGGACACCGGTGATATTTCCGGTTTCTCTACTTGCTTCCCACTGCGTAGCTCAATAGCATTGGAATTCTCCTTGTGATTTACTGTTTGTGAAGGAAGTTTTCCCTCGGCTTGTGCTTACAATTTGCTTACTGTCGTAGCTAATTGACCCATTTGTGTTCGGATGTCTTTCATATCCATCTCTGACTTTTGCTTATCTTACACCATTGTGTTGAGGATGAGATTCAACTTGTCATCTATACTCGTGCCTTGAGTCTCTTGACGTGGCTTTTGCAAGAAATGGTACCCACCTTGTTGATTAAAAGTAGGATTTGGAGCTGCAGCTTGCTTGTTGGCGTAGCTGAAATTGGGATGATCTCGCCAACCCGGATTATATGTGCTAGAGTACGGATCATACCTCGGCCTTCGCTGATTTTGATACATGACATTTGCTTGCTCAACATCTTCGGTATATGATGATGATGATGGTATGACAGCCGCTACGATTTGATGCATCATCCTCTCCATGTTGCCCATCCTTTGTTCCAAGTTTGAATAATTGCCAACTTCATTCACCTTCCTTACCGCTGATTCATCTCTAGTGAAGAATTGTTGAGTATTTGCAGCCATATTCTCCAACAAACTTGTAGCTTCCGCAATGGTCTTGTTGGTAAGTGCACCACCACTTGCGGCATCAATCAAATGTATCTCAGTAGAAAGCAACCCCTCATAGAAATATTGAATCACAAGTTGATCGCTGATTTGGTGGTGTGGGCAGCTAGCTAAAAGCCTCTTGTACCGCTCCCAATACTCATGAAGAGTCTCTCCCGATATTTTCCTAATACCACAAATCTCTTTGCGAATCACAGCTGCTTTTGATGCTGGAAAATACTTCTCGAGGAACAATTTCTTCATCCCATTCCATGTGGTTATGCTTCCAGCGGGTAAGCAAAAGAACCACTCTCCTGCAGAATCTAAAAGAGAGAAAGGAAATGCTGTCATCATAGCCATATCCGCATCTGCAGTTGCTTGCTTCATACTAGTTACAACATGATGAAATTGTTGTAAGTGACGATTAGGATCTTCTCCCGATAAACCTCTGAATTTGGGCAGCAAGTTAATCAATTGCGGCTTCAACTCAATGTTTACATTCAGCTGAATACATAAAGGTTGCTGGTCAAGGTTTGGAGAAGTGAGCTCCTTGAGTGTTCTTGGAGCAGGCGGTCGAGCTCCCATTGTGTTGTCTTCCTCTTGGTCCGAGTCCGAGAATTCACTTGGTGTAGAACTAGGAGGAAGTGCAGTGTTGATTGCTCGAATGAAATCTTTTAGCAAAGTGCCCGAACGAAGACGTATACCAATAGGACTTGGTCTGCCTTCTCCGCGCATTCACCAAAGAAATCGCACCTGAAAATCAGATTCTTAAAGATTGAATAAGTAAACTGAAATTTTAACGAAAATCAAAAATAAAAACTAAGAATAAACAATAACAACTAAACTCGCCAGTGCCTCCCCGGCAACGGCGCCAATTTTGACGAGGTGTCGAATCTCGCAAAAATAATATTTCTCTACTTTTACACTAGCAAGTAGTATAATGTAAGCAGGATCATCCCAAGAGAGGAATGAAGTCTAAGTTGTTATGCAAATACTCTTAGCAAAGATGATTGCGTTGTAGAAAATATGAAAATTGTAAAATGTATTCAAATATGAGATAGAATTGATTAAAGGTGCATTCTAGACCACGGAATACAAACCAAATTGATAGATAGCTATGTTCTTCACATTATCATGTTACTAACAACCCTAGAATAATTAGTACGCTCAACTATTCCGTTACTATCTCCTAGCTCACCGGATACGGAAGCGCTCGACTACCGGTTCCTACTTGCCAAGTTTCCTAGAGGTACGCTTACTAGGTTTGACTTAAACAAATGCTCTAAGTTCTGTGAGATAAGGTTGCTCCTAGTGATGAACTCAAAAGCATGAATCACCTACTAGTGTTGATTTCTACATATGGACACTTAACAAAGTCCCATCATCAGTACCCACATATTGCTACTTGTGTTTATCTTCTCTAGACAATTACGGGTCGAAGAAAATCTAAACTAGCAGATAGATTAAGAATTAATAATTCAATTTCGAACTTAAACCCTTAACAAATAATCCATAGAAAATATTAGAATAGTAGAAAATCAATCAATAACATAGACAAATGCTAGAGAACAAGTTATTTCATATCAATTGAAGATTCATATTTCGGGCTTCGAAATCGCCCTTAATCAAAGAGAGTTTTAGTTACTCATAATAATGGAGTTCATCGTCAAATATATTAAATGAAATAATGAAGATGAAAATAAAAGAATAGCAAACCCTAGTTCCAGCTCTCTGCAAAACTCCAAGTAGAATAGAAAATACGTGATATCCAAAGTGTAGAAATTTTTCCCTTTTTGTAGCTTTTTCTCCTCAAACTAGGTCAAATCTCAAAAGCCCACATCCAATGTGTCCACCAAGCCCACACAGGAGAAACCCATGTAGAAAATATGCCCGAACAATAGTCGTCGGAAAACTGGGTTTCCGGCCGGAATTGCGCCGGAAAAGTTACCAGAAAAATACCTCCGATGACCGGCAAAGTCCACCCGGTCACCGGTCAAAGATAACGGTCAATCGTTAAAACTGAAAGATGACTAACGGCGTCCGAATCAGGGTCTGAATAGGAGCTGAGTAAGAATCTGACTGTCAGGCCAAAGCTTGAAACAGTTGCGCCCTTAATAGCCTATTGGGCTATGCAGCTAGACAGAAGCCCATATTCCTGTTTGCATATATATTGGACGCACCACAAAATCCCAGCCCACTTGATAACTCAGCTGTAATGCCTTAGCCCATTCTTTCAGCTCACAGTCTCGCCATTGAACAGATGAACCAACCACTACAGACCCCATTTCTTCCATACTCTGAACCTGTAGCTTCATAGCTAGTTGCACTAGTTTGCCTTGAATTTAAGTTTCAACTCCACAACCACAGTCCATCACCTGTAATCTCATCTTTACCAACTGTAACTTTGACCAGTACTGCAACTCCAGGATCCCTGCCATTCACATCAGCACTGTGAAATACTACCTGCAGTTCCTCTCGGAAAGACCCTCAAGAACAGCTGCCACCACAACTGCACAAGCTACAGTTCCACAAACCAGTGTTGCTCCTGCACCACTCAAGTACCCTGCATACACCAGCTCCATTTTGTCCTTCTCCTAACCATCGTATCCCATTAGACTGTAACCCTGCAGAGCTTCAACTGCAGCCTATACCCACACCTCTAGCCGCATTGTCTTTGCTGGTATTCAGTTCTCCTCCAAATCCAGCCACAATTCATCACCAATTCAGGCCACCTCTGTAGCTGCAATGCCTATACCACCAGCACTATTAATTCTCTGTCCCTTGCTGTAGCTTCTGCTATTTTCTTTGCTTTCTCAGCATCTCTTGTATTCTTGAATGCTCTCAACCCCTGCTTGATTCACCATCTGTTACTTCAATGCAGCTTTACCATGACTGCAATCAACTCCCTGGCAGTAACATTCCAGCTCCTGCCAGCAAAACCACCATCCCTGTAACCAACAGCAGCTAGAATCCCAGCTGCAAACACCATATGCGTATGTAGCTTAGGTCACTGCTCGGCTCCAACTTTGCACTCAATTGCAGCTGCAGCTGTAAACCCAGCAACACAGTTACCATCACTCCTCTCTAATCAGCTCAGTTCATTCTCAGTTTGATACCACCAGAAATCGCAGCTCTTGATAATTCAGCACCATTTAGCCAGCAACAGCAAACCCCCTTCATAGTTCCTGCTAACTGCTACCTGTAGCTGCATTCATTCCTGCCTGCAAAGCAACTCAGTAACCTCAGCTGCATTTTCTTCTCTACAGCATCAGTTCCAACAATCCACCTTTGTTAGCTGCAAACCAGCTTCTCTGCGATCCTAGCATCAGAACTTCCAACTCAAGCACCACAGCTCAGGCCTTTGCACAAGCACCTTGTGTGCAGTTCATTGTTGACACTCAGATGAACTTGCTATGGATGTCAAATCACCCTATCTCCTTCCCTACAGCATTCTAACACAAACCATAGCTCTAATCATTCATACATTCATTAGTCCACCAATATCAGTGGCAACAAAACAGTTTCCAAAATCCATTCTTGAGCTCATCATACACAGCGAGTTCTCTCCACAAATACATCATCCATCTTTAGTGACTGCATCTCTTCTCAACCTATCCATCACCTATAACACTTCTTGAACTCCCTCCAGCTCTTCAACAACATCTGTTGAATCCATGGCAACAACATCAGGTTCCATATTCTTCTCAACTCTCAATTCAGATAAACCCCAACTCACAGAAACTCTTTGATACAAGATCAATCCATCTGAAGTTCATGGAAGCAAACCCCATCAAATTTCGATCTCATGGTAATAACAACATCTGCCCCTCTCAATTTCTGTGAATTTCTGGGACACAATGATTGAGAAAACAATCTTTTCTCAATTTTAGGGTTGTAATAATTTGGGTGGATAGTTACACCCCATGGATAAGGACCACCCCACTCACTAGATAAGGGTCATCCAATAATTGGTCACCCCTTAACCATAGCTAGTCTTTGTTTAACTGTGAATCAATCCTTTGTGCTCCTTTTCGCTCCAAGTAGACGCTCGCCTGTGGATGACTCTTTCGCTTTCGAATTCTTTCACCCGCAGCAACCATCCTTTACTTCTCATATCCACTTCTTTCCTTCAATTTTATTCATCACTAAAGCAGTCATGCTTTTCAGACAGGGATGAAGAAATAAAAGAAAATATGAGAAATAATCGCCTCCAATAGCCATTGCATATGAGATGAACTTTTTCCCTGGTTCTTCTTCTTTTGTTCCCAACGACTCCAAAGTACCTAAATGATTAAAAGCAAAACATAAGATACATAATTTACAAGAAAGATAGCAAAGAAAGCATAACCAATAGATAAATATATAGGTGTTTTAGACACCTATCAATAACTCACGTAAATAAATAATAATAATAATTAACCAGGCCCTTACCAAGTGGAAAGAACCAGGTGGGTGTCTTACTTTTGTCCAACAAATTTTAGAGGCTAACAAAGACACTTCGAAACGCAGGCAACAAACTAAGAAGAAACAAAAACCAAATACTGATGCATGTCAAAAGAAGCTCAACCAAGGCCATTATACTGCAGCTATTAGAATACTTTATTCCAATGGGATTACACCTGAAAATGACACCACGCTGCACGAGCTTCGACAAAAACATCCGTATGCTCCTCTGCCTATCATTCCACCTGACGATATTTCAGTGGATAATGTGAATATAAATGTCAGAGAGGTTGTTCCCAAAAGGGACATCATGTGGAAGAGACGGACTGCGAGCACAACACCTCCTAGACGTTCTAAGTGGGTCTGTTGCATCAGTCTCCGGTGAGCTCCTTACTTTAATGACTGGTATAGTTAATTTATAGCTATCAGGGCAATGCCCTGCAGTACTTAGTGAGTTTATCGCCAGTGCACCACTGACCCCTCTTCTCAAGTCTGACGGTAGCATATGACCATTTGCCATTGGTACCATTTGGCGGAGACTGTGTTCCGAGATAGCTGCTAGTTTAGTGAGTAGTTCCATGACTGCTTATTTGGGTGGGTATCCCTTGTGGTGGAGAAGGAACCATGCATTATTCTAATCGGTTGTTCGAGCTGAAAGGTACACTTTCCAATCTATCCATGTTGCTTATCGATTTCCAAAATTCCTTCAACCTAGTGAGCAGAACCACCCTTATCAAATAAGTTCGCGATAAATGCCCAAGCATATCAAGATGGGTGTAATTCTGCTATGCAAACCCAGCTAGACTGTATTACAATGATGCAACGTTATCTTCGGCCAAGGGCGTGCAACAAGATGACCCTCTTGGCCCCTTGCTCTTTGCATTAGTACTTCACCCATTGGCCTGTAAAATATCTAATCTATGCACTCTAGAACTGAATGCATGGTATATGGATGACGACACCATTGTTGGAGATACACTCAAGGTTTCCAAAGAGGAAGAGGGCGCGAGAGGTCTTCATTTTAATATCCGCAAAACTGAGGGTTTTTGGCCTTCCCCCGACCCCAGAAGTTTTGATGTTGGGGTATTCCTAATTAACATTAGCAGAGCCAATAAGGGTGTCAAAGTGCTTGGCGGACCAGTTAGCCTAGATGGAGGATATTGTAGTGACTTAATCTTATCCAGAGTAAATAAAACAATCTATCTTATGGACGCTGTGAAGAAACTTAAGGATCCACAATGCGATATTTTCTTATTGCATAGTTGCACCGGGGTGTCCAAGCTCTACTTTATGCTTCGTACCACCAATCCCCAGTTTCTTCAAGCGGATACCACCCACTACGACAACCATCTGCCTAATATTTGTATCACATAATCACTGGTGAGCGCGCCGGTTTTGGACCAATTCAGCAGCGGATAGCTACTCTACCCATCAGAGATGGAGGTTTGGGAGTTTATACAATGGCTGAAACTAGCCAATATTGTTACCTAGCCTCCTGGTTCAGACTCAAGGTATCCAGAGTACCATCTTAAACACCACGAACACTTCATCACCATGCCTTCATTTTTATTCAGCACTCGATAACTACATCAACATTTGTGGATTATCTTCCTCTACGTTCAACATCAAGGATACTTCCCCACATCCTATGAAAGCATTGGCAGCTCGTTACTTCGGTGTTATCAAGAGGGAAATACCATCCAAGTTCGCTCTAACAAGTCGAGACGTTGTTCTCTGGCACTGTAACAAAATGGCACATGCTATGGATTTCTTGCAGGCAATTCCAGTCCCTAGGATTAATCAAACCATTGGGTCGCGACACTTCATAGCGGTTTTGCAGTATCGTCTAGGTGTGCCTCTCTTCCCTACTGATTATACCTGCCCATGCTGTAGAGGCGTCATGGATAAGTTTGGTGACCACGCCATTCATTGCGCAAACAACGTAGGTCTCAAATTCCGACACGACCTGGTATGGGATGTAATCTTTGATATATGCCTTAGAGAAGGAGTCGCTGCTCGAAAGGAGGCATCCTTAGGACTCATTGCAAGTGTAAAAGAACTAAAACTGGCAGACATTATGGTATATACTTGGGACTCCGACCGGGACACATGCTTTGAAGTTACCGGTGTTTCACCCTTTTCTGGAGATGGTCTCCGGAGCTTCACCCTGGGACGAGCCATCTCTTCAGCCATCCATCGCAAGCGTACCAAATATTTGGACATCTGCACATCTTAAGGTTACTCCTTCGGTGTCTTAGCCTTCTCAACTCTAGGCAAATTAGGTGAAGACTTTGTTGTTTTTCTGAATAGACTAAGAAATTGCTTGGCTAACTACATTGTTAATTACAAAGTAGGCAGTTCTCTTTTCCAAAGGATGGGCTTAGCTATCCAAAAGGGTGTTGGGGCGCAACTTGTTTCCCGTCTCCCAACCAACCCTGTGTAAATATTTTTGCTTTTTAATAAAAGCCTTGACGACGCTCTTTTATTATAATAATAATAATAATAATAATAATAAAAGCCCGTGTGGCATCTCTCATAATAATAATAATAATAATAATAATAATAATAACTTTTTTTTTGCTCGAACGAGCATTCACATATGAATCGAGAGTCTTTTTTATATTTGTGAAAATCCACATATTCAAAATAAAGTTTTGTTTTCATAAAAGCTCATAAACAAAGTTTTATCACTACCATTGGACCATGTCTATTCAAAAATATACATATTTCTCTCATATTAGGGATTATTGTCCATTCCATAAACTATTGGACGGACGTCCGTTTCCTAAAGAAAATATTTTATGGAAAATCGTACATGCATGCATATATGTCTATACATACTTTTTGAAAACAATTCGTTCACGTCAATCACATATTTTTAATAAAACAATCGTCTTACATGGTCGGTGTCGGACGGAATTTGGTCGGACGATGGTCGGCGCCATCCGGAATTTGGTCGGACGACGGTCGGAGGTGATCGATGATGGGAGCTCTGGAGGAAATCCTCTCCTGCTCTGCTGCTCATTCATGAGAAGAGTAGTGGAAGAATATTGGTTGGTCAATCAATAAAAAAAATTCATCTCTTTTATAATTATAATAACTTTTATTTCCAAAACCTAATTAGACAAGGATTTCCTTTTTGGGCTCGAGCCTGTAAACCCTAAACCGACCAAAATTGGGTGACCGACCGCCCAAATCAGTGGTGTCTCATATCTCCACGCTTACTGTATGGCGCTTTATCATACTACTAGGGTCCCTATTCAAGCATTTGTTTGTACATGACATCATTGGAGCAAATCGAGAATTCTGGTAACATCTGTTAGAGTATAGCTCGATTGAACCCACCAAGCGTTGGTATGTCAAGTTTGGTTGTCATATTTTAGTGAATCAAAACTCATCTAAGAGTCACTTAATTATGTACTAGATACAACTTCGTAAAGGTTAGACTAGAAAGTCTAGGATTATGAGACATACAAGTATTACTCGAAGACCTGAAGAATGTGAAGAAGTAACAAGCTACAATGACGACATCATCCTTCCTCTTGAGTTTAGTAATATTGACTTGAAATGTTTCATTTCTAACGTATCTTTCAAGTCGTTCTATATTAAAAACATATCTACGAATTTGTGAATGATTATACTCTAGTAGTGAGACATGATCACATGATCATAGTGTTAAAGAATTATAAAATGAAGTATAACGCTTATATCCTTTTTGAATATTGACTTGAAATGTTTATATGTGTTGATGGTGGAATGATTTTTAGTGAGACATGATCACATGATCATAAAATTATAAAACCCATATATATATTTAATAGCGGGCTAAAATTATAAAACCCTATATTTAATGCGTCGTATGCAAAAGGACTGGGTCATTTAAAAGTAATGAGTGTCCGGGCCTCTCTACTCACATATGTATTGAGCAATTCAATATATTTATTCAGAATGGTGCATGTAGCAACAATCTCAAACATTATGTAAAACTCTCGCCTGCATTACTCAATAGTGTATGGTTTATTGAGTATTTTTACTATGCTATGTTCCCCAGCTAAACCCTTAGTATTGGTATGACATGACAATTAGTGTTCACTCACAGCTGAGTAGCATGAATTTCCCGAAGTATCAAAATTAAGGTCTGCATGAAAATGCTCAATCAGAAGACGCGCTAACTGTTATCTGAGAATAAAAAGAATTTTGTGTCAACACACAGAATTTGTTCAATTTTGTGATAACTCATAAGATTCAAGTTTTCGGCCTAATTAATTTGCAAACATTAGGTCTTTTGCTCCTTATGCAAATATATCGAACCCTATTGGTCGAGGCCAAACCTAAGTGAACTAGGAAACTGATCCGCCACGAGCTAGTAGGAGCAAAGTCTTACCAGAAAACAAGAAACAGAAGAGGAACTGTGGAAAATAGGAGCAATGACAAAAGAGGCGCGGCCATGCCACATAGCCGTCCAATTCACTCCAATAGGTGCCGCATGTGGCCGTTATCCATGCTCCATCTCTCTTTTTCCGGACCCCTCTACCATCAACCAATCAGATTACTCAAAACCCTTCATACACACTTTTAATAAATATTGGAATTTGGTGGGTCGATGCGCCTAATTCCATTAGGAATCTAATCTAGACGGCCCAAGACAGTCTCCGAAAAATAATCATGGTCATAAGATTTGGCCACTTGATTTATCAAGTTTAGCAGCTCCCCAACGTGCCCAAATAGGCATCACCATGCCACCGCAAGCGACATGCCTGCAATCCATGCCAAAGCGCTGGGATTTCCTACAAACCATCCCAAACCGCGCCTGGTAATCATCACAGGCGCCATACCAATTGGATAGCCAACCTGCCATATCGCTCCAGTATTCCAATTGGCAGGTCATGCCACTCCGCGGCAGCAACATGCCATTCCGCGACAGCAACATGAGAACATGCCATAATAGCGCAGCTGCGTGCTAACCCACTTTTCATTCCTGGCCAACGCAATAACAAATTCCAATTAGGGTATTCTGATTAGAATACGACTCTTATTCTAGTGACATTAGTCGAAACCCTAATTCCTATTCGTGGCCTAAATTATGTTCCTTCGGCCCCACAACATGCCACAAGCCATGTGGGACCCAGAATATCCTAAATATGGCGCCATGCTATGGCCACCCAGGGCTATCCTTGTGACTATAGTCTTTCACACATTATGGCCCTGCCATAATTCCTTTGACGCGGCCATGGCATTATCCGCAAAAAAAATGTCAACATGCGACGACCACATGCCACACATGCTAATTAGGGTTTTGATATGCCAAACCTTAATTTGGCCAAGGCCATTACGCCGCCCCATGCCAAATTGCACCACCTAGGCATTAAGTTCGATATGGCAACTAGAGCTAATATCATTAAGCCATATTTGGATCTAACACCAATACGCCAATACGTAGCAGGCGCCACCTTTCCACTACGTCATTGACAGGAGCCAACTTTCCATTACACCATTGGCAGGCATCACCTCACCACTTAGCCAACTAACAGGCGCCACTATGCCATTATGCCATCTAGCTTGTGTGCGATTGGTCAGAATAACTAGGTCTTGCACATTATACCCACTCAGCAACTTGTTGCATATTTTTCCATGAAACACTCAAGACATCAAACATGTCACAAACTGGGGAATACTCAACAGGGTATTGGTACGGTAATTTACAACGTGCGGCGTGCAATGCGCTCATTACAAGAAAGTGTCAGTAAAGAGCATACGGTTAGATAGCAGTAAGAGGATAGTAGGTATAAGGCTGACCAGTTTACCCTTACAATGGGAACGTGATAGTAAACCGCTTCTACATAACTCCACTTCTCCACTACTTAACTGTCTCCACTTCCTACGAGATCAAGGATGCTCAATGACTTGTATAAATAGGTTTTCAACCTATTTCGACAAATAACAGAGTTTTGGTTAACAACACAGTTGTTTGTGGGTGAAAACTGCTTCTGCTGGTTTTGGTAATTTTGTGTGTGTGGATGAGAAACGAGTCTAAATCCTAAACAATGCACTGAACGAAAGTACTTTTGATTCGAGAGATCAATCTGTACAATCTTGTCCTAAACCTAAGAAATGGCCATTCCAGGCTTGCTTCGGTCACAAAGTGAAGGAGAAGGGTTGGTCTTAGGAAGGGAAGCGAAGAAAGTGTTGACACCAGAATCGTTAATTCTGAATGTGTGGTTGTTTACGACTTGTATCAGAAAGTATAACTGGATAGCAGAATGAAAATCTATCCGGTGATTTCTAGATATTGTGTTGTTCTCTTTGACCAAAACTTGTTGTTTGGTGGAAATAGGTGAAGCCTATTTATATAAGTCATGTTGAAACGTACCCTGGTCTCATAGGAAGTGGAAACAATTGAGTTGTGGAAGAATAGAGTAACGTGTAACCGTCAGACATTATACTTCCATGATGAAGGAAGTGAATTTGTGTAACCGTCAGACATTATGCTGCAATGATGAAGGAAATGAATTCGTTTACACTATTACTTTTCACCACCACTAATTGTCCTGCTTCATGACACTTTCTTGTAACAGGCGCATTGCATGCCGCACGTTGTAAACCTCCAGACCAATACCCTGATGAGCATCCCCCAATTTGTGACATGTTTGATGTCTCGAGTGTTTTCATGGAAAATATGTAGCACTTTGCTACGTGTGGCAAGTCAAAGTTAAGGGACTTACCGTAGGAAAATAGCATGTGATGCTATTAAGATAGTTTTGGTTGGTCGCTTAAAACTTGCTACATGCCAGTTAGTTCGGTAGCGAACACGGACGGTCGATATTACATCTTGTGAGGAAGGGTATCCGTCGACTATGGTTACCTGTTGGCGCCTAATAATGGCGCAGTGGTGTTTTGATGTATGCCAGTCACAATGTGGCATGGCTTGTGCATGTCGGTGGAACGGTGGTGCAAGTGGCACCTAGCATAGCCGTGGACACTAGACTTAGGTGGCTGGTTGCCTAAAAGTTACCACAAGTATGTCAGTTCAGTGGCGAACTTAGATGGATGAGATTGCATCTCACGAGGTCGGGTAGCCATTGATTGTGGATACCTTGTGTTGGTGCCTGATAATGGCACAATAGCGTTTTGGTGTATGCCATTGACATTGCGGCATGGCTGGCATAGTTCGTGCATGCCAGTGGCACGGTAGAATAGCTGGCATAGTTTTTTCATGTCAGCGGCACGATGGTGCAAGTGGCGCCTGGCGTAGCCATGGCCACTAGACTTAGTTGGCTGGTTGCCTAAAAGTTACCACAAGTCTGTCAGTTCGGTGGAAAACTTGGATGGATGAGATTGCATCTCATGAGGAAGAGTAGCCGTTGATTATGGCTACCTTTTGTTTTGTGTTAACTCATGAAATTTCGTAATCAGGAAATTCAGATGTGGGACCTTCACTATAATTGTTGTAGAATTCTCGTACGAACTCGGATTTTGTTGGTCCACCCCTGCATTATAATCGGAAAATAATTTCCTATCTCCCATCACGGGAATATCTAGGTTTTGAGCTCATTTAGGAGGTGAAAACTGCCCGATAGTAAAACTCGGGAAGAATTCAGGAGGGATTCTATCAGTTTTAAGCCATGACTTAGCTCTCCTTTTATACTGTATATTTTAGCTCGTTACTTATATTGATTTGAATTTGTAGTATGTTATGCTAGACATCCATACTAAGCTTTTGGCATGTAGCTCACACAAAAATTATTTACCAAATGTTCCCAGTTGTTTGTACAATCTTTAGGAAGCCGATTTGGCATGGTAATTGATGCGTTGGCGCAACTTTGGGAAATCCAATTTGGTATTGGCGCGACTTTGCTTCTCTTTTTTAATATTGTGGTAGGTTTATAGCAACCTGATTGGTCAAAAAAGAGAGGGTCATCCAAACACGGGTGGCCACACTTCTGATGTGAGTGTGGCAAGTTTAGAGCGATATGATTGGTCGAAAGAGAGGGCCGGCCAACCATGGGCGTGGCTATACTTCTAGTACGAGTGTAGAGGCTTTAGAGTGACCCGATTGGTCAATGGGAAATAGGTCCATCAAGTATGGGCCCAGCCATAACTCATTGGGAGTGTGGCAGGTTTAAAGCGAACGGATTGGTCGACAAATGAATAAGGGACGGTTGGGTAGCATGGTGCATAGCCAAGTGGCACCAGCTTATCCTATGGCATGGCCATGCTTCCCTCGTTGTTGATCCTACTCCGCGGCTGTAGTTGCAGGATTTCCTACACTACACCCTTGTCAAGAATCTATGAAAAATTAAGTCATAATTGTGAATAAACAACAACACTTCTATTAATTCACTTTCAGGAAGATTTACAAGAGATATTAAAACTCAGAAGTACAACTTTCTTTCTGGAGTTTCTCTCTCCTCAAAATTCTCTCAGCTCTCAAAAATACATCATCCTTTTCTGGATCTATCGTGCTCTTTATATAGGAAAATGTATAGTGGAAGATAGCTAAGATTTCCCCTTAATTCGGATCTACTCTGCGATCTTATCGCGATCGTTACAATATTTCTCTATCGCAAGCATGATGACCATCGCAGGATCAGTCTTATTCTTCTTTTACTTATTCCATCGTCAGTTTCTTTTAGTTGTTCTGTAACGCTCGTGAAATGTCGTTGAAGAATCGTCAGTGACGCTCGTAGAAATGTTGTTAATATCGCAGGAATAGAGTTCTAGCGATATTCTGGTACTACATCTTGCCTCTTCTCATGTCTTTTCTGCGAAGAAGAGAAGATCATGAGAATTAAGAATGCCATAATCGCTTATCTTTTCTGCTTTCTCATTCTGACACGTTTCCATGTCCTTCGCCAGCTGTTTTCACGAGTTTATTTCTTCCAATAGATTTTTGACACGTCTTCTGTAACCGCTGCGATCTGACCACCCACGTCTTTTCTTTGCATTAATTGCCTTCATATTTTTCGAGAAATCTCTTCTTCTATAAATACTCTTCTCATTCCTCTTATTTTTTCTTTTACTTTCTTCTTCCTTCTCTCCATATTCCCTCTGCAATTTTTACTGTTCTTCCGCAAATTGCGCTTATATAACCGCTGTGATTTATTTTTTCTTTTCAACTTTTTCCTTCATTCCCATACTCAAAATGGTTGCTGCTGGTGCTAAAAATTAGAAGGCCTTCAATAGAATGCGCGAGAAACTCAGACTTAAAGGTTTTAACTTATCTCTGATTCCGGATCAAGATTCCAAATCAGAACTTTCCCTTAAACTATTTACTGACGACCAATGTTCTCGCGAGAAAATCATAGTATCGCTAGGACAACTTGAAGCTGGTCTTCCCATCCCTCTTTATGATCCTGAGCTTCCGCTATTTTATCAAATAATTTCTGACGAGAGGTTCTCGCGAGCAATATACCAATTGGGTGGGGATTGCATTAGATTACTACTTGAATATGCTTCTCGTGGCGCTGGTAAAGGAACTCGCTACCCAAAGGCTCCAAAGAATCCTTTGTTCACAGATGTCCCTATTGTTTCTTGCGATTATACTATGGACAATATTTTTGTAAAATATAGAATTGTCCATATGAAGAGGGAAGATATTGTAGGGCCATTTATACCAGGATCAGGGAAAAGATATACTTAATTGTCGTAACAGATTACTTCACAAAATGGGTAAAAGTAAAAGCAGTACAACATATCCGCGACAAATATATATTTACATTCAT